>CM040239.1:242550074-242658020 GCA_022545495.1 Chrysanthemum lavandulifolium | reverse complement strand
TAGCTTAAGCAGTTGACGCCGTCCCCTTGTATTTCAAAGAGCTTGAGTGTCTCGATTCTTGACTTTGGCCATTTTCTTCAGATATCCGCATTTTAGGTCAAATAAGTGCCATTCCAAAGATTATGCCTTCAAGAGACCTAAAAGTGAAAAGGAACGATATTAAGTAATAACGGATACAAAGTGATCAAATAAGGGCTTAAACGACCCTCAAAAGGTACATTTAAAACCTTATCAAATATCCCTACACTTGGTATTTGCTTGTCCTCAAGCAAATGTCCTTTAGCCAATTAATTTATAAGTTAGGGGTCATGAAGCATTGGTTTAAACAGTCCACAACACATATAAGCCCATAAAGTCATAACAAGCACGGAAATTACATACTAGCACCTCACATGAGGTGTTTGGATACTCTCATCTCTCGGTGTATATGAAATATAACAAGTTGAAATGGAAGATAAACACTCATTAACCGGTCCTAGTACATAGATTACCATAGGCTTGAGAATAGATCAAACCTCCATTGCTTTGGCGTAGCACCTAGGAAAGACTATCAAAGAGGTCTTTAAAGGGTTGTAACGTTAGGCTTACGGTAGGAAACAAAGGGTTTGGTGGGATAGGCTATTTAGTGGTGGCAAGTCAAAAATCTTTATGTTACAAGCATACGAAGAATGGCGTTGCAAAGCCAAGACTCGACACTCTAAACTCTAGATAACTAAAACAAACAAACATAAATTTAAAGGATAGATGTAGGATGGTAGCCCCTTTTTTTTTTTTTTTTTTGAACACTTTTTTTTTTTCTTTTCTATTTCTATTTTTTTTCATACACTTTTACTCTACCATCCTCTACAAGAATATCAAAATGATAGAGATTTATAGGCACATCCCTACACTTGAGTTTTATTACTCTAACACCGATTTGACCCGAATTGAAAAGATGAAAACACTTGGGGTACGTTATTACGCAAATAAGGGAATTTAACGCCCTTCCGGTCATTTCATAAACTTTAACTTTTCCCATGAGTCCCAATCGATAAGGTTTTAAAACAACTAGGTACCATTTTCCGTGATAAGGTTTTAAAATGTCCATTTTGAGGGGTCGTTTAAGTCCTTATTTGATCACTTTTGTATCCGTTATTGCTTAATATCGCTCTTTTTCACTTTTAGGTCTCTTGAAGGCAAAATGTGGAATGGCACTTATTTGGACGAAAAGGCGCGAATATACGAAGAAAATGGCCAAAGTCGAATCGAGACACTCAAAGTCGCTGAAAACAAGGCGACGGCGTCAGTGTTAATTGCGACGCCGTCGGAGGATTTTTGTGACGATACGAAGCCAAAACCCTATTTTCAAGTGACGACGCCGGGCTTTAAAAGAGTAGGCCGTTGCTACCGACGGCCTAGATGCGACCCGCACGACGCCGGTCAAGAGGACGGCGTCACGGATATAAGGTGACGCCGTCGCAAGGTTAACGCGCCAAGACGAAACCCTAATGACGGCGACACGACGGCCACACAAACATAAGGTGACGCCGTCGCATATGTAATATTATATATAGAATCCGAATTTTTCGCTTTAGGAGAGTCTTTTGGAGTAAAACCTAAAACCGAACCAAGGGTGTCTTGTACAAGATTTTAGGGTTCCAAACCCTATCTTACATCAAGATAAGTATTTACTTCATCAATTCAATTATGTCTTTGATTATTTGTGTGTATGCTTGCATGTTCTCCATGTCCGCTAATTTATTTGTGTGTTTGCTTAGGGAATATGAAACTTAATTATTAAATATTGATTGGTTGTTTCTTATCTTAGTTGATTAATGATCTAGTAATGCGATAGGTCATTCGTTGTGTACTTAATGCTTGATTCATCTTTGTGAACCTTAGAATATAATTACCGAGTAGTTGTAAGCTAAACCATCCAAAGAGTGCCTTAGAGTAAGAGTTTATTATCCCTAGTGGGTTTTGTAGACGAGACCCTTTGGTAAGTTCAAAGAGTTGGGAGAAACGATACCCTACAACTTTAGACACACAACGCAACTAAGAATAAGGACGTGACAACTCAACCATCAATAGGAGATAATTAAGGAGTAGTAAAACCTAAGTAAACACATCTTTAAACTATCATACGAGCACACATTAATTAGACATAGACTACCACCACCTTAGTTTAGATAATTAGATAATAGTAGAGTAATCGGTAGAAATACCAACCCCCAAATCCAATACCCGAGATTTGTACCTTTCCATTTCATAAAATATAAAAATACAAAAATAATCATCCCTCATCTTTAGACTTAAATCGACATATACTTCAGCCTAACGACACTATTCCCCTAGAGAACGATATCAATACCCGTGGCTTACCCCTAATACTACACTACAACGATTAGGTTCACGGCCTAGGGTGTTGAAAAACTTGCTCGACAAAAAGGAAGTTCCTTTGACCCCGAACGCTACTGTAAGCATATCAAGTTTTTACGCCACGCCGGGAATAGTTATTGTTTAGGCTTGATTTATATCTCGCTTAGGTCTACTCACAAGATTCCTATCAAGTGAGACTTTTTCTTTTTATTAGCTTCCTTGTAGTCTATCCCCTTCTTTGTGTTTGTGTTCAGAAACCATTTTCATTTGTCACTATGGCAAGTGAAGTAGCATTTGAATCATTAACAAATGAGGAACAATTGAATTTCACAAGTTGGTTTGGTTTTTATTGTTCTAATGAATTTGTGAGTGAACTTAGAGATATCCAAAAGAAGAAGGGTGTAAGATTGGATGGATTTGATATATTTTGTGTTTGTGTGGCTTCTATTCAACGATCGTTGTCAAGATCAACTCCTTTTAGTGACACCATCTTTAGAATTTTTCAGAAAAACCTCCTATGCATAAACCTTCGCTTGTTACAACTTGAGGAAATGGATAAGAAGGATTTATCTAACCTTAGGAATCATGATCAAAAGACCTAGTTTTAAGAACATGAAACCTAAACCCAAACAAGATTGTGAGATGGTTGAAGCTAAAATACCTAGTTGCATGTGGGATAGATTTCAAACATTTAGAGATCTAGATATAATGGAGAAAAGGTGGAAACCCAAGCCCACAAGCCCTACCATCACTGAGGAACACACATCACCTATAACTTACCCTAAGAAGTAGAAGAGACTATAGGAGCCCCAATTGATAGAGAACCTTGGACCAAACGCCACTAGAGAATGTAGGTTTAGATGCTTGTTGTCATGACCTCTCTTAGTCCTAGGGAAGTTCCTAATTTTGATGAACCGGAGCCTCAACCAAAAACCTTACCCAATGTTCCGCCTTTAGATGTGAATCTTGAATTGAATTAGCCCCAATCCACCCATCAAAATAGATAGTCCGGTAGTTGCTTGATAAAGGTGGTAGATTCTAGGCCATGTAGAGTGGAAGCTAATATAGAGTAACCCATGACCTTACACACTTATATCACCCATTCATGGTTGATAACAAGAAACACTATGGGTTTAAACCGGTTTATTAGGTCAAGATGGATCCTTAACTAAGAATCTTTTGAAGTTAATAGAAGATGATCCATTTTAGGAGGAGATTTGATTCACCCGCCACACCAATAGACTTAGGTAAGGTTATAATGAATGGAGCACACCTTTGAGCATATAAATCACCCATCACCCTCTCCTCACGTAGCAAATTTCCACCCTAAGGGTGTGTATTGCTACTATCACCCGCACTTAAACTTAAGTGTAGGAAAACTTCCCTTTATCTCGTTAAATAAGGGTAGAGTCGCTCGTGACTCGAACAAAAACAAGCGCTTCTTGGGAGGCAACCCATGTGTATTTGTTTTTCATTTTCATTTGTGTGTCGATATCTTTTATTGATTGTTTATTCTCATGTTTGAATTTGTAAAATGCTTTATTTTGTCTTTAACCTCGCCTTAATTACATATAAAGGTATTTTACATAAGGGATAAGTGTAGGAGGATTACACACGCTTTCAAAAGAAACGTGAACATGAGAATTACAATTAACCAAAAGATATATATGTGTGTTTGTTCGAGTCAAATGCTTGTATCGAGTCATAATGGATGTTTTGCGTGAAATTTTCCGATTTTAAAGATAAAAATTTTTCCGTAATTTTTTCCGTAAAATCGCACCGCTTTTTGTCAGATAACCGACGGCGTCAGATCGCAACCGACGGCCGTAGGAGCGTAAACAACTTATTACTTTTTCTCGTTTTCGGCTACTTATAAATTTTTGGAATTTTCCGTGTCTTAATTTTCTAGAAAATCTGTAAACATCCATTCCACAAGCATTATATCTTATTTAAGTCCGAATTACATCTTGTTGTGATTTTTCTTTGTTCGGTTTGATGCGTTGGATTGTTTGTTTTCTTCAAGTGTGCAGTTTTTATTTATCAAGAAGAAGATACATAAGATTGGAAGGAGCTTTTCACGCATACATTCTTCTTGGAAAGGATTTAACCACTACTTCACACGGATCCTACCGAGCTAATCGTGGAGTATTAGTTTCTTCGCTTTTAATTACCTTCTATTATCATAACTTTGATACTTTCGGGAACATTGGGGACAATGTTCATTTAAGTGTAGGAGGAAAATAAAACGGAACTTTGAAACTATGCTTATCCTTGATTATTTGCTTTGTCCAATTGTGATTGTGTAATAAACCATGAGAAAATGTCGGTTAGGGTAATTTTGGCACCAAATTTAAAATTTTTCATGACATATAGGAGTGGGCCATTAGTCTTAACAAAAGCGCCTCACGGATAGGAAGTTATATGACTAGCACAAAAACCCTTTACCACCCAAATTCCACCCAAAATGCGAGGATCGCCTTAGATTAGTAGGAATTAAAGCATTCATCTTCAATGCTTAGAGTGTGAACCGTAGTATATTAGATTCTAGAACTTGTTTTGTGATGCATTCCGAGATCGCAAGTGAGACTACACTTGTGTAGTTAGGAATAACTAAATGATAAGAGGCATTAGGATAACCCTTGTTTGATACCCGTAATATAATTACTTCTTCCACATCGGTTGAGTAATTCCCCACACCCTTTGCGTTGTACTCATCTTTAGTACACGATACCCTAGTTAACCCCTCGTAGCCTATCCTTTTCGCGGTTCTCGTGATGTTTTGGTTTTTCCGAATATCAATGAAGAGCATTGTTTACACCCCACCCCAAATATACACCCAAATCGCTTTAGCTCACCCCTTATGCACTCACTTTTAGTGCAAATGTTTGTTATCACCCTAAACCCTTAGTTCAATTATCCGGTTGCTTGCATGAGTTGCTAAGTCGAGTCATATCCTTTGTATACGCTTTTGGGACGATTGGGATTCATGGGAAAAGTTAAAGTTTATGAAATGACGGAAGGGAACGTTAAATTCAAATTCCCTTTGTTTGCGTAATAATGTACCCCAAGTGTTTTGATCTTTTCAATTCGGGTCAAATTAGTGTTAGAGTAATAAAACTCAAGTGTAGGGATGTGCCTATAAATCCCTATCATTTTGATGTTACCGTAGAGGATGGTAGAGTAAAAGTGTATGAAAAAAAAAAAAAAAAAAAAAAAGAAAAAAGAAAAAAAAAATAGTAAAAAAAAAAAAAAAAAAAAAAAAAAAAAACGGCTACCATCCTACATCTATCCTTTAAATTTATGTTTGTTTATTTCACTACCTAGAGTTTTAGAGTGTCGAGTCTTGGCTTAGCAACGCCATTCTTCGTATGCATTTAACATAGAGATTTTGACTTGCCACCACTAAATAGCCTATCCCACCAAACCCTTGTTTCCTACCGTAGCCTAACATTACAACCCTTTAAAAGACCTCTTTGATAGTCTTTCCTAGGTGCTTACGCCAAAGCGATGGAGGTTTGATCTATTCTCAAGCCTATGGTAATCTATGTACTAGGACCGGTTAATGAGTGTTTATCTTCCATTTCCTATTTGTTATATTTCATATATACACCCGAGAGAGATGCGAGTATCCAAACACCCCATGTGAGGTGCTAGTATGTAATTTCCGTGCTTGTTATGACTTTTATGGGCTTATATGTGTTGTGGACCGCTTTTAAATCAATGCTTCATGACCCCTAACTTATAAATTAATTGGTTAAAGCACATTTGCTTGAGGACAAGCAAATAACAAGTGTAGGGATATTTGATAAGGTTTTAAAAGGTACCATTTTGAGGGTCGCTTAAGTCCTTATTTGATCACTTTTGTATCCGTTATTGCTTAATATCGCTCTTTTCACTTTTAGGTCTCTTGAAGGCAAAATGCTGGAATGGCACTTATTTGGACGAAAAGGCGAATATACGAAGAAAATGGCCAAAGTCGAATCGAGACACTCAAAGTCACCGAAATGTAACGCGACGGCGTCAGTGTTAATTGCGACGCGTCGGAGGATTTTTGTGACGATACGTAAGCCAAAACCCTATTTTCAAGTGACGACGCCGGCTTTTAAAGAGTAGGCCGTTGCTACTCGACGGCCTAGATGCAACCCGCACGACGCCGAAGTCAAGAGGACGGCGTCACACATATAAGGTGACGCCGCCGCAAGGTTAACGTGGCCAAGACGAAACCCTAATGACGGCGACACGACGGCCACAAAACATAAGGTGACGCCGTCGCATATGTAATATTATATATAGAATCCGAATTTTTCGCTTTAGGAGAGTCTTTTGGAGTAAAACCTAAAACCGAACCAAGGGTGTCTTGTACAAGATTTTAGGGTTCCAAACCCTATCTTACATCAAGATAAGTATTTACTTCATCAATTCAATTATGTCTTTGATTATTTGTGTGTATGCTTGCATGTTCTCCATGTCCGGCTAATTTATTTGTGTGTTTGCTTAGGAATATGAAACTTAATTATTAAATATTGATTGGTTGTTTCTTATCTTAGTTGATTAATGATCTAGTAATGCGATAGGTCATTCGTTGTGTACTTAATGCTTGATTCATCTTTGTGAACCTTAGAATATAATTACCGAGTAGTTGTAAGCTAAACCATCCAAAGAGTGCCTTAGAGTAAGAGTTTATTATCCCTAGTGGGTTTTGTAGACGAGACCCTTTGGTAAGTTCAAAGAGTTGGGAGAAACGACACCCTACAACTTTAGACACACAACGCAACTAAGAATAAGGACGTGACAACTCAACCATCAATAGGAGATAATTAAGGAGTAGTAAAACCTAAGTAAACACATCTTTAAACTATCATACGAGCACACATTAATTAGACATAGACTACCACCACCTTAGTTTAGATAATTAGATAATAGTAGAGTAATCGGTAGAAATACCAACCCCCAAATCCAATACCCGAGATTTGTACCTTTCCATTTCATAAAATATAAAATACAAAATAATCATCCTCATCTTTAGACTTAAATCGACTTAAATCGACACTATTCACGATATCAATACCCGTGGCTTACCCCTAATACTACACTACAACGATATTCTTGCTCGACGAAAGGGAGTTCCTTTGACCCGAGAACGATCATCAAAAACCAAAACATCACCCGCGAAAAGGATAGGCTCGAGGGTTAACTAGAGTATCGTGTACTAAAGATGACTACACTGGGGGGAAACTCAACCGATGTGGAAGAAGTTCATCAAACAAGCCTAATGCCTCTTATCATTTAGTTATTCCTAACTACAAGTGTAGTCTCTAGCGATCTAGAAATGCATCACAAAAAGTTCTAGAATCTAATATACTACCGTTCACTTTAAAGATGAATGCTTTAATTCCTACTAATCTAAGGGTGATCCTTATATTTTGGGTGGAATTTAGGTGGTAAAGGGTTTTGTGCTAGTCATATAACTTCCTATCCGTGAGACGCTTTTGTTAAGACTAATGGCCCACTCCTATATGTCATGAAACATTTTAAATTTGGTGCCAAAATTACCCTAACCGATATTTTCTCATGGTTTATTACACAAATACAATTGACAAAGCAAATAATCAAGGATAAGCATAGTTTCAAAGTTCCGCTTTATTTTCCCTCCCTACACTTAAACCGAACATTGTCCCCAATGTTCCCAAAAGTATCAAAGTTATGATGAAGGTAATGAAAACGAAGAAACTAATACTCCCCGATTAGCTCGGTAGGATCCGTGTGTGAAGTAGTGGTTAAATCTTTTTCAAGAAGAATGTGCGTGAAAAGCTCCTTCCAATCTTATGTAACTTCTTCTTGTTAAATTAAACCCGCACACTTGAAGAAAACAAACGAAACCTTCGCAGAAAATCGGCGGTAATAATATATATAAGACTCGACTAAACTAGGATATAATGCTTGTGGAATGGATGTTTACGTAATTTATGGAAAATTAAGACCGAAAATTCCAAAATTTATAAGTAGCTCGTAAAACGAGAAAAAGTAATGTTGTTTTACTCCTTACTTTGTCGTTATCCCGACAAAAACCGTCTCATTTTCTGAAAAAAATTCTGGAAAATTTACATCTTTAGAATCTGGAAAAATTTCTGTAAAACATCCATTATGACTCGATACAAGCATTTGACTCGAACAAACACACATATATATCTTTTAATTAATTGTTATTCTCATGTTTACGTTTCTTTTGAAAACGTGTGTAATCCTCCCTACACTTATCCTTTATGTAAAATACCTTTATATGCAATTAAGACGAGGTTAAAAACAAAATAAAGCATTTTTACAAATTTAAACATGAGAATAAGCAATCACTAAAAGATATATGACACACAAACACGCAAACAATTAAGCATGGGTTGCCTCCCACGAAGTGCTTTTCTTTATTTATGAGTCTTGTAGCTAGACTCGTAGTCGTGCCCTTACGTGGTCTCGTTTTGCATTCTCAATGAGAATTCTATCATGTTGACAAAATTTTCATCGACTCTATATCTAGGCCCTAGGGTCAAGCAGTCCTTATAATAAAGCCTCCTTCTTTCCCACATAAATTTATAACCTTTTTCAACATCGTCCTTGCTTTTGTCCTCAAAAGCTTTGATGTTGTCTCGTTAAAAAATGGGTGGGTAGATGGCCATATTCATTTGTTTTCCAAGGCATCCTATAAGTGATCTCATCGGTTCCTTCCTTAAACCTAACCGTTCCATCATACTTGTTATGGCTCATCTTAGATGTTTCAACAAACGGTTTTCCTAGCACTACTTGAGATAAGCTATAGTCAATGACGCATCCTATATCTTCTAGGACCACAAAATCAACTAGGTAGGTGAAATTTCCTATAAAGACATGTACATCCTCGACTCTTCCCACAAAGTTGCAAACTCCACTGGATACTTAGGGTCTCTCCTAATATTAAGTCGCTCATTCATAATGTCATTGTAGACAGCAGATGACATCACATTTATGGAGATTCCAGATCTATGTAAGCGTGGTCGACACTCCTATATCCGATCATACAAGGGATTTTAGGTTCCAAGGATTTCCTCCTAATCTTTGGGCATATCCTAATGATAGGTGATTGGGGATTATCGATTATGTATCGATGGTAAGCAACCTCTTCCTTAGTGGGGTAAAGATTGAAATAAGCACTATCCTCTTCATTTACGTCTATCCTATGCAACTCACTAGGATCTTTGATTTCATCAATGATTTGGTTGCGAAGAGAGTTGAAGGACTGATGGTCAAGTGGTTGACTTGGGCTAGGTGAGCAAAACTTAGCAAGAAAACGGGTAGTGAGATCTTCCCAACTTGAAATAGATCCCGTGGGAAGATGAAAAAGCCATTTACTAGCTTGTTTTCTTAAAGAGAATTGGAAGAGACGTGATAAGGTTTTAAAAGGTACCATTTTGAGGGGTCGTTTTAGCCCTTATTTGATCACTTTTGTATCCGTTATTGCTTAATTTCGTTCCTTTTCACTTTTTAGGTCTCTTGAAGGCAAAATCTTTGGAATGGCACTTATTTGGACGAAAAGGCGCGAATTTACGAAGAAAATGGCCAAAGTCAAGAATCGAGCCACTCGGATCATTGAACCGGCGGGACGGCGTCAGTGTTAATCGCGATGCCGTCGCATCACTTTTGTGACGGCCAAGAGCTAAATTGCTCATTTACAAGTGAAGGCGTCGGGCTTTAAAGAGTAGACCATCGTAACTCGACGGCCTAGATGTGACCCGCAGGCGCCGGTCGAAGAGACGGGTCACGGACATAGGTGATGCCGCCGCAAGGTTAACATGGCCAAGACGAAACCCTAATGACGGCGACACGGCGTCCACGAAACATAAGGTGACGCGTCGCGCATGTAATCTTATATATAGAATCCGAATTTTCGCTTTTAGAGAGTCTTTTGGAGTAAAACCTAAAACCGAACCTAAGGTGTCTTGTACAAGATTTTAGGGTTTTAAACCCTATCTTACATCAAGATAAGCATTTACTTCATTAATTCAATTATGTCTTTGATTATTTGTGTGTATGCTTGCATGTTCTCCATGTCCGGCTAATTTATTTGTGTGTTTGCTTAGGAAGTATGATACTTAATTATTGAATATTGATTGGTTGTTTCTTATCTTTGTTGATTAATGATCTAGTAATGCGATAGGTCATTCGTTGTGTACTTAATGCTTGATTCATCTTTGTGAACCTTAGAATATGATTACACGAGTAGTTGTAGGCTAAATTATCCAAAGAGTGCTTTAGAGTAAGAGTTTATCATCCCTAGTGGGTTTGTGAGACGAGACCCTTTGGTAAGTTCAAAGAGTTAGGGAGAAACGATACCCTACAACTTTAGACACACAACGCAACTAAGAATAAGGACGTGACAACTCAACCATCAATATGAGATAATTAAGGAGTAGTATAACCTAAGTAAACACATCTTTAAACTATCATACGAGCACACAATAATTAGACATAGACTCCCACAACCTTAGTTTAGATAATTAGATAATAGTAGAGTAATCGGTAGAAATACCAACCCCCAAATCCAATACCCGAGATTCGTACCTTTCCATTTCATAAAATATAAAAATACAAAATAATCTTCCTCAACCTTAACCTTAGCGTAGTAACTTCTTACTAGCATTCCTATTCCCAGAGAACGATATCAATACCGTGGCTTACTCTAATTACTACACTACAACGATTAGGTTCACCGCCTGGGTGTTATAAAACTTGCTCAAGAAAAGGAAGTTTCCTTGACCCCAAACAATGCGTGTAGCGTTATCAAGACGCAGACGCGTGGCCTCCCGAGTAGTAGCATCAAGGTCGATGGAATCGACGATTTTAAGGAAATCCTAAGATGTCGATTAGGATCTTCGAACGAAGTCCATGGAATGCACATCCGCTTTGCACCAACCGGATGGCGCCGGATCGCAGGCCGTAGTTTGGGCTTGGTCGGAAGCTCAATGGTGTTCCTATAGCCTGGGGGCTTGGTCTCAGTATTCACCAAGAGTATGGGCTCTTGGCGGTCATTTGGTGGTGGGTTGATGAATGGTGGGTGGTTATCACCTTCCATGATGAAAAGTGATGGGTTACGAACAAAGGTCACGAAGAAGGGGATAGACTACGAGAAAGCTAAAAATGAGAAAAATTACTTGATAGGAATCAAGCAAAGAAACCTAAACGAGGTGGACTACTAACTAGCTATTCTATTCCCGGCAGCCGCGCCTAAAACTTGATAACGCTACACGCGTCGCTCGGGGTCAATGGAACTTCCTTTTCTTAGAGCAAGTTTTATAACACCCCAGGCGGTGAACCTAATCGTTGTAGTGTAGTATTAGGGTAAGCCACGGGTATTGATATCGTTTCTGAGGAATAGAAATTCTAGTGAGAAGTTATTACGCTAAGGTTGGGGTTGAGGAAGATTATTTATTAATCTTTTATATTTTTTAGGAAAGGAAAGGTACTAATCTCGGGGTTTGGATTTGGGGTTGGTATTTCACCGATTACTCTACTTATCTAATTATCTAATCTAAGGTGTATGTAGTCTATGTCTAATTATTGTGTGCTCGTATGATGGTTTAAAGATGTGTTCACTTAGGTTTTATTACTCCTTTATTATCTCCTATTGATGGTTGAATTGTCACGCCCTTATTCTTAATCGCTGCGTGTGTCTAAAGTCATAGGGTATGCGTTTGTCCCTAACTCTTTGAACTTACCAAAGGTTCTCATCTACAAAACCTCTAGGAATTATAAACTCTAACTCTAAGGCACTCTTTGGATGGTTTAGCCTACAACGCTTCTAAATGTTATAGTCCAAGGTTCACAAAGATCAATCAAGCATTAATTACACAACGAATGACCTATCGCATTACTAGATCATTAACAATTAAGATAAGAGACAACCAATTAATATTCAATAATTAAGTTTCATATTCCCTAAGCAAACACACAAGTAAATTAGCGACATGGAGAACATGCAAGCATACACACAAGTAATTGAAGACATAATTGAATTAATGAAGTAAAACACTTATCTTGATGTAAGATAGGTTTAGAACCCTAAAATACCGTGACAAGACAGCCTTTGGTTTGGTTTAGGTTTTACTCCAAAAGACTACACACTAAAACCGAAAAATTCGGATTATATATATAAGATTACAATTGCGACGGCGCCACCTTATGATTTGTGACGCCGTCGGTCGCCGCCATTGGGTTTCGCCTTGGCCACGTTAGTCTTGGCGCGGCCACCTTGTGCTGTGACGCCATCCCTTCGGGCCTCGGCGCCGTCGGATCAAATCTAGGCCGTCGAGTTGCGACGGCCTACTCTTTAAAGCCCGACACCGCCACTCGAAAATAAGCAATTGGCCACTGTCACATCAGAAGTGCTCCGACGGCGTCAGTAGCTAAGCGATGACGCCGTCCCCTTGTATTTCAAAGCACTGAGTGTCTCGATTCTCGACTTTGGCCATTTTCTTCAGATATCCGCGCTTTTCGTCAAATAAGTGCCATTCCAAAGAATTTGCCTTCAAGAGACCTAAAAGTGAAAAGGAACGATATTAAGTAATAACGAATACAAAAGTGATCAAATAAGGCTTAAACAACCCTCAAAAGGTACATTTTAAAACCTTATCAGTCCACTAATCCGAATCTTTCAAAACATTTTGAAAATCTCATGCAAAGCAAATTTGAAATGTCCATGATGGGGGAACTAAAGTTTTTTCTTGGTTTACAAATACATCAGTCCCCACGTTGAATTTTTATCAATCAAGCTAAATATACAACTGAGATTTTGAAAAATCATGGTATGGATAATTGTGACTCTGTTGGCACACCAATGGTAACATCACCAAAAATTGGAGCCGATTTGTTTGGGAAACCTATTGATCCGAAGAAATATCGGAGCATGATTGGTTCTCTCATGTACCTCACTGCTAGTCGACCCAATATTCATTTTGTTGTTTGCTTATTAGCACGGTTTCAAGCAAAGCCTACCGAATCGCACCTTAAAGAGGTTAAAGGATCTTCGGTGCACCAAGACATCCATTCACATGGGACTTTGGTATCCGAAGGAACTGGATTTGATCTAATTGCCTTTTCGACGCGACCACGCAGTGATCAAGTTACGAAAAAGTACATCCGAGGAGCACAATTTTGGGTGAAAAGTTAGTAAGTTGGTCTTCAAAGAAACAAGATTGCATCGCACTTTCAACCGCGAAGCGAGTATGTGTCTCTATCTGCGTGTTGTG
Source organism: Chrysanthemum lavandulifolium (assembly GCA_022545495.1). Taxonomy (NCBI): domain Eukaryota; kingdom Viridiplantae; phylum Streptophyta; class Magnoliopsida; order Asterales; family Asteraceae; genus Chrysanthemum; species Chrysanthemum lavandulifolium. The sequence continues at coordinate 242,644,389 of CM040239.1, read as the reverse complement.
CTCAAGTTCTATGGATGAGAACACAACTCACAGATTATGGCTTTACTTTCGATAAAATACCTATGTATTGTGACTCGAAAAGTGCCATAGCCATATCGTGCAATCCTGTTCATCACTCAAAGACTAAACACATTCGTGTCCGTTACCACTTCATAAAAGAACATGTGGAAGAAGGTACTGTTGAATTATTTTTCATGAAGACAGATTACCAACTCGCCGATCTATTTACTAAAGCCCTTCCAAAAGAAAGGTTTGACGATTTAGTTCGACGAATTGGAATGCGAAGCCTAACCCCTGAGGAGCTAGAACGTCTTCTCGAATCTTCTTGAAAATGATTTTCCAAAGCTTATCAGTAAATATTTTTGAAAAACAAAATACAAAATTTGAAAACTAACAAAGCAAAATATAAAAATATAAAACTCTCAAAAATACAAAATAATAGAAAATCAAAATACAAAATATTCTTCTCACGACATGTCTCTTGTATAATCGATATTCAGACGCTTCTAGAAATGTCATTCAACAATGATACGGGCATGTATGGATGCTTGAGCGAGAGTTCTTTAATTGTTTTCTAAAACATGTCGCTTCTCTAAATTTTTTCAAAAATGGCTTTCGTATACTTCAAGACGAAACCCGGACTAAAATGATGACTTTTGATTATTTCAAATCAAAACTCGTGTTTTAAAGAAAATCAAGTGTACGCTTCAAAGGCACTAGATTTAAAATCGGTGCGAAATCATCATCATCTTGAGCACCTCTTTCAAGATTGTTCCAAAAGATTTTCAAAATCTTTCAAAATATTTTGTGCTCAAGATAACTCCTCTAAAACCCTTTAATTGATTGTGCTTTATTAAAGGGGAGCATAAAACAAAATGTTCCAAATTCATGCTTAAATCAAATCCGCTTGTCTCCCAAAAGATTCTAAAATGTTGTTTAATCCGATGATATCAAAATATCACAAATATGCTATTTTTGAGGGGAGGAGACGTGATTAAAATGTGATCAAAAATTTTAATGTTCGTTGTTTGAATCTCAAAAGAGCTCGACTCGGTTGAAACCAATGAATTGACGAGGAATCATGTACCATTTCGAGAAACCTTCTATGGACTTGACCAGACGGGTAATAATTTCAAGCTAGTTCTCTAGTGATGTAAGCGTGTCTCGAATCGATCTAGTTCATTTAAAGTCGATCAATTCAAAAGTGCGAACTCTACCTCTATGTGCGATTGGCCAAAACTTATAAGCACATGTGATGGGGAGTGTTTCGAAAATATAAAACTCTCGAAGTGTTCCAAACATGTTTTCTATCAAAAACACTTTGAGAGATTTTCAAGAAAATGGTTTTATGGCAACAATAGGACGATCATGGAGTTATAAGGTGACTAAGGATAGGAAATTCGTCCTATGATCCGCTAGAGTCGGAGGATCTACCCAAGGACATCACCAATAGTTTAGAACTAGAAGTCCTTAGGTATGATTGAAAAAGGAGTAATGTGAGAAAGAAGAAAAGGGTTGAAGAATTAAAAAGAAAAGTAATGAAAAGGGTGAAAAGAAATAGCCCTCCATAATCAACCTTAGGCGTAAACCGGGTTCAATTCATCACTCTTTGGTTGTCACTAGATGACACCGGTATTGAAGACAAAGACGCCATGGACCCATGGCGCATCGCACTAAACCTTCTAGCCACTCAATTCCTTTTAAAAGGATTTGTTTCATTCTCACTGAACCCTACATAATCTATCGACTTTCTCTTAGAGATCGTTGGTATTGAAGAAGGAGACCTCTCCCAGTCTCCGCTCAAGAAAACCAAAATGCACTTATCGAGTCTAGAGCCACGAGATTCATTAAAAGATCTCATAGGAACACTTGACATGACATCGCTTGTTGTTCATCAATAAGGGCACAAGTGATATATTCTAGAGTCCCACGCAGATCTTAGCAACCGCCGTAACATTTATGAGAAGTTTCACATCCGCGATCTTCAATGATTGAATGGAAACTCCGCCAGGGTCAACATCAAGCGCCCGACGGAGGGTCACTTCGGTAACTCCACATGGATTATGCTTAGTGTGTCTCAAATGGTCTACAATCGTGAGGTGATGCTTGTTGTACCTCAACGACTCATCCGAACTGTAGGTGTACTTCGTACATCGTGTTATCTCACTTGTGGACTCCAGTTCAGAACGGCCTTTGTAAGAATTAGAGATGTGTTTCACACTATGTCACACCCTCGAAATTCAAACTTGTAAGTCTTTAATCCGCTTATTACTAACATGTTTTATGTTTTCTTCTTATGGAAGCTCGGAGCGGATTGATCGTACAGAATCTCCACATGCTCATACCAACAACACATGAAAGTTCTCATCAAAATCAAAGGCTACTCAAAGTTAAAGATGATTCTTCGTCAATGTCAAAGAATCTACAAAGTTTAAAGACTCGAGAAGTACATCATTGGTAACCAAAAGACAAATAGAAGTGTGAGCATGGTGGAGAAAGACGTGGAGACACCAAACCAAAGAAGTTGACAACGGCAGGAAACTACATTAATTGATCACAAAGCATGAAGGAATAAAGAATCAAGACTATTCTATATCTACACGCAAAGTTCAAGCTCAAGGAAAGTAAAGATCTCATCAAGTGGAGCATCTTTTGAATGACCACCCCTTAGGGGGAGATTGTTAGCCTTAATAGTTTTTATTGGAAGTGATGGTCATTCATATTTAGGAACTTTGTAACGTGTGTTAGATATAGTGATAGAATAGTCAACGGGCTCGTAGATTGGGCTAAGCTAAATGGGTATTAGTTTAGTTAAGGTAGCCTTGAATAAGTTCATTTAACCCAATCCAATCCAAGCCCATCCACGAGGCCCATGGAAAGCCTTTTAGGGCATCTAGTGCTTGTACTATATAAACCCCTCAAAGTCTCATTTGAGGGTGTGCTTGAAAGTGTGTGTGTGTGTGTGTTTTCTTTGGAATATACAACATCTTGTGTTCATCTTTCTCTACACATACACGGTTTTATAACATCAAGTCACCATCTTTCTCTTAATCTTTCCTTCTTTATTTCTACGCATAGTTTGTGTTTGTGTTTCGTGGTCTACGCGTAAAGTGGTGAACGTAGTATTTGTGATATAAGGTTGAGATATACAAGGTCCTACAACTCTCAATATATATATATTCTTACTTTTCACATTTTGTGAAACAGCAAGTCTTCATGAACTGTGTGTCCTAATGAGATTATGTGGATGATCTCTTAGCTCTAGACTCAATATTGCATTTTGGTTTCTTAAGTGGAGACTAGGGAGAGGGTCTTCTTTTTCAATATCAGCCATCTCTAAGAGAAATTCGATAGATTATGTAGGTTCCCCGTGAGAATGAAACAAGTTCTTTTAAGAGAACTTGTGTAGATTGGGAACTTTAGTGCAGTGCGTCACTGGGTCTATGACGTCTTGTCTTCAATACCGACGTTACCTTAGTAACCACCAGTAGCATATGTCTTCAATACTAGGTCTATGATGTTGATTTCCTCTGTCATTGGTGACTTCCTTTGTCATTGGTTCAGGCAGTATTTCTGGGCCTGAGTATTCACTTTTGATGGTGATCCACCCTGCGTCTGTTGGGAATTCGACCACAGACCTGATTGTTGAAATCTCCATGTTGAGCTTTTGAATTTCCTTTCTTCCAAGCAATACATTGTAATTTGATGTTGATATGACGATATGGAATTGCAACATGATAGTCTTAGATAATGGATATGTCCCACTATAAGTTCCAGGTTGATGGTACCCTGAGCATATAACGTTTCCCCGGTGAAACCAATTAATGGTGTTGTTGACGACCTGAGGTTGTCTCTGACATACTCTGGTAGCTTGTTAAAGCAATGATCGTACATGATGTTGAATGAGCTTCCCCCATCCATATATATCCGCTATACCCTGTGTGATGGAATGATAGCTGATATAACAACTGGGTTGGATGATGGAACGAAGGTGTCCGTTGGGATGTTTTGCACATGAAGTTGCTTCATGCTTGTTATCATGTAGCTATCTTCCTTGTTTTAAGGCTATCCTGATAATATCATGTTGGTATGTCCTACTGGTTCTTTAGGACCAATAGGTGCTATCTTTTTTTTGCTGCTGGTAGTAAGTGATCAAGCTTGCCTTGGGTGATTGCTTTCTGGATTTATTTTTGGAGTTCTCTACAAGAGTTTGTGTCGTACCCGTGGTCGTTGTAAAACCTGCAAAACAATCTCTCGTTTCTTCTAATGCCACTTAGGAGTGGTTGTGGCCTGGCCCAGGTGTCTGATACTCTTTCTGTCATAGGGATTTCTGCTGGCATCTTTGACAGTGTGTTGTTGACACTGTTCCTAATATCATTGAGTTCAGTGTTTCTAATGTTGCTTCTATCTCTTTCTCTTCCAGGGTGGCTGAATCGTGGCTGACCTGTTGTCGTGATGTTGTTTGTTGTTGTCATTGCGACTTACTTTAGGTATTCCTTCTCCGCTTTGCCATTTAGCGTTTAGTTTCTTCCCTTTGATGAATTCTATTGCTAATTCCAAGCATTATTTCCAAGTTGCAGGCGGCCTGCAACCCAACTCTTTTGAAAACTGACCCTTGGTCATTCCGGAGATGAAAGCTATGATTAATTGTTGATCAATGAGGCCTGGGATTTTCATGGTTTTGTTGTTGAATTGTTTGGTGAAATCTTTGAACGATTCACCATAGCTTTGTCGGAGTAGCTAGAGATATATGAAATTCCATGTGTAGTTTCTCATGGGCTGGAAGTTGGAAAGGAATTTGTCCTTCAGGTCTTGCCAGCCTGAGATGTTGTTTTTGGCCTGCCTTTTGAACCAGGCTAGTGCTGAGTCGGTTAGTGTTTGTTGGAACATGTGACCGACTATTGGATCATTTCATGTTCTTATTGCCTCCTCGAATACCCATACATGAGAGTCAGGGTCTCTCCTATGCCCTTGTAAATGCATAGGCATGACTAGGTTATTTGGTAATTCATATTCCGAGAACAACATAAGAATCGTTCCCTAGGTATAGCTATAGCCTTCAGGTGGTCTGGTATAGATGACCCTAAAAGGTTTTTGTCTTTTGTTTCCGAAAGTGCTTTGATCAGTAGCCTGACTAGGGTTTCTCCCTCAGTCTGTTGTTGTATTTGGGGGATGTGAGGGTTTGATTGATCTGAGGGGATGCACTAACTATGGATATTAGGGTGTCACGTTCGGATGGGCTCATGGTTATGTTAACCTAAGAGTTTGTGTTAGGCGGTGGGGTACCCTGACTGCTAGGTATGTTACTATGTAGAAAAGAGTTAGTAAGATGGAATGCGTTTACCTGAGAACTAGTCATCGTTATTTCATCTGCCTATTATTCCAGGCATGCTACTACATTTGGCGTTACCTGAATGTATTGTAACCCCTCCCCTTGTTGTACACGAGAACTTTGTTTGTTGGTGGATACTGGTTTGGTGAAGTCATCCGCTCGTGACTAGGTCCGTGGCCCCTCTTAGCTACCATGACCTCTACCTTCTTGTGCGAACCGTACCCGAGGACTTGGTCTGAGTTCCTGATGTTCCTCATGGGGTCTTGGAGGTTCTTTATGGAAGAGATTTATATGCAAGTTGACGTAGTCATTTGTTGCATGCAACTCTCCTAATGACCTTCTTGTGACGTTCCTTGTTTGTCAGTGTTCCTCGTTTTTGAGTATCCGTTGGCCCTCCTCTGTGTGAGTGAGGTCCTCCAACTCAGTTATGTACGAAGTTTGAGGGGGCTGTTTACCAGAAATGTTAGGTTAAAGAGGTTATGCCAGAAGGGAAAGAATTTTTTTTGTGAGAAATGAGTGAATATAGGTGAAAATTTTTGTAAAATTTGTGGCTATTTTGTATCATCTCCCCACAAATAGCGCCATGTTTACGTATGGTATGTAAATTGGTTTAGAGATAGGATGGGAATGGTGTTGTTCTTTGGTTTCTCATGTTGCACGGTAAGGATCCGATGAGACTAATGATGATCAAGAAGCTCGGGTAACACTTAAACAAGAACCATACTTTACTGTTGTGAGGCAGTATTTGCCCAAGTGTGTGAAAACTTGTGTGATGTTGTGTGTTGCTATCCTTTTATAGAGAGGCTTTTAGGGTTTAGAGATAAACCCTTTGGGAGTGATCGACTGCCGCCAGGGTGCCAAGTGTCGATCATCCGAGAGCCGACAAGGAGGACATGTGTCGTGCGTCCTTTTAGCTCGTAGTGGTGTATGTCTTGCGTACCCATTGTGCAATGTCAGATGGTACACTTAACCGCTAGTGATAGTTGGGGAGGAGGAGCTTTTGTCACAATTCGAAAATTCCGGTCATTTCTCATACTCCATATTCATCATTTCATAACAATTTGTGCATGGTTTTGCATTTTTTGTTACACTTTATTCTCTTATTAAATAAACGCTATCGCGTAATTAATTATTTTGAACAATCGATTCAACACTTCCAAAAATCATTCCTATATATTTAAATACTCATATTAAGATTATAAAAATAATAAAATGAGTCTACCCAGTGTTTTAAATTTATTTCATATATAAATTGTTATATTTATATAAATTACGACGTTTTCTTAAATTCAACCCGATAAATAATTATTCACTCTACTCTTTCAAGAAATGTATTTTTATAATTTTTATGACCTAAATATATTTTATCTTGACACGTGAAATTTATTTTATCTAACGCTACCTTAAATATTCAAATGTATACAACTTACTAATATTATTCAACGATACTACAAATTTCTACTTCCATTCAAGCAACTTACATTTACTTACACTTACATTTATACATTTACATACTAATAATAATAAATGTATATATATATGTTGTATTAATTACATGATCCACCTAAAAAGATTTGCAAGATTTTTCTTACTTATATATATTCACACTCCAACTCATACACATTCACTTCAATAATACAAGCAAAGTCAAGATCAAAAATTCTCTCTCTTCTTCACACCAAAACCGCCACCATCTTTATACCAAGAAGGAGTTCATCAAAATCTTCAAGTCAAGCTTTTAACAATCTAGTAACACTCTTTGTTTAGGTTTTGAAATAAAAACCTAGGGTGTTTAGGATAATCCTTGGTTCACTAAACCTCATCAAGCAATTGTAAGCATAAAACTTCATCTCTTACTTTTTCATATATATTTTTCATACATTTCATGAAGTCCATATGATCATATTTGCTCAAGTTGTAGTTTTTATTCATGTTTATCAAATGTTATCACCCATATGTGTCCTATTAATTTTTATAACAAGTATGTACTAGTTAGAAGTTTATAAAAATGATAAGTTTGAAAAATGGATCATCAAAGTCTAGTTGTGATTTTTGGAGGAAATGATTGCATAAATTTTATATATATTTATTTAAGTTTGTATTTATATTTTTAGCCTCACAATGAATATTTATTTTGGTTATGATCAAATGAAGTTGTTTTACTAGTAGGATTGGTGATGAGTAGATTAAGGGATTTTTGTGGTGAAGTTGTGGTTAATCAAGTAGATAAAAATGGTAATTTTAAAATAAGCGCGAAGCTGTCGAAATTTATAATTTTTCCGAAAAGTTAGTCATTTTATAAGTTTTATTAAAGATTTAGAAAATAGATTTTTAGTTATGAACGTGGCCTTTTGAACGGACTAAAACGGAATTATAACGAAAAGATACGTGGTTTTCAAGTTACGATTTAAAACTACAATTTTCCGGAAAATTTTACATGCAGTCCAATTTTAACTGACCCAAACAGTGGCCTTAAAATTTCGTGAAGTCTCCAAGTTTAAAATATATTAGTACTCTTCATTACCTTCGTGGATATAAAGAACTTGAAAACGGACTTAAACGAGTGAGTTATGGTTAACGAACTTTGAGTCAAAAACGTCTTTGAAAACACTATTCACAGCTTTGGTAAGCTGTCGGATTTTAATCAAGGTTTTGAGGGCCTAAACGGACGTTTGGGGAAATGGACGTTAAAAACGAGTTAGTTTTCCTATGTATATATTACGTCAAGTCTCATGTAAACTGATTTTTCAATTACTAAAACCGTTACATAGTTTAACTATATTTTTACCATTAGCTCAAAAGTATTTATTTTCGACATGAAACCGTCACACATTCAAGTAACAATATTTTATATAACTAGTTTTCATGTAGCATATTGGGTGATACGTTTTCAAAATCATGCATTCACGACAACATATCATAACTCAAGTCATAACATTCATTTTAGGTCGCGGATAGTTTCGGCCTCACTTTCGTGCATTTCATTTTGTTAGCATATCAATCATACGGTGAGTTTCATAACCCTACTTTTATACATTTTCCATTACTTTTGGGAGATACATGCTCAAACTATTTTCATTTACTTTCACAAATATTCTAAACTTTGACATACTACTGTGAGTTCATACCCGCTTTTACTCGTTTAAATCCTACAAACTATTTGGGGCGAGATATATGCTTATTTATCCAAACATTTAAACTCTTTTGCCAAACAACTTTACCTATACTTTAGACTTGATGGTGTTTTATACTTGATTGGGTTATACTTGTTTCACTCTTGCGAATACTCAAACCATTTATACAATTGTGTTACAATATACTTCTTATACACTTTGGACATTGTGTGTGGTTTATTGCGATATGTGCCTTAATGTGCTAAACTAGTTTTCAATTATGCATCAACATACAAACTTTAGCAATCGGTTAACTCCTGCGGGAGCCAGCAGAGGTATTGATAGTACTATCGGCCGACGCCCCACCCTTGTGTCCTTGATTGACGCGACCTTGGGTGAATATAATCAGATTCAAGTTATTCAAGGCAATAACAACAAACAAGTTAGACTCGTCGTGAGGTTCGATTATCGTGATTCTTTGCATTAAGTTTATGTATATATCGTATGCACCTATGTCCTACTTACAAACAAGATTGACAATTCCATATTTTGGCAATGGATTGTAAACACACAGTTGCAAGTTTTGTATGGGCTGAACTTGGGCCGAGTGGATTTACAAGGCCTTTGTTTGCATCAACATTTCTTATAGACTTTTTCAAATCATTTTCAACAAACTTATGAACTCACCAACCATTGTGTTGACACTTTTAGCATGTTTATCTCGGTCTTAAGGTGATAGCATTTCATGGAGCTTTTGGGTCTCATGGCATACATTGAGTCTTGTGCTTTTTAACAATCACCATTCGACATGTTTTGTAAACTCTTTGTGTATTATCAAACTTTGGGATTTCTTGCTTGTAAACTTTAACTTATTTATCGAATGGTAAACTTTTCAAAACGCCTCATTATAGAGGTCGTTTCAGTATCCATACTTTGTGCTATGACGTTATACCCCAATGACACTATCGTTCACCGCGATATTTTGGGGTGTGTGTTTTGTCCTTATTTAGTCAGGCCTGAGAGGTCTTTCCAGGCTTTACATGGCTTGGGATTGAAGTCGGGCCTTTATCAAGTGTTAGTTGGGCCTTGGTGATGCGCTTGATTCGAGCGTGTGATTAATGGGCTTGGGCCATTAATATTAATACGCTATCAATATGTAAGAAATATGAATACTTAAGTGCTTATTGCTTACTGATTTATTTGTTCAGATGTTGGTTTCTTTTCCGAAGATATTATGCTTGAAACTAAGAGAAGTATTTATTTATAGTTAGTTAAGGTTATGTGCAATTAGCAATTCATTTTATTATAAGTTTCATTATTGTCATACTTTCATCATTACTTTTACAAGTGATCAAAAGACAATATTACTTGGTTGCATATTTTGAGATGCCGTGTTAAGTGAGATAACTTACACGAATTGTGTCTCATGACTCGACACATGTTTTATAACTGTGAAATTTTGATTAAGTGTTTCGTGTATGAAATGGATAGATATTGTGTATTGGACCAAACTTTCAACTTATAGGTAGTTACAGAAAATTGTATATATGGATGTAAAGTATAATATTAAAAGGTAAAGGTGGTAGGATTAAATTAGTAATTTGATAATTATCACTGAGAGTTTTTAAGTAAATGTGTTTTTTCATTCATATATAGTAAAAACAAACATCGTAAATTTATAAAATTGGGATTGCCAAACTATCGCATTTTACATAACTAACACATTACATCAATATATTAAGTTTATACGAATATGATCACCATAACATTTTATTTTACACAACTCACATGCTACATAAACTTTTAAAACCACGTATTATATGTTGCACATTTCATAATACTATAACAAATTTACAGTTTTAACTTATTTAAAACACGGTGAATATCCAAGATAGTGTAGCGTAGTGGTAGGGGCTTAACACATACAAAGTTAAGTCCCCCACACGTCCTTTATTTGTGTAGTTATGTTAATTATCGAAAAGAATATTCTATAAATATAGGTGATCATATTTCGCTAAAGTAGATTTACACTTTTTTTAAGATTCTGTTACTTTACCCAGGACATACTGTTCCTGAGACGCGATTGTATGACCAAGAAATAATAAGAGCTCTCAGTACCCATAATGTGGTTATGGTGGGCCATCACCAAACCATCCCATGACATATAGGCCCTTCGCCATGGCCATAAATGTTATGAGGCTTTTTAACATTATTTTAAGTGTGAAATAAATAAATACTGTGTGTTTAGGTTATACGCAAAGACCTGTTTTTTCTATGTTATAGGAACATTATGAGGCACTAGCCGAGTACCCGCGCCTAAATGCAACGGTTTATAGTTGTCGATAAATTCCAGTTGTGTCGATATCACTGTGTGTTTTGTTGTGCGCGCACCATTCTCTTGGATTATGTGCATGGTTTAAAGGTAACGGTCGTCAGTTACGCTCTTTCGTTTCATTACATATGTGGTTGCATTGATCTAGGTGGTAGTGTACTAGTTTAAGGAAATTTAATAGTATCAATCTCTCTGTGTGTTTTTAGAAAAAAACTACTATAGTGTTTTTGATTACATGATTTCACCTGAAGAAGTTATTAAAACAATAGTTGATCGAAGGGTTATATTTTAAAAAGATGGAAATTTAAACTTCAATTAAACATTGTGTACATTGGTAAAGCGACGGAGAAAAATAACTATTGAAAAACGACTTCTCTATTAGAGAGCCAAAGTCTCTGCGATGATATCGATAGCATTATGTATTTAAGTTATGGTAAATTTTAGTGTCCCCATGACTATAATGAGTATCTAGACACTCTTATGTTCTACTCTTTGCATCCAAAATTAATAGTTCACATTGTTTAGATGTCCTAATTCAACTATTTACTACAAAAAATAGATAGAAAAGTTTAATCGAGTTTATTATATTATCATTGATTTAAAGTAATATTACAAATTTTAAAAAAGATATTAACTAATTAGTTAAAGTTAAAACTGTTATTATAAAAAAGGAATTTATAACTTGTGCCACAGTGGTAGAGGTTAAAAGGTATTAAATGGACTTAAATTACCATATTCTAATGTTCGTTGATATTAATAATTTTCTAAATTTATGATGTCTAACAAAATTATCCATGTTTTATATGGAAATTTAGTTATTTAAAGAAACAATTGTCTTGATTAAACACTTTTAAGCTTGTACCACCATGACACAAGTTAAAAAAACCCTTCTAAAAAAAATAGAAAAAAATCTATATATTTTTGAAACTTCGAAATAGATAGACTAAATTTTAATCTGTAATACGTTGTGCGGGTTGCATACTTGTTTATCCATTATTTTATTCCTATAGATCAATTGGTTCAAGACCGACTTCAAACTTCAAAGTATATTCAAAAGCAATCTTCTTTCTAAACTTTCGAGGCATTGGCTCACTTTTAAATATTCGAGGCATTGGCTACATACAAGCTTCACTTTTAAACATTCGAGGCATTGACTATTCTATTTGTTCAACACTGAATTGTCCTTGTCTACTTTTAGTTCTTTGTTTATATCAAGATAATATATTTTTCTTTCGTATTGTCCGGTCCATCATAAGTGTTTTTGTCAACCAAGAGTGTCCTTTATTTTTTTTTCATTACTGGTATATCTCAATTTACAATGTGAAGTTGTCCACTTTTAGTTACTTTTTATATTTGCCATTTAACATAAAGAGCTTGCCCTTTACTTTTTCTCTAGTTTCCTGATAATTCAACTTGCAATGCAAAATTTTCCTCTTTTTTTTACTTGCCGTGTGCCAAAATGAAAGCATAGATGGTCACTACCTTTTAAAATCTCTACATTTGTGACCTGTCACCTTTTTTCTGAATAATATATCATCACGACCTCCATATACTTTTGAGAAAAAGCGCATCCCTTGCACAAACTCAGGAAAGGTCACACAACAAAGTAGGCATAATGAAAAGTATAAAAAGAGAAATATAATGACAATGATAATATTGAGTAAAATTTACCCACACATTCAAAAGATATATATACATGGCTAAACTCTAAAGCCACAAGTAAAATAAAAATGATTTTTCACAATAGAGACTCACAAAAGCGACCAAGAAGGTTTGTAAAAACCCGGATCTAGCAACATATATATATATATATATATATATATATATATATATATATATATATATATATATATATATATATATATATATATATATATATATATATATATATATATATATATATATCTCACAAACCATTCGAGGCAATCGCAAGATAATCTCGACATAGGGGCTTGCCGTGTCTTGGTATTCAACACAACGAAATAAGCATTTACCACACAAATATGATGGCAATAATATCATTATAGTATACTGAAATAACATATTAGATGCACAAATTCAAGTTTATCAAAAACCATAATACTTGCAATCGACCATTTGCTCTTGATAATTAACCATACAAACATAGTGAACAAGGTTTGGTCCTACAATGAAAATGATAGTTTTTGTTAACGACAATTATAAAATTTAATGTGACATCTAAAAGATGGATATATGTTATCTGAAATTATAGTATAAACATATGCTTACATCTCAGGTGGTAGATTTGAACGAAAAGAACAACAAAATCACCTACCTGGCTGGATATGAAAGAAAAGAACAAACACACACACTGAAACTAACACCAAAACCACCTACTAAAACCACTTAACACACCATAACATCTGATAAAGAGGTTGGTTATGGCGGCGGCAGTTTCAATGACAATAAAGATGGGCTTTGTGTGTGTATTTTTAAAGATAGATGGAGAATAGGTTTGTAATGTTTACCAGTTAGAGAGAGAAAAAAAGTGTAGTGTATGTGTTTCTGAATCTTAAAATTAGGTTTGGAATAAGGCTTGATATTTGGATGTGTTTATTGCTCCTTTATAAGGGAGTATAGATAAGCTGACGTGATGGGTGCTATAACTCGCGTATAACAGTCGCTAGGGGTGTCCAAAAAAACCGAGGAACCAAAAGAACCGAGAACCGACTGCATCGACCGAACAGGATCAGATATTAGAACCATGGTATGGTTCTTGGTTCCTAAAATATCAAAATTTCGGTTCTCGGACGGTTCGGGTCGGAACCGTCCGGTTCCGGTACTTTCCCGAAAGAACCGACTTTTATGAAAATATGTAATTATAGGGTTTGTTTGGGATATTGTGTACATTCAAATATGCAGCCTTTTAAGAAAATAGAGAAAACCTTACTTAAACCTAAAAACCCATAAACCTTAACCTTTAATCAATTGATTCGATTCAAAGATTCAAACATCATCCATGAATATGAAAGTAAGTTTTTTCTAAACTGGAATATCGAGTATGCGCATAGCCGCATATCGAACAATTCTGTATTGCCTAGTAACAACTAATAAGAAGTTGTAATTAACTATTGGAATTTATTGTTCATTAAATTTAATGATAAAAGTCAAGAAACAAATAATGATTATGGCATCATTGCATTATATATTGTCACCATGTAAGTTATCGTAAGCTAGTCACCATGATTGATATATAAAATTCACAGCGATTTTGCAATTATTTTCGTGGATAATGAGTTTGCGATTCACCGAATATATGTTTTTTTTGTTTGTAAGTCAAGTTGTGGAATACTATAAAGCTATCAACTTCTTTCGAAGTTCTATAAACCGAGCAGTCCATAAATTCACATCCATCCAAACATACATATTTTTTTTAACACTTTGGTACTCATGGAATTACCGAAAATTCCGCATCGAACCGAAGTATCGTCTCGAACCGAACCGAAAAACTTGGGACGGTTCTTGGTTCCACTTTTTCCTTATTTTCGGTTCTGCTCTTTCTTGTTCGGCCCTAGGTTCAAGACTACCGACACCCCTAACAGTCGCGATACCAAGTGCTCTAATATTTGTGAACATCATCTATTGACATAAGTTAAAAGTTAAAGGTCCTTAGTTATAAAAAACCGTAACCAATTCCTTTATTTTTCACATGACCTTCATCATTTCACGCTCCTCTCACCACCACCACCACCACCGTCACCGTCATGGCCACGACGGAGCCACCACCGAAGAAACGGCGACCACCGTACGACTCACCACAACCGTCACAATTCGTTCCTGTAAACCCAATGACACCAACCACAACGCTACCACCAGAAATAGTCGCACAAAAACGAAGAAATCAAGAGGAAATTATTAAATTTTACGACTCGTATAAACGGTTGAAAAGCTGTGTTTTGAATAAGAATGTTGATGATCAGTCTCAACTTGAACAAGCTTATTTAGCCCTAATTGCTTCTTCTAGAGGTCAATTTTTTTGTTACTTATGTTTTATAGTTTTTATAAACCCTAACTTATTGGTATATGCTTAAATTGAGATTGTATTAGTTTATTCGGCGCGAAATAGGCATACTACTCGTTTTCGGGTATATTTTATGAGGGGGGTGGGGGATGATTTATATGATGTAGGTATATGGATGTTTTTTTTGGGTAACCGTGGTTTCTGACCTTTTGGCCGATTAATCCACGGGGTTTGAACCCACCGCCGCGCGGATTCAAACCAGGTAATGCCCTCCCTTTTTAGGAGGTTGGCGTGGTCACTTTAGGGTTGTTTGCACCTAGCAGGTTCACCTCACACATTTTAGTGATATTAGTCACAAGCCTTTTGCCACTAGGCCACCCCTTAGTGGTTAGGGGATATGAATGTTTGGCAAAAACTAGTGCCTGGTAGGTGTAGGAGTAGCTGTTTGTTTTATAAAAGAGTTTGGTAACATAGCTGTATCTAAGGTAAATGTTTTTTTTTTTTTTTTTTTTTTTTTTTTTAGCATTTTAAATAGGGGCATTTAAACAAAATCCAAAAGCTAAACATTGGTTGCCAAACAAGCACTGTATCTTTAGCGCTAAGCTAAACTGTATCTAAGCACTGTATCCAAAAGCTAAACAGTCAGGGTTTTTCCGCCGATTTAAACCTTTTGGACAAATCAGGAAATGGAGATTTTCTATTTTGTGGATATAGTTTTTAGAATAAAATCGATTTGAATGCAATCTGTATTTCCCATGTTTTGTACAAAACATTTTGTGGAAAAGAGGAGTGTTTTCTTTCCAACTAAACGCACCATAAATGCTTCCAAACACTCCAATAAGCTACGACACATGTAGTAGATAGATGTCATAGAGACGTAAAATAATATGATTCTGGATATGCTGAATAGATTCATTGAAATAGGGCACTCAATTAGGTATCTTTGGTTGAGATGGATGACTCTTGAAAGCAGACTAATTTTCTATTTTAAATATTGTGACTAGTTATCTATAATCTCTCGTCAGCAATGAAATAAGTATTATAAATAAGAAATTATAGTGTTAAAATAAACATGCTGTATGCTGAGTATCATAAATGTTGCTGGTGCAGGTTGTACGAGTGTTCAACGTCTTGTTGCAGAGTTTGTGCCCAAATATGCTTCACACTGTCCAACTGCTTTTGAAGCAGCAGCGAAAGTTTGTATCAATATGCATAACTGCAACCTAGAAATTATAAACAGAGGCGAAGATTCTGATGGGTTTTCATTTGAAACTTCTAAAATTTGTATATTTGGTCTAGCTACCATCTGTCAGGCTGCTTCATCAGAGACGCTAACATCCTCTGTTATACAAGGCATATGCTCGACAGTATTTCTGGATGTACTAAAATTCTTCATTTCTTCTTTCGCGGAAAAGGAGGTCTTCCAGATCATTGATAAAGATGTTGTAAAGATGTATGGTTGTCCGAAGACGTTCTCTGAGCTTAAAGAGAATTTTTCTGATGCTGACGAGGCGGCAGCTGTCAAATTATCCAAATTTCGTGCATTATGTATTCTTTGGATTTTCTTCAGCTGTCCTAGAAATTTACTTGCGGCTTGCTTTGAGCTCTGCAGTTCCAATCAGGCAGAAGGACAATACATTCTTAACTTGGTGACAGCTAGACTTGACACATCAGATGGGAATGTTTCGATAGACCACACTCGTTCTGAAGATGAATCTTATGAGTCGAAAAATTGCTTATTGTGTCTGGTAAGAACTACTTTCAAAATTTTCCGTATATGATTATAAATCATACTTTTTTTGCTACAAATGATAGGCAACTATATTGAGTTCTCATTGGTTATTATGCTAAATTTTCTGAGCAGGTTCTTGATAAGGATCCATCCCTGAAACAATGGATATTGTCGAAAGTAAAAAGTATTAGTAAATCAGCTTCACCTAATGTTGTATCTGTTATCACCTCTGCTTTTGAGAGAATATTTAAGTCATTCACTGAACAGTTGATGGCAGAGGAGAAACTAGTAGACAGCGATTCCAGCCCCTCCAAATCTATCCGTAGGCAGTTTTCAGTTCCTAGAACACCCGGTGGTGCTCCTGACCAACTCTCAGGTTTGCAGCTGGAACACCACACCCCAAAAAGATCTGAAACAGATATACGTTCTAACCCAAGTCCTAATAGCAGTGGAGGTCTAGTATCTATGGATGTGGACTCTATGGATCTCAGCGAGTTGTCGCGTGCCAGCTCATTGACGCCTAAAGCCCCGTCGACTAGTCAAACATCAGTGGATTTGCGAAGTAATTCATTCGGTAGAATTAATATGGAGAACCATTCTTCAAGACTGGAAAAGGATATACCTTCCTTGAATGCCTCTAGTGGGGGTCAAAATAGTAATTTCGAATCACTTAAACATCATTTTCCAAGTTGGCACTGTGACGGAGATCGAGATGCAATGGACATTTATTCAGCTTCAAGAAATCTCTGGCTTGGTTCATTGGGTCCTGAAGCAACTGAGCCACTCATAGGGTATCAGTTTGAAAGATTTGGTCCAATAGATAGTCTATTGTATGTTCCTTTTAAAGGATTTGCAGTTATTGGGTATAAAAATATTATGGATGCTGTAAAGGCTAGGGAAGTCATGAGAGGGCGGTCTCCATGGGGTGCTTGTCTTATAATAAAGTTTTTGGATATAGGGTTAGGTACAAGAGGTGATATAAATGGAGTGGCGGTTGGCTCATGTTGTGATGTATATGTTGGAAATATTCATTGTCGATCAGATAAAGATGAGATATTGTATGAAGTAAGAAAAGTGGTGTATAAGGGCCCAATGTCAGTTAATGATCTTGTGAATGAAGGTGCACTGTTGATGGAGTTTGGGACTCCTGAAGAAGCTGCTACAGTAATTGCACATCTTAGACTGTATCGTAAGGAAAAAAGGGAATTTATGACCACAGTGGATAGATCAAGCCATGGATCTGTCCCCATGCATGTTGATACGAGAAACAACAATCTTGGAAATGGTATTGTTAATTCACCTCATGCTCAACCCGTGGTTGGATTCAGGTATGAGATCAAGTATATTTTGATTTTGTTTCATTGGGTTACATTTAGAGGTGGCAAAATGGGTGGATCGGGCCGATGGGTAACATGTCAAAATGAGTTTGGGTCAAAATTGGTAATTTTATGTGCATGTCACAACAGGTCTGGTTGGGTTGGGCCGACCCAATCGACACCCTTTTTTCCGTTATTTTGGTTTTGTAAATAATTGCATAAGCTATATTACTTAAAAGGCACTTTTCAAATAAAATTGTAACTAGTACATTTTAATCATTTGAATCGCCTTAGAGAATTTTTATGTGTCCAACATGTTCAATCATCATTTCTTAGTCAATGTTATATTAGTTTTACTCATGACCAATAAAACAAATCAAATTTTACGTGTTTTGGTACAAATGGTTTTAAAGGACCACTTAGTTATATCAATAGTTGATGAGAATGGGAAGTCTGACTTTTATTATTATTTCCAATAACAACAACAACAACAACAACAACATACCCAATCCCGCCTAAGCGAGGTATGGGAGAGGTAAAATGTAGACAGATCCTACCCCCACCCTGTGGAAAACCACAAGTAGGGAGAGACCTCCGGCGAGTGTAGGTGTGTGAGTGAGAAGAGAAGGAAAGAGTAGAGACAAGAAGCATCAAGCATGTGTAGTAACGAAACAAAAACAACAAGGCAAGGCGTAGATAAGCAAGAAAGAAAGCATTCAGACCTAAGAGAGCAGAAGAAAGCAAACATCAAGCACATGCAGAAAAGAAGACAGGCAAAAATAAGGCAAGGCAGCATAGATAAGCGCAAAGAAAGCAGGCAGACCTAAGGGAGCCAACAAATAAAAATATAAAATAATAAATAAAAAATAAAAATAAAAGACGCACTACCCCAAAGCAAAGAAGGGCAAAACAAAGCACCACAAGCAGCGGGCAAGAAAAGCATGCAAGCCCAAACAACACAAGCAAAGCGAGCAACGACGGGCCTAACACTACTAAGAAAGACAGTAAAACAAGCGAACGCCTAAAAGCCAAACCCACCCAAACTACCTAATCCCATAAAGCCCCAAGCCAAAAACTAGCCGCAGATCCTAATCCTATCTCTCCACCCTTTCCTATCTCGAGGTCATGTCCTCCGACAGTGAAGCTCGACATATCAATCTTAAGTCTCTCCTCCCACCCGAGTTTGGGTCCGCCTTCTTCTCACTCCATCTACTACAAGCGCCTACCCTTCTCACCCAAGACCGATTGGGGCCTCCTCTTGACATGACCGAACCACCTCAACCTACCTTCTCTCATCTTCAAATAATATTTCCGACTTCAAGTTTAGATCCGAAAACTCCGTCGGGATCATGTCAAGCAAAGATTTTCCACAAGTCCATCTTAGCATTCTCGCCCGCCACTTCCACCCTGTTAGCATCGCTACTGAGATGGGCCAACACTCGGACCGTATAAGATAGCCGGCCTAATCGCCATCCTATAAAATTTCCCTTTAACTTCGGGGGCGTTCGCCTCGCGAGAGGACTCCGGCCGCCTCCATTTCGCCCAACCGGCCTCGATCCGGTGGGTTACATCCTCATCTATCCTCCCCGATTTATGGATCATCGATCCCGGATATCTAAAGGACTCTTTGGGAGCCGAGATCCGTCGCCGATACGAATATCCTCGTGTTGACCACCTGCTTCCTACTAAAATCACATCTCGTATTCGGTCTTCTCGCCACCCGAGTCCGTTGTCTTCAAGAGCCTTCTCCGGAGCTCCACTGAGTTCAACCTTCACGATTCTCGCTACCAACACAATGTCGTCAAGAATATCATGCTCCACGGGATGTCCTCTTGTATCCCACGAGAAAGGTAATCTAGAATCAAGGCGAAAGGAATGGGCTTAAAGCGGATCCACGGTGTAGCCCAACTTTCACGGGAAAAACTCGAGGTCCCCACCATGGACCGTGACACGCGGTCCCCAGCCCTATCGTACATATCCTTAACGACTCACGTATCTCCTCGGTGATCCTCGCGAATAAGAGTACTCCACATCGCCTCCTGGGACACTATCATACGCCTTTTCAAGGTCTAGAACTCCATACGCAGATCCTTTGTCTCTCTATACTTCTCCACGAGGCTTCGAGGAGGTGTATAGCCTCAATCGAAGACCTTCCCAAGATAAAGCCAAATGGTTCTCGACACCCTCGTCTCCTTCTCGCCTCCTCTCAATAACTCTCTCCCACAGCCTTCACGGTGTGGCTAAGGAGCTTGATTCCCTATAATTGCTTTGCACACTGCACATCCCTTTGTTCTTGTAGATGGGATGACTTCATCGAGTCTCCACTCTTCCCATCTTAGTCCCGAAAAGATCTTGTTGAAGAGCAAGTCAACCACTCTACCCCTTCCTTCCCTGTGCACCTCCGAGCTTCTATCGGATTTGATCCTACCACCGCTTTGTTTCCTCCCATCTTCGTAGAGCAACTTTCACTTCGATGACTAATCTTGAATAGTAACATTCGTGACGCCGAGTAGAGATCCTTCATCCCCGCTTCCTTCAAGCTTCCTCCGTTGAAAAGTAATGAGAAATACTCTCCCATCTTTTCCTAATATCTTCTACGTGCATAATGGTCCGCCGCCAACATCTTTGATATATTTGATGTTTCCTAAATCACTCCTCCTTCTCTCTCGCTTTAGCAATCTCGAAAATATCGCTTGCTCCTCTTTGAGTCCAATTTCTTGTACAAATCTTAGACGCCTTATCCTTCGCTCGAGCTACCGCCTTCCGCCTCCCTTTAGCCACTTTATACCTCTCCTCCGGTCAGTAATGTCGACTTGGTGACCCTCTCTACACCGAATTAGCTCTCAACCTTGATTGTTTCTCGACAACTTTGATTGCACTTCCTCACTAAACCACCAAGATTCCCTGTTAGGTGGCTGTGTCTTAGTTGTCCCGCTAGCCACGCCGAGGCACTCTTTTGCCGCTTCTTTAATGATGCCGTCGAGAAAAGTCCACAACTTGTCCGCATCTCTAGCATTAAGTCCTCCGACCGTGTAGAGAGTCCCTCGAATACTTTCATTCTAAAAGAGTCTGTTTTTTACGTTTTCATCTATTTTTTTACGTTTTGTCTCTTTTTAAGCTTTCATATGTTTTAACGCTTTCCACCGCTTTTTACATTTCGTCGCTTATTTACTTTTTAACGTTTTTATCGTTTTTTACGCTTTCTCCATTTTCATATTTTCGCTTTTTTAACGTTTTCATCCGCTTTTACATTTTAGTCCATTTTCACGTTTTGTCCGGTTTTTACGCCATCGCTTTTACGCCATCTTTTTTTACGCTTCGTTTGTTTTTTACATTTCGATGTTTTACATTTTCTTCGTTTTACGCTTTAGTCCGTTTTCACGCCGCTTTTTTTTTTATCCGCTTTCATCTGTTTTATGTTTTCACGTTTCGTCTTTTTGAGCCGACCGCTTTTACGCCGTCTTCTTTACGCTTTGCATTTTTACGTTGCTCGCTTTTTACGCCGTCATTTTCTTCGTTTCGTCCGCTTTCTTACACTATATTACGCTTTGTTAGGTAAGATAAAATAACGCACAAAAACTTATAAAATCATATGAAAACGGATGAAAACTTAAAATAAATAGATGAAAATATAAAAAACGGACTAAAACGTAAAAATGCATTTAAAGCGTAAAAATGGTTGAAAACGTAAAATGGACGAAAACGTTAAAACCGTAGAAAACGTAAGAAAACGAGCGAAAACGTAAAACGCGAAACGTAAAAGGATGAAAAGTAAAAAATGGCGAAACCGTAAGAAACGGACAAAATGTAAGAAACCGACAAACGTAAAAATGGCCGAAAACGTAAAAGGGACGTAAGGCGGTCGAAAAACCGACGAAACATAAAAACGGACAAAACGTAAAAGCATGCGAAACGTATAAACGGACGAAACGTAAAATATGATCGAAAACATAAAAAACATGTGAACAAAAACGTAAGAAAATGGACGAAACGTAAAAAAAAATGGACGAAAACGTAAAAAACGGATGAATACGTAAAAAACAGACGAAAACATAAAAAACGGACGAAAACATAAAAAACGAACGTAAACGTAATAAAGCGGACGAAAACGTAAGAAAATGGGCGAAAATGTAAGAAAACGGACGAAAACGTAAAAAAACATACGAAAACGTAAAAAACATACGAAAACGTAAGAAAACGGGCGAAAACGTAAAAAAACGGACGAAACGTAAAAATGTCGAAAACGTAAAAAGGCGAAAACGTAAAAACAAAGGTAAACGTAAAAGAATGAATGAAAACGTAAAAAATGGACGAAAACATAAAAGACGGACGAAACATAAAAGAGATGTAAGATA
Organism: Chrysanthemum lavandulifolium; assembly: GCA_022545495.1. Lineage (NCBI taxonomy): Eukaryota > Viridiplantae > Streptophyta > Magnoliopsida > Asterales > Asteraceae > Chrysanthemum > Chrysanthemum lavandulifolium. Next base: position 242,622,227 of record CM040239.1, on the reverse strand, counting down.
TTGAGAAAGAGATGTAGGGGTTGTGAAGAAGAGGTAAGAAGTGAAAGATAATGTCCAAATTTAGAAGAGGAAAAAGTGAAAAGAAGCACTTATGTTTGCAAAAAAACAAACAGAAACCTCTGCCCGCCCTCCTCCTGCAGACAAAAGAAGTGAAAAGAGGAAAAAAGTGCTTATTGGGAAAAAACAAACGACACCTTAGTGTTTTTTCTGGCTTTATTCATGAATACAATTCTGTTGTGTCGGCTGTCACAAATGTGTTTTTGGTTTCAAAGTGCCGATTTTCTCAACTCTTAAACTGTGTTTTCCACTTCAAAGTGTGATTTTTTTTTAAATTGTATAATTGGTGTGGTGTTTCACTTTGCATTTTAAGTTGGTAGATAATGATTTCAGAAAGTGATCTCTATGTATATACTCTTGTTTGTGGTGGGATTCTGTTGTTGTTCTTAGTTTTGTAGGTCGCTTTTGGTTTGGCAGCGTGTTGCTATTGATCTTGTTCTTCTTGTTTGTTTTGATACGAAATTGTTTTAAGATATTTGCTATGGGGAAAAGAATAAGAGGATAACAGCTGACAATCAGTGATATATTACAAAACAGTTTATGAAAGTAAAAATAAATCAATAAGGGTAGTTTTATCATTTACTACTGTATTTATTATTACAGTATTATACATAATACATCCCATGAATTTCTAGGAAAATGTTACAATTTGACACTTATATGGAACAATCTTGTTTAATTGGGAATATACTACATCGCGATATTGTTGTTTTTGTCTTTGATGTTAATGTTCCATATCATGGTATACTTACGGCCATATGTTTGACCAGTCATGGGATGCACAACGCTAATACCATGGAGCTGAATTCTCCAAGAATTACTATGGTAAATCAAGGAGCTACAATGCAAAGTGGATACCCATATCAAGCAGGTCCAATTTAATAACTCATAACCTACTAATTTTATCTCTTTGGATTATTCTCATGTTAACTTTCTTGAACTTTTAGGTGCTCCCGAACAAAATTGGACATATGGGAATCCAGAAAATGTACCACATTCTACACCAATACATGGCCATAATTATGCACCACCACAGCCAATACAACCATCTTCATACATGCGACCTATGTATTATCCTCCAAACAGTTCATGGATTCACATGGTCATATTCATCATGCGCCTTTAAATCCTAACAGTTTCAGTAACAATTCTGTAGTGCCTCCTTTCTTACCTGCTTCCGTGACTCCACTTGCTCAAATACAAGGGAATCCATTGCCGCCACATCATGATCAGATGTTTTATGCACCACCCCCCTTGAACACCATACCCACCCCTCAGCCTCACATGCCACCTCAACAAAACATGCCATCTCAGCAAAACATGGCATCTCCATTTCCACCACAGCAAAACATGACATCTCCATTTCCACCTCAGCAAAACATGGCATCTCCATTTCCACCTCAGCAAAACATGCCACCTGCATATATTCATCCTGAAATGCCACCACCATTGCCGCCAACACCTCCTTTTCTTGAGTTTCAGCCACCGCCACCACCACCACCCATGGAATCATCAGTGGTGGGAAGTGGCGGATACTGGCAGGGCACACTGAGTAAAAGTGGGGTTCATTATTCCAATATACATGCGCGTAGATTGCATTCAGATGCCTGCAACTATGGAGATAGTTTGGCAGAGCCTGCAGAGTACTGATTTCTTTCATGTTATTATATGACCTTTTTTAGAAAGTTACAAGTGTTGCCAGCTTCTGATTATTTATGCTTCTGCTTTTGCAGATGGCCTGCAAAACTCGATATAACAAAGCGAACTGATTTTAGGCATGTGATGTCAACATTTTCTAGCACCCCACAGCATAAAGTGAGTTCCTTACCACACTTTACATTATACTTGCTCTTTTTATTCATTAATGTTTGGTTCTTTAATATTTCAAACCTTATATTCTGAAGACTATAGCTAATTGGCATTTTATTGTCATGTGAAATCTTTGTGTATATCTGTTCGTTAGAATGGAGCAAGAGACAGGGTTGCAAACTGAAAATGCATCATCCATAATTCTATTTAGTATATAATTATGTTATAGGCATGGATGTGAATCTTCTGGAGTACAAGTGTCAACTGAGTTTTTCTTTCTTTCTTCATCAAAGTTAAATAAGCACAAAGAAGTGTATCTGAATCTTAAACTTTTCTTCTCTACCTTTTCTAGATGCTCCTTCACTTACTAGTTTGAGTATGTTTATCTTTTTAGGTCTGTTCTGCAGCTGTATGTTTGTTAGATTTAATATGTCTACCAAAATTGCCAGGAAGTTATATGTATGAACTTTAGACATGAAGGGGAAAATAAAATTTAGGAGTAAATTTTCTAAGGCAGGGCGCGATTAAATTGTCTTGGCGTTATGAACTGTGGTCAACTCGATCTTGTGTCTAGAGTCGTTTGGGCTAGAGATTTTAGTGATATCAGTTATATGTTACTTTTTTGTTCCAACCCCACAGGTCCACATAGAGAAAATGGTTTTTGCCACAAAATTCTTACTAATAATACCCATAAAATATCACAAATTCACAACCATTTTGAGGTTCTTTTTGTCATACATGTTAAGGGCAAGCGTTTAAAATTCCGATACATCATTTAAGGTACATGGACGGCAAAATTTGATTGGAGCAAGGCTGATCCATTCTTTTGGCGACCATGAATTAGTAATAGGTTTGTGGATTCTGATGCATGGTAGCCCATGCCATAGGGAGATGCTAGCTTGGTTGTGGTGGGCAAGGTTTAAATAAAATAAAAATACATATATGAAGGTGAAGGCTATGTATCAAAAGGCTTGGGAAAGATGAGAGTAGGAGAGAAGCATGGTCTCGTGTCACTAAATTTATTGTCTCTTAAAACATAGGCATACATTGTCCACGGCCATATGTTTGTACTATGCTACTTGCCTTGGTATAGTTCGGGTGAATATGATTTATGATTTTGCAAATTGTTCGAGACAAATTTATGATTTTGCAAATTGTTTTAAATGTGGTTGCACATGAATTTTGTTTATTAATCAAAAAATTGTGTCTAGATCATGTGAATATGATTTACCCAAATTAGCCAAGAATCATGATTTTTGTATTTATAAATACTTGTCAAGTTGTCATCATTATTAGAACATAAATGTATTTCTTACATAATGGTTGGTGAGCCACTAAATTAAGTAAGGGATCACACAATCTTTGAAATGATGGTCAAAACTCAATGATTGATGGCAAAGTAAGAAGCTGGTTTAATTTTTTCTACATAACATCATTAAAATGATGTGCGCTGCCTATGTCTTAGAATTATTCTATCAACAATGGTCTAAACTATCTTGGAAAATTAGCCAAAGTGAGCTTTTGGAGATCGTTTGGGACTGCATTAGGGGTGTGAAAAAAGATAGACATGTGGCCTTCTTAACCAAAAATCTAGGTTTCTTGTGCAAGTTGATTTAGATTGTTAAGAAAGGTCTATTTATTTATTTATGTGCTGGGAAGGTAAGTGAATAATAAGTGGTAAGTAGTTGCTAGTGAAACACAAGTAAAATTCATCTCTGCTTTAATGTTGTCTTGAATATGGCCTTTGGTGTTAGAACAATTCATTTGGCAAGTTATAGAGTAAGTTTCTGAGGCAAGGTAACCAATGCACATAATTAAATCCTTGTCCACCACAAACCCAATAGTTTATGAGACAAGGCTTTTATAGAGAAAATGGTGAGGCGAATAAGGCCGTCCTCCGAAAATCTTAGGAAACATGTGCATTGAAGAGTATGGACTCATGTCGTTGAATTTATCGTCTTTCCAAAAACATGTCTATAAATTGCTAGCAGTGATGAACCAATCTATTTGGTAGTGTGGAGATGAAATAGGATTAAGATTGGTACATGCTCCTTTTGAACTGATAAAGTGAGGAAGCTCTATTAAGATTCATTTGTTTTTATTTTCTTTTGCTTAACAGTTAGAAAGGTTTACTAATTGTAGCTGATAGGTAAATCTTCAATTGGTATTAACATCTACTAATAAGGAACCAAAAAGTGATACCAAACCTCAATAGGTATAATATTCAATTCTTCCATATGATGGTAATAAGCTATTAATAACTCTTTATGACCCTTCTATACTTAATAACTCTAAATAGCACTATGAAAGTAAACTTAATGAAAAGAAATGAACTAACTTTGTCTAAAGTCTAGACTTCTCATAATATTGATAATTTCCTTATTTATTTATTTATTTATTTATTTATCTCAGTACCTAAAACTACCTCTAGATAAATCCGGAATATAAAAATGCCCCTATTTCAACATGTTACTTATTTCTTCGAGATTCATGCCTTTGAAATACATATTTACTCTTTTACGGGTTAAAACTTGCAACAACACGAGTGCAACCGAACTATGCCATTCTTTGGTCACCTGTTTGTAGGCTCCATTTGGGCTTGGCCCAAAATATGTGACATATTAGTTCCCCTCGGCTTGTACTCCATTTTAGTTTTTTGGCCCAAGTTTATTTCCTTAAATAATTAACTCTTTACCTGTTTTGACCTTGCACTTGCAATATGTCCAACAGAGTTGTGAAATGGATCTCTCTAATCAGGATTTGGGCCTTTTAGAGACGTAATCATCGAGTCATATCTTGCAGAATGTCTCGTAATCGAGTCATGTAATTTATTGTTTCCATACATGTGTGATGACCGATTTATATATTAAATGGGACATACTATTCTAGGATACTACTATACGACTCTTGATTCGAATCATGAAACAACCAATTTAGGTTAGGCTCGATAAAACCAGATATCAGAGCTAATACCGAGGGAATTTCTGACCCGTCTATTGACTAATTTAACTATTCTTGCTTAATACGTCATAGCCATGCCTGCAACAGATTCATATGTTACGTAAAATCAATGTACTGCTTTAACTGCTTATTTAAGTTTAAGATTTCAATTTTGGATCCAGTAAGCATAATGTAATTAAATTGTTGCGTGTGATGCAGAGAGAAGTATGTCAGCTGCTCCCGACTTCTGCTGGTGACCATAAAGGCGTAAGTTATCTTTTTCTTATTGAAGTATCATGTTTTTGGTATTTGATTGTAATTCTATACTTGAAATGAGCACCATCAAGCCAAACATTCCTGATAATGGGAAATTCTTGTGGGTTAAAATTTAGATATGTCTGTGTATCTTTTTTTCATAGAATGTTTATTTTGTATATTGCTCTATTTAAATTTTGCATTAACTGAATAATTTGAGCAAATCAATTGACTGTTGTGATTTAGTATTGGCTGGGAATATTCTTATTTCAGCTTAAATGAGGCTGACTGTATTTACTAGTACCGGGGTGTAATCTTATAGTAGATTCATGGAAGTTTAAGTTCTACCATCAGTAGTGTTTTCTGTAGCTCTAGATAATGATTGATGTTTAAGAATAACCAAATGTTAGTATGCAGTTTCATCCTCGGCTCCAGTTACTTGTCTTTAGGTAATTGGATTTTCTTTTTCTTTTTCTTTCAAAGAGTAGAATCGTGAATTTTATTAGAAAATAGGTCACTGTTGTAATTGAGGTCATTCTAATGTATAATGTAGAGGAAATCAATAATTAAATATTTATGGCTATAGTTTGTTTGAATGTGCAAGTGAATCCGGAATAGCAGTGTTGCCTTTTTTGTTTGGAAGGGTTATGTAGTATAATCACATGTTCTAATGTCTGTTGGGACTAAATAACTTTTGATATGTTCATGGGTGGGAACCTTGCCTGGGATGCCAGTTTGGATCTTCTTGCGGTTGGTGGCTGCGGGTCTACCTGAAATGGGAAAATATAACCCAATCCGTACATGACATGATTAACTTAACTAATCACTTCAAGATGTTGGACGGGCATTCAGACACAGGTTGATTAAAAGTCACATAGTTCTTGCACAGTTTAGTTCCAACAGTGACCAATTTTATATAGAATTAAGTGTATCAAAATTATTATTTAGGTATTTAGTAATCTGCTGATCCCCACTGTGCACGTGATGGGTAGCAACAGAAGTAATCATATTTACAATATTGGTGTAATCTTACTTCAAATACATGTGTTTAAGTTCTAGTATTAGTAAAGCTTTTTGTTGCTCAAAATAGCGATTGGTGTTTAAAAATTTAACCAAATGTTGGAGGTTTCAAGTAATCATCTCTTGTCTAACTTGCATGTCCAATGCGGTTAAGATTAAACCTGCATTTATACATGCATAAAAAAATATGAATAACATGTATCTTTGTAAAATTTTATTTCATTACCATGTTCTTCAAGCTTTGTCATGGACCTAATGTTTTACTTTTGTCTTTTTGCAGTTTCAGGATTTTATATCATACTTAAAGCAAAGGGAATGTGCAGGGGTGATAAAAATTCCAGCTACAAAGACCATTTGGGCGAGACTTCTATTTATTCTCCCTTACTCCAATGAGACGTGTTCTCTTCTCTCTGTTACTCCTGATACGACAGATTGCCTGATTGCACTTGTTTTACCCAAAGAAACAAATTTTGAATGGGTATAACTACCTGAGAACCTCTTTCCTCAAGAGAAGAAGGAAATATTGGCTCCTCTACAAGGTGGATTCTGCATCTGATGATTACGGGTTTGGGCGAAATAGTAATTTTGATGTCAGCAGTTGTACATAAGAATTGGTATGCAGCATAGTGGAGTTAATTAAGTAGATGCTAGTGTAGGTAGTTAACGTTTAAGGCTTATCTGCAGGAGAAAAAATTATAGTTCTAAATCTGTAGTTAATTTTTGTTTCACATTTGACTCTTGCACGGATCCAGTCTATTGTATATATGGTTCGATCCGCTTTTTGAAACAACTGCTCCACGTTCATTTTACAGTTGTCAATCATTTTGATAATCAGATCATTCAATCAGCTCCGTATCAAATCCATTTATATATGGGCCTTGTTCAACATGCCAATCTGATTGCAAGAAACAATGCAATATTGTTAGACAAAATTTTGCATGCTCAAGTGGGCGGGGAAATTGAAATATTGCAACACAGCTAAGCTGCATGTTTGGGAAACCTTGTAAAGTCTACACTTCAATTTTCGTCATTAGAGTTTTCTTTAAGCTATGTAAACGATCGTTATCTTGGTCTTAGATCCGCATATAGGCGATGTTTTTCCATTTGGGATCTAAGCCTATGCTGAAGTTGTTATAATATATAACTAATTTTTGCCAAAAGAAAACTTATTCAATTAGTATACATGCATTCTTAAACTCAGCATTGACAAAAAGTGACGAGTGTGTCGAACTGACTATAAAAGGACCTTCATGAACTCGAGTGGAGTCATTACACTCAAATATGTTGTCTGTATTTGAAGGGGCATAATCAACAAAAGAAAATGTATTTCAAACTTGATTATAACGTGTGACATAATTTTTGGTTACTCAAGAGAGTGAATCAATTGTTCAAAACTTTGCCATCCTATTTGTTTGCTAAAGAAACTGAAAGCGAGTGCACAGTATAATCTGATAAATAAATAGAAGTGCAAAATATAAACAACAAATCAGAGTGGCGCAGCGGAAGCGTGGTGGGCCCATAACCCACAGGTCCCAGGATCGAAACCTGGCTCTGATATATTAGAGTGGCTTCCGAATCTTTTCAGTTTTTACTAGATGTAGTCTCTTTCCCTCATGCATACGGTGAAGCTTCATATTTAGTAATCACTATTTTCGAATATCAATTTTACAAAAGATTATTTAGAATAAACTAGTCGCAAAAACATATTTGGATACGTAACTTTTGCTCTTCATTTCTTATTTAAAATTTGGAAGCAATGAAACAAGTTTTATTTAAAACGGTGTAGTAATAGGACGGAACCATAAATTTTTAAACCGTAATATAATAGAGTTAAAGGTGAATGAAACGAAAATTCATTAACACGATAAATAAACGAATATATTATCTTATAATCGGGGATCCTACGATTTTCCCTAGCGAAAAAACACTTACTTACACATTCATTTTAACATTAATAAGTTCTTTTCTATAACACAAATCGCCGTTAAAATAATCATCGCCATCCGACATTATAAATCGATTTAATGAGCTTCATTTTTAAAAACATCTTTCAACCTTAGCGGTAGCTTTTTCTTATCCGCCATCTTCTTTCAAGTTTGGCAATGCTATGCAAGTTAGCAAAATCATTTCATTACACATAATCTGATAATAGACTCCAAGTTTCATAAAAAGACTTAACATTTCCTTATAAGTAAAATCACGTGGATACATCTCACTAACGCATCATACACAGATCACTCAGATCTTAAATACCTTTTGAAGCAATATGCTAAACCTCGTCTCATACGTTGGATATTGCTATTACAAGAATCTGATATAGAAATCAAAGACAAAAAAGGGTCTTTGAAAATGTTGCGAAGAAATCACTTGTCTCATATAAAAGCGATTTAAGATGTCCGAGAAATGAAATCGATGATAACTTTCCGACGCAACTCTCATGGAAATAAGCTTCAAAGAAGTATCATGGTTCGCCGATTTTGCAAACTATTTGGTCGGAAAAATCATACCAAAAGGAATGACATATCAGCAGAAAAACAAATTCTTTTCAGAGTTAAAGAATTAATTTTGGGAAGAACCCTATCTTTTCAAAATGTGTGATGATAGAATGATTAGAAGATGTGTAGCATGCCTTGAAACACGAATCATTTTAGATCAATGTCACCACGGACCCACCGGTGGACATTATGGACCATCGACTACTGCCAAAAATGTATTCGATGTCGGTTTCTATTGGCCAACAATCATTAAAGAATCTCATACTCTCGTTCGCATGTACAGCGCATGTCAAAAAACTGGATATATCTCCAAGAGAGATCAAATGCCCTGAACAACATTCAAGTATGTGAAGTATTTGATATATAGGGAATAGACTTCATGGGACCTTTCCCAAAATCCCACAATTTAGAGCAAATCTTTGTCGCTATCGACCACGTGTCCAAATGGGCCAAAGCCCAAGCTCTTCCGACTAACGACGCAAGAGTCGTGATTTCATTTCAAAAAACTTTTGTCGCTTTTGAATGCCAAAGCTCTTATAAGTGATGAGGCACCACTTCGAACAACGTAATGGAAAAACAAAGAAAAGATACGGAGTAACCCATTGTTTCTCTACGTGGTACCATCCTCGTATGAAAGGACAAGTTTTTTTTGAAAGGTGAATTTTTATTAAGTGCTTCGTGTCGCGGTTCGACAATGGAGGTCTAGACTACGTTGTCTAAACCGGGTCCGCTAGAGAGCCCCTCGGCGAAATGCCTATTTCAACATACCGATGGGGAAAACCCCTACTAATCCGCCCAAGGCTCGACAATTAATAAGTAAACCTCGCTTTTCCAAGATTCAACACAGGGTTACTGCGCCCAACCCTTCATTAAAGGACTACCAAGGAAAATCCTCATTCAAACCCCTTGCGATTTGAACTAAAGACCTCCTCCCCAAGAGCCCTTAATGACTAGGTGGTAACCGAAATAAGCAGGTTGGTTCATGAAAGTACAAGTTGAAAACACAAAAGAGCTTTAAAAGAATCATAGAAAAACAGTGACTTTGTTTGAATTCAAATATTCCCTCCGTGGGTGCTTTAGTTAAGTGTAGGTTCCTGAAAACTATAGGGTATTGTCAAACTTTTTATTTTATTTTATTTTTCTAGAGTAAATTACACCGTTCGTCTTGTGGTTTGTGTTTATCGCAGGAGTTCGTCTTCGACAAAAAAAAGTTGCACCGCTCATCCTGTGGCAAACGTTATGCGCTATTAGTCTCTCCCTAACGGAGCCCACTAACGGTCGTTAAGTCTTGTTAACCCGGCGTATAATCGTCATTTCAACGCCATAAGGACAAACGTAGTTTACACTTTTCGTCCGCTTTCTTACGTTCGTCCGCTTTCTTACGTTTTCGTCCGCTTTTTACTTTTAACTCCGCTTTTACGTTTCGTCCGCTTTCTTACGTTTATTTACGTTTTCGTCGCTTTCTTACGTTTTCGCTTTTCACGTTTTCGTCTATTTTTTATGTTTCATCCGCTTTTACGCTTTACTCCTTTTATTACGCCGTCCGCTTTCTTCGTTTTCCCGTTTTCATCCGTTTTGTCCGTTTAATACATTTTCTTAGTTTTCTTCGTTTCTCTTTTTTCGTTTTCGTCTTTTTACGTTTTCATCTATTTTCTTACGTTTCGTCCATTTCTTACGTTTTTATACGCTTTTCTTGATTTACTCTGCTTTTAACGTTTTCGTCGCTTTTTACATTTCGTTCATTTCATACGTTTCGTCTAGTTTTTACGTTTTCGTTTTTTTACGCCGTCCGTTTTCTTACATTTCGTCGTTTCTTACGTTTCATCGGTTTTACGTTTTCCGTTTTTCGTTTCGTCCGTCTTTTATGTTTTCTTCCTTTTCTCTTGCGTTTACTCGGTTTTTCGTTTCGTACATTTTTCGTTTTCGTCCACTTTATTACGTTTTGTAAGTTTTTGCGTTTTAACGCGTGCATTTTTAGGTTTTCTTCGCTTTAAAGCGTAAGAAAATGGACAAAACGTAAAACCGATACGAAAACGTAAAACAGAGTAAACGAAAAACAGATGAAAACGTAAGTAAACGGACGAAAACGTAAAAAATAGACGAAACGTAAGAAAACGGAAAACGAAAACCGATGAAAACGTGAAAGCGAGTAAAACGTAAGTAAACAGACGAAAACGTAAGAAAATGGACGAAAACGTAAGAAACGGACGAAAACGTAAAAAGAGGCGAAACGTAAGAAAACGGACGAAACGTAAAAATAGACGGCGTGAAAATGAACGAAATGTAAAAAACCGACGGCGTAAAAACAGATTAAATCGTAAGAAAAATGTAACAAAACGTAAGAAATGGACGAAACGTAAGAAATGGATGAAACGTAAAAAGACGAAACATAAAAACGGTAGAAACGTAAGAAAACGGAAGAAACGATAAAACGGATGAAACGGACGAAACGTAAAAAACGGAGTAAAGCGAAAACGGATTAAAACATTAAAAAATAGACGAAACGTAAGAAAATGACGAAACGTAAATAAACGTAAGAAAACGGACGAAAACGTAAAAAGGGTTAAAAGTAAGAAAACTTAAGAAAACGGACGAAACGTAAGAAAGCGGACGAAAAGTGTAAACTACACCGTTCGTCCTTGCAATCGCTCGTCCTTATGGTGTTGAATTGACGATTATACCCTCGAGTTACAAGACTTAACGACCGCTAGTGGGCCCGCTTAGAGGAGGGATTAGTGGCGATAACGTTTGGCACTTAAGGATGAGCGGTCTGTTTTTTTCATAAAAGGACAAACTCCTGCGGTCAACGCAAACCACAGACGAACGGTGTAATTTACTCTTTTTCTATTTAGAAATTGTATGGTCTGACTGAATTTTTGATCTCCACTGTCACGATAAATGAATTTATTTTCTCGCCTTGAATGCTTGAGGGCAAGCAATAGCTAAGTGTGGAAGAATTTAACAACGCTTGAATTATACATATTTCTAGTAGCGTTATTTATAATATTATTATCATTTCTCGTGTACTTTTGATACTTAATACTATAAAAAAGGTGCAGGTTCTTGAAGATAGTTCGAGAAAAGAGTACAAGAATTAAAGCAATTATGTCAAAGAAATCTCGCGTAGGATGAATATGCAAAATAAATCAAGTCTAGAAAAATAAAGCAAGTGCGTCGGTTTTATAGCTCTGTGCGGCGTACTTCGTCCAATGGTCAAGAAATTCAATCACGATTAAATAAAGGAAGTGTACCGGTTTTGGAAACTAAGTACGGCGTACTTCCCCTGCATTTATGAAACTTTGGCGCAAAGCTCTAACATGAAGTATGACGTACTATATACTTTGTGCACCGCACTTTGTCGACCAGGCAGGCGAAAAGTCCTACTTAATCACGCACTTTGTCGACCAGGCAGGCGAAAAGTCCTACTTAATCACTCCTATCTCAATTACAGTGATACCGATTACTCCCCAACTTTCTCTCCAAGTTTCCTGGGCTATTTGTAGACGAAAAACATCAAGTACACAGGGTGATTTCTGATCAAAATAAGGGTTATATAAGTTTTAGCATTTCGTACTCAGTTTACTTGTGACACTCGTGTGACCCTTGCACCGTATCTACAACTTGTATGTCCTTAATTTACTTTCATTTTACTTCTATGATGATGTATAACATCATGTTAGATTGTTAGGCTAAACGCTTTTTGATTTCTTGGATGAGATAATATAATAAAGTGTTGTTTGGTTATATGTTAGTCTCGTTAATTTCATGTTTATGTTAAGAACCCGCTATGCTAAAAACTTATTAAGATACTTTATTTCTCGCGTATGCTGATTAGGATAGGTTGAAAGAACTAATTAGTATATTCAGTTATAAAAGTTTGTCTATGGGTTTTTATCCTTTGGTTGGAGAAATCCGCATAGGTAACGTGATAATCGACTAGATTTCTGTGTTGTGGTAAATTGGTAAACTTGTTTACTTGATTTATAAGCATAAGTCATGAGTTAATTGCTTGAACTTAAGGCATTATTTGTGAAAAAGTAATTTTGACAAAAATTGCCATATTACGAATTGTAGTCAAGAACTCGTTCTTGTAATTGTGACTGAGATTAACACGTATAACCAACATGCTAAATTATAGAATCGAATCTAAGCAATCATCTTGTCTTATTATGGAATTTGCTCCTAAATATCTTATTTTCCATTTTACTTGAAAATTGATTTATTAAGTCTTTGATATTGTATGATCAGTAGATTAAAGTCCCTGTGAAAACGACATGGTCTTACCTAAAACTATACTAAAAACGAAAATGTATACTTGTCCCGTGTGTTTTGGTTAAAAATTGGTAAAACTTGTTAACATAAACTTAAAGCTTTCTTAACACATCGAGTACTAAACTAATAATTAAACTAAAGCAATGAATTAAATATTTGGTTGTGGTCGATGGTAGAAGAACATGCTAGCCAAGTTCATCTTATCATGTTTTAATGATTTGTCTACAAGTGCAATGATATAATGCTACATTCGTTGGTGAGTCGAAAACGAGACTAACCTTAGAGGAGCGTAGATTCTAGCCCTATGAATGCATTTACTATCTATCGTAGACTAAGCCGTATGTAGATCAAGCTAGATGTTCACGGTTACTTAGCCCCATGTATATCCACCCTTAACCCGATGGTCACAACGATAGAACACATAAAGTTTTCAACTATTTTATATTAGAGTAAAGCGCAAATTATGTCCCTAACGCTTTGCCATTTTTATGAAAATGTTTTTAATTTTGAAAATTTGCAAGCTATGTACCTAACGCTTTGACTTTTTGCGAGAAATGCCACGAGGCGCCACTCGTCGTTGAAAATTCGCGTTTTTGCTAACAATCGTTAAATTTCCCGTTAGTGACCATGTGAAATGACTAATTTACCTTTGTCTTCTTCCACCTTCTTTCCCACTTGATTTTCTTTTGAATCAGTCACATTTTAAATGCCCAGAACATAATGTGCAAATATTTTCATTCTTCATTTCTTTTTATACCAACATTATCACACCTAATATCATTAATCAATTACCACTCTACAATTATCCTAGAGTTTAATTAAAACTAAAACATAATTTTTATTAAAGTTTGCTACAAGGTGCTGTAACTTTACACAACATCACGACACTCTACACTAAAATTTTACAACATAAATGCTTAATTTTACACGCACGATGCGATGGAATTATGCTTTTTTCAATATGTTCAAATCACGATGTGTACTCGCCGGATGTTCTAGCGACTTAAATCCCGCCATTTCAAAGCTTTGTATCTTCAACCCACTTACAAAATCTTGGTCCTTAGGTCCTCAAGTGAAAAACCCACGACGGTGGTGCATCGCCGGAGCCTCACACTCCACCACGGTATGCACGGTGAGATTGGTTCACACTATTCCTAGATCGTTGTAAGGTCTATTGACAAATGGGTATTTCAAACGAATAATTTTAAAAGAGTTGTTCGTTCCTTCTTATCCCGGTTATGTTGGACTTCGTGCTTCTAAAAGAACTATGGATCGTTACATAGTTTAACCGGTCAATGTGATCGGCCTTAGTCTACGATGAAATCGGCTAGTAAAGATGTCGAAAACCTTGACAACGTTTGAGTTACTAGACTTAACCCCTAAAAGTAAGTCGGGGCTTTAAGGTTGATCAAACAACAGAACCTCTGTGTATGTTTTTACTAATACCCTTTTAGAGAACAACTTTCCAAAGAGGTTTTGTTGGAAAGTTTAAGGTTTAATGGTTCATCATGTTATTTGGAGTCACTGGTGTTCTCATATCAACATCTATAGTCGTAGCTGCTATTATGCTATGAATTTATACTTAAGTGCACTTATTAAAATTTAGTCTTATCTGCGCACTTTTTAATTTTCTTGACTTGTGGATTGGTGGTTCTTGGTGCTGTTTAGGTTGCTGGTGGCTGTTTCCAAATTTTGGGTTTGAGGGCTTGTCTATCAGCGAGTATCTGAGTTAGTCTATCAACTCTTCTTTTTGACCCTTAGGCCTTGTTATTTTTACTCATAATTAACTGTCATAACGATATATGGTACCATTTTAGGTATCAGAACCATATTCTTATCAACGGATATTGCATGCACATTAAAGGTTGGTCAAAATTGTTTTAAATGTCTTCTGATGGTGGATGTGATATTTGTGTGTCGTTTTGGTTATTGTTCTTGGGTGAAAATCTATTCGCAGGTTTTGAGCCAAGAGGAAACGCCTTTGCTAAACAACCTAGTGTTTGGTGATGGAGTAGCGAATGATGCAACATCGGTTGTTCTTTTAACACGGTTCAAAAGATCAATGCGAGATAGAATCAATGTCTTACAACTCTTTACATATTTCTAAATTTCTTGTATCTATTCACTACAAGTACGCTTCTTGGTGTTGGGGTTAGTCCAATTTCTCGTCAGATTAACTCAATAAGAAGCTCTTATAGAAGACATATGATTTTCTCGTGTCGATGCAATCATTTTGATTTTCATAATTTTACTGTTGTAAAATCGGCCCAGCGGCCGATTAATCCCCATATAATCGATCGTTCACTAAGCGCCTTGATTTATCATAATCGACCTATTTAATCGTTTTGGTCAAAATCGCTAAAAATCGGTCAACAAACCAATTAATCGGACAAAATCGGTCTAATCGGATAAAAGTGCTTAAAATTTGGTCAACAAAATCGCTTAAAAATAGGACAAAATCACTTAAAATCGGTCAACAAATCGATTAATCAGAAAAAATCGGTCAAAGGTCGCTTAAAATGGTCAACAAACTGAGTAATATTTATGTTTGACTTTGAACTTTGAAGAATTATGTATCATGTCTATATTTGAACACTTGAAATATTTGAACTTTGATACAATACACTTATCCATACATATAAAATAATATAATATCTAAAATTACATGTTTGTGCATAAAAATTCCAATCCGATTAATCCTCGATTAATCCCGCCTAATCGATTAATCGCTAGGCCCTACCCAACCGCCTCACTAGCGCCTAGCAATTTTTATAACCTTGATTTTACTGCATCTCTCTAACTTCATGTAATCATTGGTTGCCAACAATTATGACTTGATTGTTTTGTGCAGTCGGGCTTGTGACAACATACATTCTTAGAGGCTGTATTTTGGGTGTTAGCCTTGTGTTCATTATGGCACAATTAGTAATCTCGATTGGGGAGCTCGCAAAAATGTTGTTTCTAAAAGTATATACACGAGTATCCAAAATTAGTAATGACGTTTTCCATATACCTCTATACTGTGCACTCAAGTGTCCGAAATCTCTTTGATGGTTCTAGTAGCATATTTATCCTACATGTTGGCAGAGGTAATTAGTCATTAATTTAGATATACATCATGATTACATATTTCTACACATTTTTATCTTCAAAAGGCATCTTATAGCTTCAAATTTACACTAAACATCAATCGCTCATGATTGTTTGAGTAAACCGCAACCTTTACACCTTCGTTTGACTTCATCACAAATAATAACTTTAAAAATATAATGTCGAATTATGTTACTTTTTGCGCTTATTTGAACTCGTGGAATTCGACGCTTTTTTTGTTGAGGTTTTGATGTCTCATTATTCATGGCATAACATGACTAAAAGCTCAAGAATCACCACCAGCATGTATGGTTCGCGACATGTAGAAAAGGCTAAAGGTATATCATGCGAGCCATTCCCGACCCATACAGATTACTCATTTTGACCCGAACTGGTTTCTTGTGACCCACTAGCATCTTTGTAAATACGATATGTGCCTAGTTCCTTAGAAAATGACTTATATTTCAGGTGTTTGGTTTCATGACAAAACCACTAGTGGATTATCTTCTCCCTCAAACTGCTTCAAGCACCAAGAGGAACCCGAACCCTCATGATCCCGGATCTCCAAAAGAGGATATGACACTTCCCCTGCTATCTTGAGAAGAATTTGCTTCCGAAAATCTTTCAAGAGCAAAATAAAATGTATCAATTCTAATGGACAGGCCTGTTTACACGATCCATTCATATTGGAGGAGGTTTGACCATGCTTACATGAGGCCTATTTTCGACGGTCCATCTGGTGATTAGTCTTCTTGTTAGGATAGTGCAAATAGAGTACACGTTAGATAATATCCACAAAGTCACTAGTTAGAATGAAGTCTCAAACTGAAGTTTATGGTTCCGCATATTGTTTCAATTTTGTTCTTGTTCCGT
Source organism: Chrysanthemum lavandulifolium (assembly GCA_022545495.1). Classification (NCBI taxonomy): domain Eukaryota; kingdom Viridiplantae; phylum Streptophyta; class Magnoliopsida; order Asterales; family Asteraceae; genus Chrysanthemum; species Chrysanthemum lavandulifolium. The sequence goes on along the minus strand of CM040239.1, from coordinate 242,605,416 downwards.
TACTATCAAATTGCCTTGTTAGATGTTCTGAAGTTTCCTTCACCTTTTATACCTTTTTGTTTACTGATGATACAGGAAATCACGGATTTGAATTATGGGCTTATGTTGTTTGACTTTTACCGTTTTAACATATGACATGAATCTGCCATCACTTTTAAAGATTATATAAATCATGGAATAAGCTATGTGATATCTACCAATGCTATGTCAAGGGGTACGAGGGATTATTGGGCGTAGTGAAGTCATTACTGGATCATTCGACCAATTGACAGGATTTATTCGTGTTCTTCCTAAAGGTGGACCCGAATCGGTGGGACCTTGTAATGGAGATTCTTTCCATTTTTCTCTCAAACCACACATATTTGATTTCTGTGTTTCACATTTGAAGTGATACACTGGAGATAGAAGGAATGTAAGCATTCTTCTATAAAAATGGCTTGACCTTCTCCTCGTGTCATTAAAGCTAAACATATTGTGCATGTTTTCTGTCAAAAAAAAGAAGAGCTTTTTAGTAGAAAATAAGAAGATAATCATATTTTTGGTCCTTAAGGTATGGCCAAATTGCGGTGTTTCGTCCTAACATTTTGAAAGTGCATCGGTAGTTCCTATTTTGAATGTTTTGTTGCATGTTTGGTCTCTAAATTGCATATTTAGTCCTAAAACTTTGAAGTTTCACAGCATGTTTGGTCCCTAAATTGCAGATTAGGGACCAAACATGCAAGAAACCTTCAAAATGGGGACTATCACGACTTCAAACGTTAGGACGAAACCTACAATTGGCCATACCTTAGGGACCAAAATGCAATTTACTCTATAATAATTTGACCTCTAAACCTGATTGAATACTATAAACATCAAGCGACCTTATACGATTGACTATTAAAAGGTCAAAAGTCAAAACTATGTGCTTATTAATCCGTAAACAATTATGGTTATTTTTGTTTAGTATATTATGTAATTTAATGCAATTATCGATTTATGCAGACAATTCTATTTCGATTTCAAAGTCAAAGAAGAATTTCGTTTGACATTCAAAAGTCAAAACAAGATTTGTTTACACAAAGAACATATGAATAAGGCAAAATAAGATTGATTAATACATATTATATGATAGTAGGTGTGATAATGTTGGTATAAAAAGAAATGAAGAATGAAAATGTTTGCACATTATGTTCTGGGCATTTGAGATGTTAAAGATTCAAAAGAAAATCAAGTGGGAAAGAAGAGGGAAGAAGACAAGGGTAAATTAGTCATTTCACATGGCCACTAACGGGGAAATTTAACAATCGTTAGGAAAAAACGCGAATTTGAAACACAGTAGCGCCTCAGGGGAATTTCTTGCAAAAAGTCCAAACATTAGGTAAACGGCTAGCAAGTTTTCAAAATTAGGGACATTTCTCACAAAAATGACAAACGTTAAGGACATAATTTGCAATTCACTCTTTATATAATCTTTCTTAGTAGTCAAATGGAAGTGAGACTACAACTCCCACGAATCGTCATCTATAAGAGTTCTCTCTAACTTACTTTCCTTAACCATAATTGCCTAATCTAGGGCTTGGTCTACCTCTAGTCCTAATGGCAACATTGGCAAAAATTATATCACCTATACATACGATTATGACATGGACTATGAATCACAAGAATAAAACAAGTAATCTATACTTTGGAAAATAGACGACATACTTCAAGCAAGTAAACAAACGAATCGAGCACGATAAACATATAAAATATCTAACAAAAATGCAATATATCAATGTAAACGAATCAAATAAATATGAAAGTCATAAACTTTGCTAACACAAAATGGTGTTAGCCCATTATCTTAGTAGCAAAACACAATGTGATAATCAAAGTCATATGAATAGAATCTATAATGAAAAAGATATGCTAACTGAATGATTAAACAATGTAAATATGATACGAGATGTTCTCCTAGTGAATGGTGATGTTTACTGGTCCTCCTTTGCTCTAGAACACGCCTGGAAACCGACTTGGGTGGTTAGAATAATGCCCTAAGTCAAAACTAAGGCTTCTATTTATAGATTCTGGAAACTGGCCCGATACGACGTATTTAAAGGGGTGAATAAGGCATTGAAGATATAATACATGGGCTCTACTCATAAAATATTCTAGAAAATAGCCAACCATAATTGGATACAATGTATAAATGGAATTAGATACGTCATATTTCACGCAATCCCGCTATGGGGTCTTCAAATAGCTAATGCTCTTATACAACATATATCCGTGCTTGGATATGCCGTATTCTTCGATGGCTTGTATTCTTCAAAACAACCAAGTTTAATATACGGTGTATACCAAAATGGATACATACCCCTATTCTTGAAAGTCGGAAAGGTCTTGAAATAATCTACGTATGAGGATACGACGTATATAATTGGCATTGATACAACATATTAGATGATTACTACGTAGGATAGGTAGCGGAGGTGCAATTGACCGAGATAAGTAAAGATGACCGAGGTAATTTATTTAACCGCAATAAGTCAATGACCGATGTGATAGGATGATGACCGAGGATATTGGTTTGACCTCAATAAGTCAACGAATGAGGTAATGGGAGGATGACCGAGGTAATCGGTTTGACCGCAATAAGTAAACGACCGAGGTAATGGGGAACTGCAATAAGTATCGTACCATCCTATATTTCCGGACCACTAACACGACCGAGGTTACTAGATGAAAAACCGAGTTAAAACGACCGAGATAAGTTAAAAATACATATTTTTCACTAAAATCAACCTAAAAAACGCATTTTTGCAAGTTTTAATCCATTATTTTAGCATTAAACTTTGGGTTAAGTCCACGGATAGGCAATAAACTTTTCAAAATTTTCAATTATAGGTAATGGACTTTAGAAATTCCTAGTAACACCCTTGTAACCTGCTACAACAGGCATAAATAGGTAATATGACCGATTGGATTCCACATCAACATTTTGACCCCACATATCACCACACATATCCAGTTATAAGTGATTCATGTTGAAGATGACCCAGATTGGGTTTTAACCCCATCGACCAACTACTTTATCATCTTCAAACATCAAAAATGAACCATTAATATAATATTTACCAAGATCAAATCAAAACCAAAATGTATCTCCGGTTTGTACATAATCATCTTCAACCTTTAATTTTTTTCTAAGTGTTTGTATTTCTTTTAGTTCATATTTATAAGTTTTCAATAGTCATAAGCTTTGAAGCAAGTCATACACTGTCTCTCAAATTCTGATTGTTACTTATGAATATGAATAAACCAACAAAACCATAACCATTAAATACACCTCCAAATCAACCCAACAAAATAACAACATCGGCGAATCATGTAACACCCCCAAAAAGGGTTTGCTACGGAAGAAGATGTTACTGGGGTGCTACTCAATTGGATCACAACACAAAGTATAGAATAGTAGATTCTCCTTAAAAGATTTCATTTATTGTAGTAAAACAAAGTTTACATTATTGTTTTAGTGCGGAAAATACAGGCCCATAATGGAATTTAAGTAGTCCCCAAAATATGTCAGATTCGTCTATGACCATGCCATACCATTTCCTTGCGCCTCCAGAGTTTAGCTATCGACTTTAATCCTGACAATACTTGCTAAAAAGTCAACACAATGGTTGATCGAAACCTTAAGTATTCCAGTTATGTGTTGGTGTCTACGCAACCAAGCACTTGTAGGCATCTAAGTACCCATGTAGGAATCAACGTACCTAAGTAAAGTAGGTATCAACGTACCCAAGTAAAGTAGGTATCAACGTACTCAAGTAAAGTAGGTGGTTATGCACCCAAGCAAAGCAGCTATCTAAGCAAGTAAAGTAGCTACCGGTTTCTAACTTAGGCAATAATAAAATCGAAAAACATTCATTTGTAAACAATTGTGATCATAGAAAAGTAAGTAGCATGTATGTTCCCTCATGGAGTTTATAAAACTGTTAAAGTAAAGATGGGATTGTGAACTCACCTCGGTGGTATAGCAATCAAGATGAAGTAATGTCAAGTGTGTAAAGGAAACAACTCCAACACGTAACCTATATAATTGATGTGTCTTAGGTTCAAAGGATAATGTCGTATGAAATTTTATAAAATGTTATATCACCCGTACATGTTTGCATAAAAGTTTAGTTGTGAAATTGTTGTTACGCTATCGTGGTCGCTTAAGAGTTTAGCATATTCTTTTATAATACGTTATTTGTTCATCTCGTAATTAAAGTATGGACGTTTTATAATTAAGTATTTTAGAAAATCATCGACTTGTTTTGTGATATTTTACTAGTTGTTATTTAAGTTATTTACGAGAAAAATGAAGTTTTATTTCTAAAAATTATATTTCGTTAATTTCCAAAATGGCTAAGTGACCTCGGAAGACTAGTCGTAAAACCGCGGTTATTCAGTGTTTGGTACTCAAATCAGTGTACTTAGGGAGTATGGGAAAAGGTCTACAAAAGTCTAGAACTGAACTTCAGCTCAATCGAACCCGATCCCACATAAAAATGGCCTCGAAGCTGGGTAATCAGGCTATTTTTGTGGTTTCTGGGCAGTTTCAGAAAAGTTCACGAGGTTGTAGTTTATTCGTTATAGATCCGTTTGACAAATGGTTGGACTTTTTAAAAATACGCTACGATGGATGCAAAAGACTCATTGTGTCAAAATTTTCCAGTTTTTGTTCTGGGTGGGTTAAAAACAGTCGTAAATATGTGTAACATATTGGATTTCACAAACACACAAACAATCACAAATATGGGGCGTACAATATGAGGTTTTAGAGAGAGAAAGTGGAAGATGGGAGCCTTTCTAGAGAATTAAACAAAAGAAAGAAGGTTAGATTAACCCTCTACCTGGGAGGTAGAGTATTTATAGTTTTACATAATACGCCTCGTGACGGGTGGATCGAGCATACAGTGGGTAAAGACCGTCCTTCCTCCACGGTGTTACACTAAACTAAACTACGCTACAAACTAACTAATTAACTACTAGATAACGAAATAACGACACGTCTACGAGCTAACATATGCTAGACCATAATTGGGGTGGCCGACACTTTAACATGGAATTTCCAATTCCTAAAATCTCCCCTAGGGAGGTCACCCCATGAAATACATTTTGCATCCTAGCATTCTATCTTTGTCTTTAGTTACGAGCTCAGACTTCAATTCTTCAAGTTTCGCAAACTTTGTGCTTTAGTAGCGATTCTTCAAAGTCCGCATAGTTTTGTACTTTTAGTGGCGGCCTTTAATCGATCCACATCTTTGTTGATCTTCGAGCTTACTTTAAGATCATCAACCACAGAAATCTCGGATCACCCTTTGTTGTGTTGCCATCATGTGATGTTGTGACTTTTGGACCGACATGCTCACACTTTCTTGATCATGACATCTTTTCATCGAGTAGCGAAAGCTTTCTTCGGTTCAAGATATTTGCGCAACAGAAGCGTAGCAGATGCATAGTATAAAAATATTTGAGCTAGGTTATGTAGATAGGCACTTGTCATGATGTTCTTCAATTAAGTGCGGATCTTTGTGAGCATGCGGCTATGAATTGACTTTTCAATATCGATTAGTCGCAACCATCCAAGTGTACCGCAAACAACAGCTAGTTAATAAATCACACGAAAGTGTCTTTGATCACTTCGTTGAATCGAGGTACACGCCCACGGTTCCCGTTGATTAGTACAAGTACCGCCCGTGATCATGTATGATTTTGAAGAATCTCCTTGACGTGGTTTCGCAATGCTCTAGCCGTTCTCAAACCTGTTAGGAATTAGAAAATTCGATCGTTAAAGAGTCGGTCACCTCAAGTATAAGCATTCAATAGAAAGCTCGTAGTCGTAGTTATGATATGTTAGTTAGTAGTTTGTTAAGTAACACCGTGGAGGACGGACGGGTCTTTACCCACTGTATGCACGATCCACAACCCGTAGGTGGCGTTTATTTGTAAGACACTATAAATACCCTCTACCTCCCAAGGTAGAGGTTGGGCTCAATACTATTTTTCTTTGTTTCACATAGTTCCCAACTCTCTTCCTTTCTCTCTAGAACTTTCTCTCTAAACTATCTTGAGCGCCCATGTTGATTATGGTTTAGTGTGTTTGTGAAATCCCATATCTTACAATTGGTATCAAGAGCCATGGTTTGATCACTCATCTTTCATGCTCTTTGTTTTGGTGGATTTCATAAGGTTTTGGGGTATTAAGTGTTTAGAAGAGTTTGATTCATTTGGACAAATTCTAGTGTTAAAGTTTGAATTTTGCTTGTACTTTTGTGTTTAGGATCATCATATGTGTTTATGTTTTGAATTGGAAGGCTTAAATCATTGTGGTTTGGTTGTTTTGATTGATAAAGTGGTTATTTGTGAAGATAGGACGAGCGAGTTGAGTCTCGGACTTGTTTTTCTTCAAAGCGAGTTGCTTTGTTTACGTATCTTGAGTTAGTATATGCGACTTGGCTATTTAGCGAGTTGATTTTCATGCGACTTGGGTTCTAAGCGAGTTGTGTGTCTTAAGCGAGTTGATTGTCTACTAAAGCGAGTTAGCTATTTAGCGACTTGTTCCATTAAGCGAGTTGATTGTGTTGCGAGTTGATGCTAATGCGACTTAGCTATTTAGCGAGTTGATTCCTTAAGCGAGTTGTCTCCTTGAGCGAGTTGGTTGTTTAGCGAGTTGATAACTAAGCGAGTTGTGTGTTTTGCTACTTGTCACTTCTTCGTGATACATTCTTACGGTTGTTCTTTTGGTTTAGTAAAATCCGTGAAAGAATCAATTTCCGGTTTAATCAAAGAATTGTAAAATCCGTAGAACTTGTAATCATGGCAAACATCGTTCCTACTATTGTTTCTTCCGTGGCGAGGGCGTTCAAGCGGCGGTCGATACTCGTCCACCTATGCTTGCAGGCGATTATGATTCATGGGCTCAAAGAATCGGTGTCTTGTCTTGGAAAGGAAAATGGGGTCAACATTCTCAAGTCAATCGATGAAGGACCTTATCGGGTTGAGACTACTAGAGACTTAATTGATACAACTGCGGATGGAACAATGATATATGGAATAGACGGACCAAAGACATATGATGAGCTCGATGATAAGGAGAAAAAGAGATTCGATCTTGATATCGGGGCTTCTAACATCATACTTCAAGGTCTTCAAAGGATATCTACAAGTGATCAATCACAACACGAAGCCAAGGCGGTGTGGGATAATGTCAAGATGCTTCTCTCGGGTTACGAATTAGCTGTTGAAGGCAGAGAATCACAACTATATGATGACTTTGAGCACTTCAAGATGAGACCGGATGAGAGTGTCTATGAGTACTATGTGAGATTCCATAAGCTTGTGAGCGATATGAGGAACATCAAAATGACCATGCCAAACATTCAATTTGAACTCAAAATTTGTAAACAACATGAATCCCGAGTGGCACAAGTTTGTCACCTCGTGAAGCTAACCAAAGGATTGAAGAATACAAACTATGAGCAACTCTATGCTTTCCTTCTTGAAATGAGAGGCATGCTATGTTTGAGAAAAGGATTACGGGCGGTTCAAAACCAATCGGGGAGAATCAAGCTCACCTAATGATTCTCTGACTTTCTACACCAATGTTGGTATTACCACCAAGGCATCTCAAGTCATACCTATGGGTAATGGTAATCACAAACTCATTCCCGATCCTATGTTCAAACAAGGCGATCTTTGATGCACACGTGGAAACTTCATTAATCAATGGCTCTCTGATTAGTCAAAACATGAACTCTCTTCCACACACAACAACAATCTCGAGCGCATCCAATCCACACAATCAAGCCACCGTCGAGATGGGAAGGTTATGGTGCGGCCGGTTCAAGAAAGCGATGCGAACAAGGAAGAGGTGGGCTGGTAGAGGATATGTAGCAAATCGAATCGGGAAGGAATGGAAATCAAGGACAAGCTAAACCAATCAAATGCTACAAGCTGTGGTGGTGAAGGACACATTGCTAGGAGCGCACATCTCCAAAACGTCCACGAGAATCGAGAATACTTGAGATAAGATCTTGCTTGTACAAGCTCGGGATAATGGTCTTGCTTTGGATGAAGAGGAGTTGTTGTTTCTTCTTGAGGGCAATGCCAAGACCTATGATGCGAGATGTGGATGAGCGACCAATTCGGAGATAGGTCACAATCATCGAAATGCCTTTCAAGTCGGCGATTGTGATGCATACGACTCGATGTGGATGATGGACCTCTACACACAATTTTATGGCTAGCATTTCTCCAATGGTTTCTCCTAAGGTCTCATCTTCACCACAAGCTGGCCCATCCAAAGACAAACTCATCTCGGAGGTATTAAAACTATCGATGATCTTGATGTGCAAAGATGCATGACAAAGTACAATCAATGAAACTATTGAATCAAATATTGAAAATATGGGTAATATCAATGTTGTCCCATATGATCAATATGTGAAACAAAGTGAAAGTGAAGTTGTACCAAGTGATGCATCTTCTGCGATCAACAATGACTATGTTTTTGATGAATACACTGCATGTGCCCCGATGATTCTGTTATCTACGAACTTAATGCTTATAAAGAACGTGTTGCTATTTATGAACAACGAGCTAAGTTTGAGTTAACCACTCGTGAGCGGGAGATGGATGACCAAATCGTACAACTATTAGACAAAGTAAGTTTAGAGAAGAAGTATTAAAACAAGAGTTAACCTCCTTACAAGAAAAGCTTTCTAAAGCGCTAAGCAAAACAAGAACTTCAAGAAAATGTTAAAATGCTTAAGCAAGAATTACGTGCTAAGGAATCAAAACTTTTGAATGATTTTCTAATCTAAAACCTTGAAAAACAAGCTTGAAAATAAGTTATGCGTACAAGGAAATACCATTCAAATTGCTCTCACATGGTCACTAAGCATAGAGTTTTAAGCGATAAGCATAGTGTTCCCATCATAGAGGAACCAAATCACAGGTCATTAAAATAGCTAAAAGTGCTCAAAGGTAATCTATGATGGTAATGAAATCCTTAAGCCTAGGCGAAACCTAGTTGCGTTGAGTGCCTTGAGGAAGATAGAAAATTAGATGATGCATCTAGGGAGAAAATGAATAAGAAGCTAGATGATCACGAATGTAAAAGAATAACATAATGATCAAACCCCATGATTACAAAAAGGAAAATTGGATTTCCTTAAACAAGTTTAAGCCTCAAACTTTGTTAACACACGAACAAGTGTTTTGGAAAAAGGACTTAGATAAGCAAAAAGTGAAAATATTGTTGAAACAAACCCTCCCTTAGGAGAATGCTGCGGCAATTGTGTATCCTCCCAATACACCAATGCATTTAGTTCCTAGAACTATTGCCACTAAGAGCAAGACCTTAATCGGTCAATATGTGATCTTTCAATTATTTGTTGATTTTGAGAAAACTTGTAAGAAAAGAATCACACCCACTGGGATAAGCGAAGGGAAAGGGTTTTGAACAAACAAAAGAATGTTATTTAATTGAAGTCATGCCTTTCTTTAAACAATTAAAAGATCACTTTGAGAGTCTTAAAAGGGATGGATCTGAGATATTAAAGGGATGGAAAAAGAATTTGATGCAATGATAATTGAAGTTAGTGACTATGAGCGGGCATTAAAATATAATGAAATTGAGAGGAAGAACTTGCATACCTTAAATGAGAATCGATTTACGAATGTATCTCTCAAGATGTGTTTTATCTTGCTACTAATTGCTCTATTCTTGCTTCTCAATTTCATGAATTATCATTGCGTTGAAAGTCTCCCATGATCGTGTCATTGAACTTGAAATCAAAAACTCTAAACTAAGTGATAAAATTGAGCAGGATGATCACGATAATTTGGTAAAACATTTTTCTAAGCTAGAAGTTGAACATTTTGACTTGCAACTAAAATATCAACATCTTAAAGAAAATGTTAAAACCTCAAACATCAAGATATCCTCGGATGTTCGAGTTTGATGCGGTTTTGAACTAAACAAAGCGTGACGAACGATTCAAGCTCAACGTAACACGATCGAGAAAGTTGAAAGCCCAAATCTCTCAATTAAAGGGTGAAAAGAACAATATGGTGGCTCCCAAATGCCTCCTCCTTTAGATTCTCGAATTCTCAAAATTTTCATCTTCAAAACTTGGTTAATGCCTTACAAAGGAAAATGAAAGTTTTCTAGAAGAAAATGAAAAGGTTAAACGTCATTTCAATGAGTTATTTGAGTCAATTAAAGTCACTCGTAACAAAAATAACGAAAAAATAACCTCGTTGCAAAAGGAAATTGAGAATCTTAAGAGTCGGGTAAAGGGAAAATGCCAATGACCAATGGGAGAATGGTGCTTCAAAGGGCATGTACGTAATAAATATGCTTTATGCATGAAATATGTTCCTCCTCATCTTAGGAATAACAAGCGGCAATTCAAACATATTTCTCATATCTTAAGGACGACCTAGAATGTCTCCGTGAGATTGTAGAAGAGGATAAGTTAGAGAAACCACTTGATAATGCAATCGGTCATGCATGCTTATATGCCAAACGATCTCAAGAACTTCTAGAATGCTTAATTACAATATGCCCTAAAACCTTAGGTGAGCAAGTCAATTCCTTGATACCTTGTTCAATGCCTAGTGCCAAGCATGCAAGTCATTCAATGCCAAATGTTATGAGCGTGAACCTTAGTGTGCCTTCAAGTAGTTCGATTCCAAATCATGTTAGTGCTAAGAATGTGAACTCGAGTGTGCCCTCTAGGAGTTCAAATCCCAGCACTTCTCTTGTTAAGAGTGAACTTTAATGTGCCTTCAAATAGTTCGGATCGGCACATCTAAGCAGAAATGCATAAATTAGCAAAACCAACTAATGTTCCCATTCCTCTACGAGGAGTAAACAATGACATTAAAGCGAGCGGGTCAAAGTCTCAAGACAATACAAGGAATGATAGGACCTCATGAAGCTAAGAATGTGCATTGGAAGAAAGTAGAAGATCAACCTAGGAACTTTAAGTTTGAGTCGAATAAAGCGAATCGTGTTGATTCTAGTATTAGCCATAGGCGTCTTGTAATTAATTGAATTACGATACTATTTGCAAACCACAGTAATGATGATTGTGTGAATTACATTACTAATCATGAATGTGGTGTGAATGCTTTGTCTAATCTTGTCATATCCCGATCAATAGTGTTAATGCAAAATATCATGCTAAGAAGGCAAAAAGGCAAAGCGAAAGAAAGTTAGAAAATAGTGGAAACCCACGGGAAGAACATTTAGTAAGATAGGTTATCAATGGATACCTGTTGGCCATAAGGTTAATCGAGACAATGCCCACTAGAAAATGGATGCCTCTTGGTAGAAATATTCCCTTAAAGTGAACATACTTTGAATAGGGCAAATCGGACACTAATCTTGCATCTATTCATAATGATTCCATTGCTTCTATTTCCGATATGAATGTTTCTATTTACGATGTGGGTGTTCCAATCATTTGTTACTAACCAAATGGAACCCATTCTTGCATGGGGATCCCAATTATCGATTATCCATTCTTATGCGTGTTCAGCTGCGGATCGTTCAAATCGTTACGTGGTACACGGACTCAGTTTGTTCCAACATATATTGGAAACGGTCACGGCTCATGAACTTCGTGAGCAAATTCATCGGGCTGTTAGATTCGGAAGCGATCATTTCGGTGCAATTATGGGCTATGGAGATTATGTTGTTGGTGAAAGTGTTATCTCCAGTGTATTATGTGGAAGGTCTTGGTCATAACTTTGTTCTCTGTTGGTCAATTCTGCGATTACGATCTAGAAGTAGCCTTGAGAAAACATACATGTTTCGTTAGAGAACTTGATGGTAAGGAACTTTTAAGAGGAACACGTGGTTCAAATCTATACACCATCTCTATCGAAGATATGATGAAGTCTTCTCCAATTTGCTTGTTGTCAAAGGCTTGAAAACAAAGTCATGGTTATGGCATCGTCGTCTCAATCACTTGAACTTGGCACGATCAATGATCTCTCGAGAAAGGACTTAGTTGTAGGTTTACCTAGACTTAAGTATGAAAAGGATCATCTTTGTTCGACATGCCAATTGGGAAAAAGCATGAAGTATGCCCATAAACCCAAACCTACAAACTCAATTCTGAAGTTCTTCATACAATTCACATGGATTTATGTGGACCCATGAGAGTCTGAGAATATCTTTGGGAAGAAATATGTGTTAGTTGTGGTTGATGATTACTCTAGATTCACAGGTCAAGTTCTTAAGGACAAAGGATGAAACTCGGATATCATCATCAAACTCATCAAGCATTGCGAGTTCGTCTTAACAAAGCTATCGAGAATCATCCGAGCAGACAATGGGCGGGTTTGTTAACAAACAACTTAGTGAATTTTATGAAAGTGTGGGAATCGGTCATCAAAGAAGTGTTCCACGAACTCCTCAACGAGCGGTGTAGTTGAAAGGCGAAATCGAACTCTTGTGGAAGCCATGAGAACAATCTTGATTTACTCAAAGGTTCCAATGTTTCTACGGGGTGAAGCCATTGCCACTGCATGCTACACAAAAATCGATCCACGATTCACCTTGTTCATGGAAAAACTCCATATGAACTTGTTCACATGAAAACCTAATCTCTCATTCCTTCGTGTATTTGGTGCTTTGTGCTATCCTACGAATGATGGTCAAGATTTAGGTAAACTAAGAGCTAAAGCGAGACATTGGAGTTTTGTAGGATATGCACCAAACAGAAAAGGATACGAATCTACAACAAGAGAACCCGAAATATCATGGAAACTATTCACGTTACGTTTGATGGTGACCGGTCAAATGGCTCTGGACAATCCGATTCGGACCCGCACTTCAAAAGCAGTCCCATTGGTTCATCGCTTGTTCCAAATTCATCACCAACAACTCCATATGTACCTCCATCGAAGATGATTTAAAAGCTGTTTAATCCAATGTTTGATGAACAATTTGAGCCAAGTGAAAGCGATATGTCAATCCCATCAACAGGTGCTTCTATCCTGTCAATGAAATTAACCCTTGGCGTCGATGTCATTAAGCCAAGAAGCGCTGCTGGCGATCAATCTGTTTCATCAACAAATCTTCAATCATCAAATGTACATCATGGAAATGCTTCGATTCACGGGATGAAGTTAATCCCTTTGCTACTCCACGAAGATGCTCCATTTGAAAATATATTTGCTCTGAATCATCATCGAACCATCTTCATCGGAGACATCGACTCTGCTACTTGGTTCCACAACCACAACCACATGAACATCTTAGAAAATGGACACATGATCACCCATTGGATAACATCATTGGAAACCCTTCTCGTCCGGTATCCACTCGTAAGCGACTTGCTCTTGATGCCTTATGGTGCTTCTTTAACTCGGTACTCTCAAAGATCGAACCTAAAGATGTTAAAGCGCTATGAATGAAGGCAATTGGTTCAATGCCATGCAAGATGAAATTCATGAGTTTGATCGATTAGATGTATGGGAATTAGTACCGACTCAGTTGTGCTATGATCATTGCTCTTAAGTGGATCTTCAAAGTGAAGCTTGATGAGCATGGTGATGTTTTGAAAAATAAGGCTAGGTTAGTGGCTAAAGGTTATCGTCAAGAAGAAGGTATAGACTTTGAGGAATCTTTTGCTCCAGTTGCTCGTGTCGAGGCGATCGAAATCTTCTTGGCTAATCTTGCTAGCAAGAACATGGTTGTTTATCGGATGGACGTGAAAACCGCATTTCTTAATGGAGATCCGAAAGAAGTGGTTTACGTCGACCGACCGGAGGGTTTTGTGAATCGAGCATCCTACTCATGTTTATCGCTTGAAAAAGGCCCTATATGGTTTGAAGCAAGCTCTAGAGCATGGTATGATCTGTTGTCAAAGTTTCTTCTATCTCTTGGATTGACAAAGGAGCGATTGATCCTACTTTGTTCACCGAAAGTCGAGCAAACATTCAATTCACGTTCAAATTTATGTTGATGATATCATCTTTGCCTCGTGACCCCAATGAGTGTGACCGTTTTCTAATGAAATGGGTTCAAAATTTCAAATGTCAATGATGGGACAAATGTCATTTTCTTGGGATTACAAATTTCACAAAGTCCGGAGGCATTTTATAAATCAATCTAAATATGCAAATGAGATTTTAAAGAAATTTGGATTTGATTCTAGTGACCTGTTGACACTCCCATGATTGAGCGAACCAAGGCGGATGAGGACCACTCGGGGATCATGGTAGATCAAGCGAAATATCGTAGTATGATTGGATCACGATGTACCTCACGGCTAGTAGACCGACATCTTGTTCATTGTGTGCATGTGTGCTAGATATCGATCTAAGCCTACTAAAAGCACCTTGAAGCGGTTAAGCGGGTCTTCGGTATCTCAAGGAACCATCAATATGGGACTATGGTACCGAAGGACACCGTATGTCACTAACGGCCTATCACGAGATCTTGATCATGCGAGTTGTCAAGATACACGTCGAAATGCGTGCGGAGGTGCTCGATTTTGGGTGATAAGCTTGTGGTGGTCTTCAAAAAGCAAATGAGTACTTCTATTTCCTCTACAGAGGTGAATACATAGCCATGTCATCTTGTTGTGCTCAAATCTTATGGATGAGATCCCAATTATCGACTATGGCTTTGAATTCAACAAAATCCTACATCTTGTGATAATAAAAGTGCTATTGCTCTCTCATGCAACAACGTTCAACACTCAAGAGCAAAGCATATCGACATTCGACATCATTTCATCGGGGAACAAGTGGAAAAAGGTGTGGTGGAACTCTATTTTGTGAGGATGAATACCGGTTAGCGAGACATCTTCACCAAAGCTCTTCCAAGAGAACGTTTTGAGTTTATTCTTCCACGACTTGGCTTGAAAAGCCTTCAACGAAACACTCAAGCGTCTTGAGGAGGAAGGCGAGGAGTAAAGGTCTTTATTCATCTATCTCTTGTATATATTTATTATAAAAAAAAAACCTCAAAAGCAAATAGAAAAATATAAAACTTTCAAAATCCTAAAAATTTGAAAATCTTGAAAAATTCTCAAAAATATTGTTATTTTGTCATGTTTTCCTTATTCGATATCATCTACGGACTTTGTGTTGACATTCAAAGAATGTCACGGGTTTTAGATGTTCTTGAATGTACATAGATTTTGTTAAAAAAAAAAAAAAAAAAAAAAAAAAATGGCGGAGAAAAATAGTGGTTTATTGTCATTTCGAGGCGGTAACCCGTTATAAAAGAAAAACGAGCCATGCTTTATCTTGTTTTCAAATCTCATGCTCGATTCTAAAAACAATTTCTTACTATCTAATGAAAACTAATTGCTTTGAAAAATTACTCGGACTTAATTTTTGAAAATCATCTGTACTTATCGGTGGTCAAAATATCTATCTCTCAATCAACAACTTATGTCATTGATTGAGGGAGAATGATTTTCAATTAAATAAAAAGTGTATTTTCAAACAATGGTACCGACCGTGGTTATTATTAAGTTTTCAAAAGATATTCAAGCATGTTTAATGTAAATCGTTGGAGTCTAAAGTCTCAAAATTCGATCCTTATCGGTTAAAACGTTTTCATAATCAAGTCACAATTCTCCTTAAAAGCTTTCAAAATCAATTTAAATCTCTGAGATCACAAATCTCAAATGATGTGAAAATTGTGATCGGGAGAATTTGTGATTTAAATTGTTTAAGCGATAATTTGATAAATGGTTTTATAAGGATGTACAAGCTCTCCTCCCGCATGTGACAAACGATTTCAAATTTTCCATGCACATGTTGAGGGAGCATCTATTTTAAACCTCAAATTATTGAAGCGTGGTGAATTGTCTCTAAGTGCGGGTTCCTCTAATACGTGCAAACTCTTTCATGTTTGAGGCACATATTGAGGGGAGCAAAATTGTGAAAACCTCATCCTTCCTTAAAATGTTTTATCTACTCAAATTGATTAGGAAGTGATGATGATCATTTTAGAAAATGTTAATCAAAAGATTGGACCTTTCATTCTTAATCTAACGATTTCAAAGATCTCTTGCCTCCATGTGCTAAACAAATTTCAAATTTTATGCATATGTTGAGGGGAGCATTTCTAAAATATCAAAACAATTAAGATACAAAATACTTTGATTCTATATCACAAGTATCTTGATTGATTTTTCAAATGGTTTTCAATTGGTTCCAATGGCGGATGAACTATACCAAAAGACCGACCAACTTTACTTTATGTATGGTGATATAAGGATGATAAGGTTAGGTTGAGGTCCCATGATCCGCCGAGCAGGAGGGATCTACCGAGGACAATCCACTAGTTAGTGTAGAAGTCCTTAGGTATGATGATAAAAGGAGAAATATGAGATATGGGAAGAGTGCGGATGAGGCCGAGCTAATCTTGGAATAAACCCAACAAGGTTCTAGTTATGAAGTTTCGGTAAGCTTGAAGGGTTGAAGAATGAAAAAGAATTGAATGAGAAAAGGGTGAAAATAAATAGCCTCCAACAATTCAACCTTAGGGCGAAACCGGGTTCAATTCATTTGCTCTTGATGGTAACATCGGTATTGAAGACAAGGCGTCATGGACCCGGTGGCGCTTTGCACTAAAACTTCCCAAACTACTCAAGTTCCTCTTAAAGGGCTTGTTTCATTCTCACGGGAACCGACATTATCTATCGACTTTCTCTTAGAGTTTGTTGATATTGAAGAAGGAGACCCTCTCCTAGTCTCGACACGGGAACCAAATATGCACAAATTGAGTCTAGAGCCACGAGATCATCAATAAATCTCATTAGGACACTTTCAATGAAGACTCTCTGTTTCACACAATGTGGAAAGAGATTATATCTTGAGTCCTCGCATTATCCTTGTGGTATTGCGGAACATCTAAGTGATATGCAAAATATTCACAATGAAGATGGAAAGCCTTACGGAGCCAACATCTAACAAGCTCTGGTAGGTGGCATGTGAGATCTATCCAATAGATCAACCATGTGACAAGCGAGCAGAAACAATGGGGCGATTCAATCTTTTGAATCAATCACGGTTCGAGTTATGGATTGACGGATACCTTTGAAAAACCGGTCGTTGTGCTCAAAAACTCTTTTCTTTAGCACATCGATTGTGTACGAATATTTCAAAATAAAAGGTGTTTTATGATTGATAATTGATTTTCATTAAAACCTTCGTTGTATTGCAAAAACAATTTCTATTGAGCAATACGATTGTTTTCAAATCTCTTTTCATCAATCGGTGAATCTCGTTTATTTGGTTCACTCACTCCGTGTTGTCTTCTTTGAGATGTTCGGTTTGAGAACGACTAGAACATTGCGAAACCACATCAAGGAAATTCTTGAATTATACGATCACGAGCGGTACTTGTCTTGATCAGCGGGAACCGTGGGCGTGTACCTCAATTCATCGAAAGTGATCAAAGACACTTTCGTGCGCTTTATTGCTAAGCTTGTTTTATGCGGTACATCCCGGCGTTTGCGGTGATCGAATGAAGCGGTCAATCCATAGCCGCATGCTCACACAACACATTCATTTCCAAAGAAATCATGATTAGTGCATCAATGACTCGATATTTTCACTCCATGCTTACGCTACGCGCGCCAATATCATGAATCAGCGAAAGCTTCCGCTACTCGATAAGAAGAAATCATGATCCGAATGTGAGCATGTCGGTCCAAAAGTCACAACATCACATAATACCAACATCACAAAGGAAGAGTCGAGATTTAATATGGTGATGATCTCAAAGCGAGCTCAACAATCATTCTCACGTGGATCGGTTAAAGACCTCCACTTGGAATTCCCAAACATGCAATAATGAAGATTCAAAGACTACGAGCTCTTGAGCAAAGGACTTAATCAAGAATCCTAGAACAATCTAATGTAATATCTGTTTGTATTCATTGTAAATTGAGGTGACCTCCTTAGGGAGATTGTTAGGAATTAGAAAATTCGATCGTTAAAGAGTCGGTCACCTCAAGTATAAGCATTCAATAGAAAGCTCGTAGTCGTAGTTATGATATGTTAGTTAGTAGTTTGTTAAGTAACACCGTGGAGGACGGACGGGTCTTTACCCACTGTATGCACGATCCACGACCCGTAGGTGGCGTTTATTTGTAAGACACTATAAATACCCTCTACCTCCCAAGGTAGAGGGTTGGGCTCAATACTATTTTTCTTTGTTTCACATAGTTCCCAACTCTCTTCCCTTTCTCTCTAGAACTTTCTCTCTAAACTATCTTGAGCGCCCCATGTTGATTATGGTTTAGTGTGTTTGTGAAATCCCATATCTTACAAACATGTGCATAAGATTTTGAAATTGTTTAGCACATGGAGGCAAGAGTTATTTGAAATGATTTCTTAATCACAATTTCCTTAGAAAAGCCATTTGAATTTCTTTGGTAAATTCTCCCCTCAATATGTGCATAGGATATGTGAAATCATTTTATCACATAGAGGAAAGAGTTTTTTTGAAGCACATCCACGGTCACAAAAGCCATTAAGAAACCTTTAGAAAATCAATCAAGGTACTTTATGTTGAAACATATATGTTAATACAAATAAGCCGTAAAACGTTTATTTATATTTTACGATCTTCTAATGTTTTGTCGATAACAAACGTAAAATCATTTTAACGAAACAAATAAAATACGTAAATAGTTTGATTCAATAGTTTTCTAACACACTAATGTTTTCACATAAAACACCAAAACAAGTATAAGTGATTTTATGATTTTTATACATATGTACAACAACTAGTGTTTACATATTGGGTTAATATATACTTAACTAAGTATATACTAAAATGGTAAAACAAGTTTATACTAAAATGGGTAAAACAAGTATATACAAAATGGGTAAAACTAGCAAATGGTATTGACCCATAACCCATGGCTTTATACAAACCACTTAACCAAGTTCAATGTATTCTAGAGATACATTGTATCTAGAAAGAAACCCATGGATCAACCCATAACCCATGACCCATGACCCATAACCAAAAATACCCATGGGCAAGAGGAGCGTCCCACGGATCCCTAGCTTTGTGCTAGACGGATCCCTTGTGGGAGGGATCCATGAGGATCCGGGAACAATAAGTTTTCTCCTCATAAATAGTGAGCCATTTTCTTCCTTTTTCTCACCACTTCACATATACTTTCTCCAAGTATTATATCCTCTAACCTCGCATCCAAGTGATCTATGTAGTTTATCTTTTGTTTTATGTGATTCTCTAGGTTCCTCTTAAAGGCGAGATCACCACTACTTGAAGTCGAGCAAGCTCAAGTCCATGAGTTGCCTTGTTTCGTCATCATCAAGACAACTGAGGTTCTCTTGTTGATAGTTCTTTCTTCCTCCATAGATGTTGTGTTGAAGGCATTAGTGAAGGATGCTGAAAGTGTCAAGAGGAAAGCATTAGTGAGGGGTGCTTATCGTCCGTGTCAAAAGCATTAGTGAAGAATGCTAGAGGTGTCAAGACGAAGGCATTAAAGAAGGGTGCCAAGCGTTATGTCAAAGGCATTAGTGAAGGATGCCTAAGAATCAAATCAAGTGGCATTCGGGAAGAATGCCTAGGTCGTATAATCGATGAGGTGCATCGTTATACATATAAGTATTTGTTTATTTCAAGGATGGTGATGTCCTGAGAGTATTGTAACAAGGTGGATCTCCTTGAGATTAGGTGTTGTGTCGTGAAGGGTAGTAGTTCCTCCATAGTAATGGAACTAGGTGCTTAGCCTAGTACCTATTAAAGGGTAGGCGACGTTGTGATAGGATTAGTTCTCTTTGGTGTGAAAGAACTCGATGGTTAGCCTAGCATCGTATAAAGGGTAGGTGACGTTGTGTTAGGTGTGGTTCGCCTAGGTGTGAAAGAACTCGGTATTTAGCTTTGTACCGGAAAAAGGTGTAAGCGACGTTGTGAAGGCTTCTCCGCCATAAGGAGATTGGTGTAGTGTTTACGAAATCTCGAGTAGGTGACTCAGGGAGTGGAGTAGGGCAAGGAAGGTGTCCTTGTAGCCGAACCACTATAAATACTTGTGTCGTGGTGATGTGCTTCTTACTCTTTATCTTTCATTACACGTTTATATATCTATCTATCAACGTCCAACATAAACAACCAAATAGATTGACATAAGTCGATCTAAATATTTAAAAGGAAGTTTTAATTGGCAAAACTGTTCAACCCCCCGCCCTTCTAGTTTTCCACAATATAAATCATTGTACCTTGAAAGTTTATTTTCTTTTTGAAATGCTCCCTCTCAATATGTGCTTCAAGATTTAAGAGCGTTTAGCACATATGGGAGAGCAGCCTGCACTTTTGAATCAAATTGATTATCATTTATCAAATTTCATTATTAATTCACAAATTATCTCCCGATCAAAAATATCAAACCCTTTGAGATTTTGGATCCCAAGAGATTTAATAAGGTTTAGAAAACATGGGAGAATATGTGCCTGATTTAAAAGCTCTTCTGGTTTATGATTAGATGCTCCTTCACAATCATCTGCATTATGTATTTCAAAATCGTTTGGCACATGAAGGAAGGAGTGCTTTAGAAACAATCACCCTTTTAAAACCGATTTGAGATTTAAATCACGATCTCTCCCCCGATCAAAAATTTCAAACCAATTGAGATTTTGGATCCCGATTGATTTAAATCATTTAGAAAATTTTGGGGAAAGACGTGGCATGATTTAATTTTGAAAAATGATGGATAAGGAACAATTATAGACATTAAAGATTGCTAGTGTCAGGTATGATAGTTCTTAAGAGATCTTTAAGTAAAATAAAATAATTTCACAATCAAACAAGAACAGAAAAAATTTCATTTTGGAAGATCTTAGAGTTTTAAAGAAAATCATACCATGACATAACATTAAATCTTTAGATCACCACTTATTTTGTACAAATCGGACTTTTATTAAGAAATATCGTTTGAAAATATTTTATTTTAAATCACTCTCCCCCTCAATCGATGACCGTAGTAGTTGATTGAGTGACTTAAGTTTTGATAAAATGAAGTCCGGTGATTTCCAAAATTAAGTCCAAATTTATCTTCAAAACAATATTTTTCCATTTTCTAAACAACATTTTCAAAATTGTTTTAAGAAAAATTGGTATCATCCACTATTAGTCCTGCACAAAGATACGTTAGGTGGTTAAGAAGCTGCTTATATTGTTGTGGTTATAGGGATTGGAAGAAAACCGTCTGCGGATGCAGTGAGACCTCTGACATTGCATTTGTCATGCCAACTCTTCATAGAGGTCCAATTAAGCTCCGTTTCTTCATTTGATGATGAAGAAAACCATCTGCTGATGCAGTGAGACCTCTTACATTGCATTTTATGCCAACTGTCCATCGAGATCCAATTAAGCTCCGTTTCTTCATTTGTCGACTCAAGAAATAGTAGCCCTTTCCATTCGGCATCCAATCATATTCATTTTTGGGATATGGATCGGGAACATTCTTATATACCAATATACATGCATATGTCAGTGAACACACATACAGATATATGGTGGTCGACATCACCCAAATAGCAATCGACTAATAACAGTCAATTCAACATATCAATCAGATCATGTAAAGGCATGGGAATAATGTGTTCATCAAACTCTAATCATCTAATCCTGACAATCATATCCTAGGCACCTAGTCCTTCAACATAGGTTAACATCATTTTCAATTAAGCATATAGGATAATTAGAAAAGCTCGTTAGATGATATACATTTGACAACATTCTCCCCCTCAATCAACGACTTATTTTCTGAAAAGTTTAAAAGCGCTGAAGTCATTGATTGAGTTTTTAATTTTTACAAAAACTCTGAAACTGATTGATTTTCAAGCAACTCATTTTCCACCAATTTAGAAAACAATAAATATTTTTCTGAAGAATTTATAGGAGGAAAAATATTTGTGTAGGAACAGCAGTCCTTCGACATACTTTCATCAATATGTTTTAGGATAAGTGCACTAATATTTGAAAATTGGTTTAGCGCAGCACTTTCCTTTCTTGAAGAACGGGTTGCTATATGAAATAATAGTAAACCCTTGTTTTAAGCACGGGTTACAGCCTGAAATAACTACAAGCCATTTGATCTGCGACATGTTTTGAAAAGAAATATTTACACCTTCTGCTCAAACTTCATCTATGGTCTCGTGCCATTGTTGAATGACATTTCTAAGACCGTAGATGTTATCGATACCAGAGGACATGTCTTTAGAAAACAATATTTTTGGTATTTTTCAATTGTTTTGAATTTTATGGGTTTTTGAAGATTTTATATTTTTCTATTTTCTTTTTCTGGTTTTATATTTTTGTATTTTCTTTTTGATAAATATTTACAGATAGAGTAGATGATATAGTTTAAGAGGATGATGATACGAGTACCAAGATAAGGATATCGAGCAGCACGTCGTAGAAGATAGAATTCGTCATCTCTTAAACTTCCACCACCAAAGCTTCCGAGGCTCCAGAATAGTAGATATAACATGAGCCTTTGAGAAAGAAAGACTTTGCGCCTTCCCCAAACCGAAAATCCATTAGATGAGCGATTCAAAGCTCTATTTCAAGCTTGCCTTAGCAGTGTGCAGAGAAGCACACCATTATCATAAATCCGGCTTCTCCTTTTAAGAACGATAATCGAGATTCTCCATTCGGGGTTATATCATCAAAAAGAAGAACAGCAATGTATCATCCCACATTTGAATACCTCTTCTCAAATTCCTTTTACACTGAACTCTAAAGTGATCCATACCAAAAGGTTGTCAAGAGACCACTTCCCTCAAGTGGTTGGAATAATACACCAGAAGCTATGAGTAAACACTGAGTATCTCTACGGTTATGACATTTTTCTTTCCCGGATTACTTCAATAGAGATGAAGTATTAGGTTCATCATGTGTACTGCTGTGTATTTAGATGTATGTCTCCTTCCCCTTGCTTGGTTTTGATACCTCGTAATCAAGAACACATTATACATACCGAATATTCGAAATAGAGAAGAACAAGAATTAGCTCAAATGAACTCGTGAGAATCAACTATTACAAAACTCTCCTTGACTATCTTTATCAACCCATACGTAGACAACTTGAAGTGACTACTAAAGAAGAAAACCGATATACCAAACTTGAAACTGAAGTCGAATTCCCCACATTTGTATCTTAAGCTTGCACTTAATGATGGAAGAACGGTGTTGAGAATTTATGCCTTAAGCGAATTTCTAAGTACTCACTACTCAAACAAAGTATGAGACATTAACACCTCTTGCGATTATCCACAACGACATCTGCGTGTGACACTGAGTAAAACAACGTAACTCTATAAAGTGATAGTTAACCAGGTATTCAACCATACATCCCGACTGCTGGTAACTAGATAAACCAAGTATTCAAATCAAATTTGTTAAGCCCGAGCAAGTTATCAAATAAGAGCACGCCTTTGTGAAAGTCAACTTCAATCTCAAATTATTGATAAATGATTAACTCCGAAGTAATCAATTTGTGTCAAATGCCCAACACGTGAATAAACATACAATAGGATGTACATTGACCCACTGAATGAACCGGAACAAATGATTCCTCAACATCAATGCATTCTTCCTAAAAGTATACATGTAGAGACTGATCTTGAAGATTCACCAATAACATCGAGCGGATGAGGTAGTCATTTTTCTTGAAGTTCATGTGGTTGATTTATAGCGTGCACGTTGAGAGGAACAATAATCCGTGAAGATTTGGCAAAGGAATACCAAAGAGCGGATCATTATTCATGAGTGCAACTGCAATATTATGATAGTCATTATCAACGCCTTGAGGAATAACTAGAGATTGGGCTTCTTGAGTAGTCTGAGTTGTACTACTTAGATGATCAACATTCGCTAGCGGTTGGAAATACTCATCAAACATATCTTGAAACAATGAATTCCAAACAATAACTCCCATTTATCCTTAGTAAGTGAAACATTAGGCGTTGGAGGAGAGAAACATGAAGTTTCCATCAACATCCATCAACATGTAGTAAATTCAAACATCCATCAACATGTAGTAAATTCACTCTTCTCCCCATCAAAAATTGCATCCGAAGTTGCCATTTTTTATTTAACCAAGTGAATAAGAATATACACCAATGAACATAGATCCACTTGATGACTGAATGAGTATGGGAGAAACATGAAGCTTGTTGATGAAGAATGTCGATGAGAATGGTCATAAACATGAAGATTTTTCTTCTTCTGAAGATAAAGCGCACTGAAGTGTGCACCTTTTTGTTCTATGAGGAACGGGGCCTGAAGTGTTATCTACAGACGCCATAATGATGAAGTACGAGGCCTGAACTTATGTGAACAGACGTCATAGCCGATTGAATATCAAGGGTGAGTTACTTGAACCCGTGAGTTATGATATATCAATCCTTGTGTTATCCATACTTTAAGCCACCCATGTATTGAAGGATCAAGTATCTCTGAATCGAGTAAGGACTACCTGCACTAACATTACAAGCTTGTTTGCATATATATTGGTTAGTGACATTAGTATCCAAACCCTTTGGGGTTTCACGGTCAACCTTGATTTTGCCATTAGAGAACAGCTTTCCGGTAGGTATCCACCTAAGTCCTACATCCTTAAACATTCTACCAGACAGTATCCACTTATGGCAAGGTCTAGGATTGTTAGGCATCTTATGCATAGTGGAAGACTTATCGCTATTCCTAGTTTCCAGAGATTTAGCAGTTGGTAACCATCTAGGCAAAGTTTTCAGTTTATTTTGCTTCATATGAACTGAAAATGACTTAGTGTAAATCCTAGACTTAACAGGCTGAACCTTTGCACGAGCATTTACATTATTCAGGGATTTTGTGAAACAATTATCATGACTTGTATTAAAGATACATTTCAGACACTTTGAGCCAACAACTTGTTTGGATTCAGAAATAGATCTAGATTTCTTAGACTGATTTGCTATGGAAATAGCTTTAATCAAAGCGCAACTACTCTTAGATCCAAGCCAATCCCTAGTCTTTAGTTTAGTGTTCCTAGGTAATGGTTTAGAACTACTCGCAGTGCCTTAAAATCTCGAATAATTCATCACCCTAGGTCTTGCACCTAAAATTCCGTCTTTTTGAATCTGTGCCTTCTTTCTAGCCATTTCTAGATAAGAGTTCTTATACAAGTCATTCATAGCATTTTTACTAGGCAAGTAAGGTGAAGTGACTGGTTTTGTCAAAACTTGTTTCGCATCAACTTGGGAGGCAAACCGCATTTTGAAAATTTTGGTCGCTCGGATCTAAACGCATTCATAATCGGGTTTCCCAAGATTGATGGTTTTGCAAACTTAGTTTTCACACTATTCTCTATTGTTTTTCCGAGCTTATTTTTTAAGGCAACAATAGCGAAACTCTTTTCCTGAAGTTGAGCTTTGAGTTCATCAATTTTTGCTATCAAAGAGTTTGTTTGTTCCATTGACTTTGTTCTAGCTTCTTTGACAGAGTCACTTAGTTCTATGTGATGCATACTCAATGACTCATTTTCCTTTAGTAATTTGGCCACACAAACCGCTTATTCATCATTTCTCATTTGAATATCATCAACAACATTAACATCAGAATTACTTGTAACCAAATTACTTTTCACATGCATATTAGAAATATGTTTCTTCAAATGTTTGATAGTTGACTCTTTGTCTTGAAGCTGAGCTTTCAAAGTGTTAATTTCAAAAGTTTACTAATTCGTGAAGTTCCGATTTTTACATGGTTTGTTAAGTTGAAAACTTTCTTCTTTACTCAGTATCGCAATTTCAAGTGAAATGCAATGTTTTTCAAGTTTTGAGAATTTGTTTGAAAGTTCATCAAAATCCTTTTATCAACCATATCATTTGTTTTGAAATTATTAGACTCACCTTAACCAAGGAACATTTTTCGTAATCATGTTCAAAGATTAAGATTAGCATGTTTAGGTACATTAGCGGATGCACTATGTTGAACAATTAAGGGTACCTCATCACATGACACTGCTCATTTATCTATCGATATCTCGCATCCACATCATGTGTAACATGAGTTCTTGAACAATTTGTTGCATCATTCTTTGTTGTCTTTGTTATTCGCATTCAAGAACACCCGATTCTTCAACTGATACATTACCTAACTCATCACAACATTATGTCAACAACACCAGACTCTCATCTATTATTTCATCTTTTTGAGTAACTTCCTCAATATACTTCTCCACATTATCCATGAGATGGATAAGTATCTCTATGAACACGCCAATTTCCATTCCAGTGTGTCTCTTGAAAGACATTTCAGTCATGTCTTGATCATAATCTGATGTAAATTCCACACTGATGAATGACTGAAATTGGTTGTGGATCACATGTAGTGCAACACTGGAACTATCCTTTTGAACCTTTTCTTTAACAAGTTGTTGTTCCAATTGTTCTAAGTTCAACAACAAGTTTCTAGTCAGTGTAGGTAAATCCTGATGGAAGATGGTAATCATGTTCGTTCCGTTGTTGTGGGTAGAAGTAACATGAGGTGAGAGTGAAGTTGTTGATAGGGTATAATGCTACTTTCCTTTTGCATGGCACTCTGTAGCCTGAACAGGTGCAAATCTTTCTCATTGGACTCAGAGCATGAAGAACTCAAGTCATCATTAATTGATTCCATCATTAGTAACCGTTCAGAATAGCTTATATTCTCAGGGTTGTCCGCAGCATCATACAATTTAAGTACTTTTGAAATCACTGGGTCAGTAGTGTAAGACATGATGTTGTAGTATACACGGGATTTTACAAATCTATGATTTAAACCGAGAAATAGATTCTTTCGCGGGATTTTACAAAATCAAGAAGAAACCGTTAAGCAATGACCAATAGAACGTATTAAGATGACTGATGGATTGTCACAATGATAGAAAATTGTGTGTTAGGACTTATTATTGTTTGTAGGATTAGCATTCTCCTTGTTCTCATGGTCGTTTTGATGGGTAGAACGCTGAAAATGGAGTTCAGGTTCAAAAGTTATGGCCGTTTGAAGTTTTGATGTAAAAAGTCAACTTTGGTCAAACCATAAGTTGCTAGACAGACAAGTTGCTAGACTGACAAGTTGCTAGACTGAAAAGTTGCTAGACAGACAAGTTGCTAGACTGACAAGTTGCTAGACTGATATGTGACAAGTCTCTACCAAGAATAAGTGACAAGTCTCTAGATAGATACATTACAAGTCTCTAGACAGACAAGTGACAAGTCTCTACCAAAAATAAGTAACAAGTCTCTACCAAAATTAAGTGACAAGTCTCTAGACATACATTGAATGCGAGAAATGTTAGACAAGTCTCTACGAATCATAACCACAAGTCTCTACGAATCATAACCACAAGTCTCTACGAAGAACATAACCACAAGTCTCTACGAAGAACATAACCACAAGTCTCTGCAAATCATAACCACAAGTCTCTACGAACATGACCACAAGTCTCTACGAAGAACATGACCATAAGTTGCTAGGTAGAAATATTCAAAAAACAAACACCACCTTTTAATCCAAAAACAACCCAACCTCACTGATTCAAGCCTTCCAAATCAAAACTCAAGCACTTATAATGATTCTAAACACAAAAGTACAATCAAAATTCAAACTTTAACACTAGAAATGGTCCAAATGATGCAAATACCACTAAACTTTATCAACCCCAAAAACCATATAAAACCACTAGAAATCCAAGAACATGTAAGAGAGATGATCAAACCATGGCTCTTGATACCATTTGTAACATATTGGATTTCAAAAACACACAAAAAATCACAAATATAGGGCGTACAATATAAGGTATTAGAGAGAGAAAGTGGAAGATGGGAGCCTTTCTAGAGAAAGTAAACAAAAGAAAGAAGGTTAGATTGAGTGAAAGGTCCAACCCTCTACCTTGGGAGGTAGAGGGTATTTATAGTTTTACATAATACGCCCTCCTGATGGGCTGTGGATCAGGCATACAGTGGGTAAAGACCCGTCCTTCCTCCACGGTGTTACACTAAACTAAACTACGCTACAAACTAACTAATTAACTACTAGATAACGTAAATAACGACACGTCTACGAGCTAACATATGCTAGACCATAATTGGGGTGACCGACACTTTAACATGGAATTTCAAATTCCTAACAATATGGTACCTCGCAAGCACAGTTTTCAGACTTGGTAAAATTTCCAGTTTTTATGCACTAGTCTAGATTTTACCCTAACTTAATAGGACCGTAACTCATTCGTTAGAGCTCGGTTTGGCGTGAATCAAAAAGCAACATTTGGAATGTTGCATTGTATACCTATTTCAATACTTTGATAGCTCATTAACTAAGCCTAGTGGGCTCGTTATTAGGCTTAAAGGGGCTTACTCGGCCAAAGTTTCACATAAAATCATAACTTTTATAATTGTTCTTTTTAAAATTAAAATACTAGTTCCCTTCTGTTAAACCTATGTTTCAGACATGTTGCTATATTATCATCATACTATAGTGTGGTGACTAAAACTTTAACATCATGGAACTTCAAGTGTCGAAATAATGAAAAAAAGAACTATATCAGGTAGTTGGCGAAAATAAAGCTAAATAAAAGATTTTGAAATTACAAACACATATGGGTGATATAAATTCGTGTATGTGTTAAATGAGCATGCGAAATGGATTAAATGCTTGATTACATGTTGTCGAGTGAGGTTTCGTGTATGTGTTAAATGAGCATGCGAAATGGATTAAATGCTTGATTACATGTTGTCGAGTGAGGTTGGGTGGTGAACACAAAGAACTCACGTCTGGCTAAAACAAGAATGGATCCGAACAGAAATGATAACACCATCACCATGATATAAGGAGACACGATCGAAGCTCAAGACCCTGACATAACCTAATAGCTAACCGTAAACCAAAACTTAACACTAACCAAATAAGCTATGAAACGGGCAATTGACTAAAGTTTTCTTGCCCCTCTTCCTTGTGTTTCTAGCCCAAAATGAATACCAAGTGAGTGAGTGAGAGAGATTGTTAGATTTTGCAAGTGTGATAAATGACTTCAAAGTCTTCCCCTTTTTATATTCAAATGAGAGTATGGTGCTCAAGATTTTTTTAATAGCCTATGTTAATACAAATCTGGGCGCTCTCTTGCAGAGATTAGTGTATGCTAACTCCTTGGGAAATAGATCTTGTACTAAGTATGAATCTCGGCTAAAAGCTGCTAAGAAAACAGACACCGTTAGTCTCACCACGGAACGACGTTTCGCGGTCAACCTCCGGCGTGAGAGTAAGTAAGGGTTTAGAGAGATAAAGTGAGTTCTAGAGAGAGAGTGAGTGTGTGTTACCATTTGATTGCTGGTGAAACCCTTATTTATATGGTTGACCTTTCTATCGTGTTTTCAAGGTCACGGGACATGAGAGCGACAGTTTATAAGTAGAAAATGATGTAAGTCAACTCAGAGTTTGTCTCGTTGCCATGACAGCGATGCTTTTAGGCGGGAGTTTACCCCTCTTTCCCTTTTTAGGGACTGCAGGTTACAGTACCTCAATCCTAGGTGAGATTCCTTACCCTTTGTATGGGGCGCGGTTGGGGCTTCCTCCGGAAGTATCTCTTATCCGTGGATTTGTCATCCCCATCCAAATGGTGCCACGCGGACATAGAAAATACTCGAGTGACATCTGTCAGGTTGGGTTCTTGGTCCGCGTCTATCCTTTCTAAGTGTCGGAGGGGGTTTCATACGCGATCAAGTCCCCCCAGTCTAGTATGCTTGTTGGTTCAGGACAAGTGTTCTAGACTAAGTCGTTTTTCTTATCCGCGGTTGGGTGTCCTGCGGACTATCCTTGTCATTGCTGACTGTATATTCCACTTATATAACGGATAGGCATTACAGCTATCCCTAGGGAGTCGCGAATTGGTTTTGACCACGTGTTTTCTGACTGACATGATGTTTTGGCTGCTCCCATCTCATCCATTGATCTAGGTAAATCTGAGCCATTGTATACGGATCGGGGACATGGCGCTTTTTCAACCGTTCGATTGATCGGTTGATTTTACTTTTAGGAGGGTATAAATACCCCTCGTTTTTACCTTTTTGGTTATTTTTGCCCTTTCGTCTTCGCGTGTAAAAAAGAAAAAAGCAACCAAAGTCCTTTTCGTGCATTTTCCCTATTCAGGTTAGGTTTTTCTCTCCTTATTGTCTTGCCATGGCTAGGAAACTTCTTAGTGACTTTACCTGTAACTTGTCCTAGAAAGATTTAGATGATTTTTGTTCTAAATACAACATTCCCAAAACTATGCACCCCCTTCTTCCTGGGCCTAAGATACCATAAGAGATGCTTCTCAGGGTAAAATAGGTGTATATACTAGGTTTTTTGAGTTCTGCAATTTTAGGATACC
Organism: Chrysanthemum lavandulifolium; assembly: GCA_022545495.1. NCBI lineage: Eukaryota > Viridiplantae > Streptophyta > Magnoliopsida > Asterales > Asteraceae > Chrysanthemum > Chrysanthemum lavandulifolium. Next base: position 242,574,982 of record CM040239.1, on the reverse strand, counting down.
TCTCTCCAAATCCTGTGCAGCGTTTTAGAGTATTTTCAAATTCACATATCCCATTTGTCTGTTTTAGCCGCGGCTAGGGTTAGTCACTTTGAGATCCTATGTTGCGTTCATGGGGGTATTCCTACTGTAGCACTGTTTAGGAAGTTTTACTATTCCGGGATGAAGGATGGATGGATGACCCTAGAGAAGCGTAAGGGTCCTAAATCTTTAGTTGTTCCGGTATGTCATACTGCTCCTCTAGATTCTGTGAAGAATTGGGAGGAGTACTTTTTCTGGGTTGACGCGACTATTTTCCCGTTAGCAATTTCGTGGAATGATAACGTTTCGGTTGACCGTGATCCCCCTCCTTCGGATGACGATGTGGATTTGGATCTATTGTTCCTCCTTGACACAAAGCGTGCTCTGTTCAAGAAATATCCGGAGCCGTTTTTGTGTGTAGTGGGCCTTAGCCGTGCTTGGGATGACGCATCGGCGCGTCCTACTTTTATGGTGTCGGATACCGAGGGTGGGGTTTTTTTATTTTTTTATTTTTAGGGTTTGTCGCGTCTTATCCTTGCCACTTTATTTTTTAACCCTTGTCTTTTTCATGTGCAGAGATGTCTCTTTTCTCATTATTAACCAACCGGATCCATTTGCAGTGGATCTGTTTACCGTTTGCAGGGCGTGTCATAGAGCCCTCGGAAAATCTAATCACTTTGGTCCAGGAGACCATTGTGGATTCCGTGAAGGCGGCCAAGGCCAACAAAGCCACCGGAAGGAAGAGGGTGAGGATTCAAACCTCTCCTAAGCAGTGGGAGAAGAAGAGGAGAGTTTCTGGTCATGAGCAAGGCTCGGGAACTGCTGCTGGTAAGTCCCTTGTTGTCTTCTCTTTTTTTTTTTTTTTTTTTTTTAAAGGCAAGATCTAAGTATGTTTGGTTGTGCAGGAGATGCGACCGCGGGGTCTGTCCCTATTTTGGAGCTTCGTGATGAGTCCGATTTCGGACCTCAGCAGCTGGAGACTACTGTCGCTTCTTCTAAGGCTTCTCCGCTTCAGCATGCAGACCCAGATGCTGCCTCTAAGACTTCTACCAGTGCTCCTCTTGAAAACTTGGACACTGATATGTCCGGGCCTTCTCAGCCACCACCCCGTCATCAAGAAAGTGTCCTTGAAGCGGAGTCACCTCCACAGGAGCAATCTATCCACTGCCCCGCGGCGTCTGACGAGGACTTTTATCAGTCCATGTCCGTAGATACCGCGGAGGCCAAAAATGTCTATGTTCCGAAGTGGCTTCCCACCAATGAGTTCCGTATGGATGATCCCTGGATTTGTCGGAGTTTAGTGGACAATCTTTCAACTCATGGATATTTGTCCGTGCTGCGCAACATGCCACACGCAGACTTGCTTGAGTAGTACAATATGATAACCGCGCAGCAGACGTGTATGTCCTCTGAGATGCGTCTACGGTTGGAATTTGAGTTAAACCAGACTGCCAAGCTAATCAGGAAGCTGGAGAGGAGGGAAAAAATGATTGAGAGTTTGAAGGGGAAAGTGCAGGAGTTAGAAGGTGAGGTTGCGGAGGCGAGGGGCCTTCGCGAGCACATGGGCATTCTGGAGTCCGAATCGCAGGAGGTAAGGAGGCTCCGTAAGCGTGTGTTCCAGCTGGAGGGCATGATAGCGTTCAAGGATGCGCAACTGGCAACTTTGACCGTTGACAATGCAGAACTAAAAGGTCAAGTTGCTGGGCTTTCCGCGGTTTGTGATGGTCTGAAGGCCCAGGTAAAAGAGGTAGGTTTGTTTGGGGAAAGGTTAAAGGAGTGCGAGCAACAGGTCCGAAGCTCCTATGATGGTCGCTTGGCGAAGTTAGATCATAGGTTGGCAGATCTAAACCATGATTTTGATGAGGAGTTGTTTCCGAGTACCCTTCTCGCGATTGAGGGTAAGAGGTGGGTGGTCGGGCATGGCTTTCGTAGGGCATGGATGGCTTTCAAACAATAAGAGGAATTGCAGACCCGCCTGGGGGACTGTATTAGCAAAGCCATCATGGACGGGTTAAGACAGGGCTTAGAGGCCGGGGTTGTGCACGGGGCCGCGGGTACCAAGCTAGAGATGATCAAATCCTATGATCCCCAGGCCAAGGAACGCTACCGCGAGTCTGTCGTGCGGTTAGGCGATGTTCCGTTCCCCCTGCTTGACTCCCTGGAGGCTTGCAAGGACGCTTTGCAAGAGGAGCGGCTTAGTGGGTCCGGGGAGATTTTGTACAGCTGCCCTACTACAGAGGAGGTGCTATTTCTCAATTCCTTGCTTCAGGCCTTTACGAGGCGCTCGCGAGCCATTGCCGCGTACAAGGAGAAGAAGTGCCGCGCAAAGGGCATTGGGTTTGATTTTTGGAATCCTGATCTGGCGATTTCTAACATTGTCCATCCAATTACTTATTCCGGGGAGCCTACCATGATTATAACTCCTCCGAGGCCTACTCCGTCTGCCCCCGTCACTGGTCCAACCGGGGAGGAAGAGAAAGAAGGAGAAGAGGAAGAAGCAACCCATGACGACATGTTTGACACCGGAGTTCTTGATCGTTCTAGGGATGCTTGAAGTGTTCTTTTTACGGGTGGCATTTAGACTATGCCGCCCTTCCATTCTTGTGAAGCTTTGTTAATCATCTTATGTTTTGGTTGTTTCACTTTTTGTTAGGTCGGGGCTACGGTTGCCGTGGCGCCCTTACTTTTGTAATCCGGGGGTATGCCCCCATGTATCCTGTATAGATATTTTGGATTGTTAATGACTTCACTTTTTTATGCTTAGATTACATATGTGCTTTTGTTGGTTGCCGGTGTTAGTTGTTCCGGGCTTTGTTTTGTACCCGTGTTCGTACTTTAGTGGTCCGGGGGTAATATAGATTGGTCAATGGGTTTGCAATACCACTTATATGCCTGAGTCAATTGTGAGGTTGCTCGTCCTTTATGTGCGACATGTGTGTCGCGGATGTGCAAAAAATATAATAAAACCGTAAATGAACTTTGTTCGGAAAATTTGTGGAGCGGGCCAGGCTCTACGTTTCATTGATAATTAAAAATGATACAAGAAAAACTAAAGACAGGAATTTAAAGTTACTTTCCCCATTGTCCGGATCTGATCCGTGATCAACTTACAAAAGGTGGGGATGATGAACTTACAGTTACATATAGCATTTTTTCAAGTTGCGGACGTTCCATGTTCTTGGGAGTAGTTCCCCGTCCACCCCTCTGAGCTTGTATGCTCCACTTCCTAGTGCTTCCACCACTTCATATGGTCCTTCCCATTTTGGCCCAACTTTCCAATGTCTTCCATTCGACTGGCTTCGTTGTTGCGGTAAACAAACTCTCCAGGCCTGAATGCCGTGCTTCGGACTTTAGCATTGTAATACTTTTCCATCCTAGACTTGCTGCGTGCTTCTTCAATTGCCGCGACTTCTCTTTTTTCCTCCAAGAGGTCCAAGTTTAGGCGAAGGTTCTGGCTGTTGGAGACTTTGTTTATGGCTGTGCATTGAAGACTTGGCATTCCGATTTCCACTGGGATAACTACTTCGCTGCCGTATGTAAGGGAAAATGGGGTTTCCCCGTTGCTCGTCTTGATCATGGTTCTGTGTGCCCAGAGCACATGTGGCACTTCCTCTATCCAATCCTTGCTTCCCTTCTCCAGCCTTGCTTTGATGCCTTCTCCCAAACTCTTGTTCGCGCTCTCCACCAATCCATTTGCCTGCGGATGCTTAAACAAGGCAAATCGTTGCTTGATGTTGAGCTTTTCACACCAGTCCTTGAATGGGTTGTCGCGGAACTGTTTTCCGTTGTCCGACACTATTTCCCCCGGCAAACCAAATCGACAAACTATGTTGTCCCAGACAAACTTCTTCACTTGTCTCCCAGTGATGGAGGCCAGAGGTTTAGCCTCAATCCATTTGGTAAAATAGTCGATTCCTACAATCATGAATTTCATCTTACCTGGTCCTTCTGGGAAAGGACCGCAGATATCCAGGTCCCACTTATAGAAGGGCCAACGGGAGGTGATTGGGGTCAAATTCTGCTGCGGGTTCTTTGGTACCGGGCGGTGGACTTGGTAATCTTCGCATTTCTGTATTAGCTCCCGGGCATCCTTATGCATTGTTGGCCAGTAATATCCGGATCGGATTGCCTTGGCTACCACTGCTCTTGGCCCTGAGTGCATGCTACATGATCCTTCATGGATCTCTCACATCATGTAGTTGGCCTGAACGGGGCCCACACATCGGATCCATGACTCCAGGAAGGATTTTCGGAAGAGGACGCTGTCCCTTAACGTGTACTGTTGTGCCTTGATTCGTAGCTTTCTGGCTTTTTGGTCATCTGCTGGCAGCATCTCATCCCTTAGGTAGTCAATTAAGGGGGTCATCCATGTATCTCCGTCTTCTTCCACAACCGCCAAGACCTCCTTTTCCTCAATGGATTTTTCCTTCAAGACTTCCACAAGTACCTGTTTTGTCAGGTGCGCAAAGCTGGTGGAGGCTATCTTGCTTAGCGCGTCTGCCTGCTTGTTCTGGCTTCGGGGAATCTGTTTGATGGGGAACGTCCGGAATCCTTCAATTAGGGCTTTAGCCTTGGCTAAGTAACGCGTCGTGCTTGCTTCCTTTGCCTCGTACGTGCCGTTGATCTGGTTTGCCACAAGGCGGGAGTCAACGTTTGCTGAAAGGTCCTTCACCTGCATCTGTTCTGCAATCCGCAACCCTGCGATCAATGATTCATACTCGGCCTCGTTGTTGGATGCCTCGAATTTGAAATGTAGGGCGTATTTGAATTCCTTCCCCTCAGGGATCGATAGGATTAAGCTCGCCCCGAAACCTTCCTGGCACGCGGATCCGTTTGTGAATAAATTCCACAGGTCTGAGTATGGCTGCTTGTCCGCTTTCTTGTTGAGGATATCTTCTTCCGGAATTTCGGCAATGAAGTCTGCTAGTACTTGCCCTTTGATCGGTGTCCGGGGCTGAAAACTGATGTCATGTTCATCTAGTTCTATTGCCCATCCGGCCATTCTTCAACTTTTTTCTGTTTTGGTCAGAATTTGCTTTAGTAGTTGATCCGTGATAACCGCCACCGGGTGTGCTTGGAAATATCTTCGCAGTCTGCGGGATGCGTACACCAGCGCAAGGACTAGCTTCTCAACTGGGGTGTAATTCACCTCGGGGCCTTTTAAGGCGCGGCTGACGAAATACACCGGCTGCTGTCGCGACTCTCTCTGGGCTAGCAAAACTGCACTTACGACTTTATGGGCCGCGGCCAGATACATGATCAGCTCTTCCTTTGGGCGTGGCGCAATGACCATTGGCAAGTTGGCAATGTGTGCCTTCATTTCTCGAATCACCGCTTCGCCTCTCAGTCTGGATGGAAAGTCACTCTTCTTGATGCACTTTTTTAGTGTCTTGAAGAATGGGAGAGACTTTTCGGCTGACTTAGACATAAAGCGGTTGAGGCTTGCTAGCTTTCCATTCAGGCTCTGCACTTCTTTTTTGGTTGTTGGGGATTGGAGCGTGGTCACGGCTTCGGACTTTTCCGGGCAGGCTCTGATACCTTCTTTGCTTACAACGTGGCCTAGAAACATTCCCTGTTCCTCCCCAAATGTGCATTTTTTGGGATTTAGCTTCATGTTGATCCTCCGCAAGGTTCCGAAGGTCTCCTCTATATCCCTGAGTACTTCTTCTTCTGAGTGACTTTTGATGACCAAGTCATCGACGTAAACTTCCAAGTTTCTTCCAATCTGTTTATCAAAAGCTTTGTCCACTAGCCTTTGGTATGTGGCTCAGGCATTTTTCAAACCAAAGGGCATTTTTGTATAGCAAAAGATGCCTTGGTTTGTGTGGAACGTCGTCTTTTCCTCATCCATGGATGCCATCTGTATCTGGTGGTATCCTTTGTAGGCATCAAGGAATCATTTGAAGGGATATCCGCAGAGGGATTCAACCTTCCAGTCGATCTTCGGCAGGGGATAGCAATCTTTCGGACAAGCTTTATTCAGATCTTTGAAATCTACACACATTCTCCAGCTTCCGTCACTCTTTTTAACTAGGACTGGATTAGATAACCAATCGTGGTAATGGACCTCCTTCATAATTCCAGCTGCGACAAGCTTGGTGACATCCTCATTGATGGACTTGTTCCTTTCCGGGGCTTGCCCCCTTTTCTTTTGCCGCACTGGGTTGTAGCCTTCCGTGACATTCAACTTGTGCTCCGCTATCGTCCGCGGAACCCCTGTCATGTCAGAGGGTTGCCAGGCGAACATTTCCAAGTTTCTCTTGAGCAAGTCGCAGAGGTTCTTCTTTCCCTCTTCACTTAAACTCCCTTCGATAGTGATCGTTTGGTCGTGAATTGCGACTTTGATCCCTTCCTTTTTTCTTGGTTTATTCCGCGTTCTGGTGGGGCTGTGGCTCTGCGACCATTCTGCACTCAACCGGAACTACCTTGTCGCTATGCAAAGTCACTACTCCGTCATGGGTGGGGAACTTTAACATTCCGTGTTGATGCAGGTTTTACTGACCAGGTCTTAATATATATAGTGTCTCACTATACCTATGGTCTATCCTAATGCACTAACGGGCAGTGTACTCGGTCATGTGTAGTGTAGTAAATGGTAAAGCTGAGGTCGTCCCAAGAGCTATGTGTGTTGGATTATTACTAAGTCTAATGGTCACAGAATAATAATGGTTTTGATAGGGATTTAATTAATTAAACTACTAATGCAGAATAAAATAAAACCAAATAAATGGTAAAGGGAAATCAATAGAGGAATAGTGGTGCTAACCTAGTCAATCCTTCTAGCTAGTTATGTCTACGTCTACCTACTTCCAATTACTTCACGTGGGGTCAAATTCAAGAGGACAACATTTGGTCAATTCGCCCAAACCTATCAGCAAAGATGCCACCACAGGAGAAATCAAGCACACCGTCATAAGTCCTGTTGTTCCTGGTCCCCTAAGCCAAGTCATTAAGTACCGCTACATGCTAGATTCTAAATAGTAAGTACCCGGCCGTTAGGAACTTAGACACTACACCCCCAATTATTAAGTTCATCCAAACGATAGGTGATCATTTGGTCAAATTACACAAGTAGAAAGGGTCGTCAGTTGGTCATATCTTACCCTTCCCATCTCAGTCCGCTCACCTAGGGTCAGGTTGGTCATATCTCCTGGGCAATTGGCCTCTAGCGCCATTCAAAACTACCGAACCAAGGGTGACTACCAAAGAACTATGCATGCATACACTTAGAAATATTTGTACGGAAGTAAAGGTAAACGTAAACAAAACAATTAAGGAATCATAACTAGGCTAGCACCAAAGGGTGCTTAGCTCATATTAATCATGCAAATCAATTCAATATTCAAAGGTACGAAATACATGAATTGAAAGTAAAGAAATATAAAACGCTAAAGCTTATCGTAATGGAGTGACTTCTCCCTTAGAAACAGCTCCGTATGCTCCCCTAGACCTTCCTTGAGTTTTTCCCACGTTCTCCGAGTGTTGTGTGTGGAATGGGGTGATTAGAAATGCTAGAATTCGTGGGGTATTTATAGGCCAGGTCTGGGTTACGGTGTAACCCATATTAGAGTTACGCCGTAACCTTCTATTCCATCGTAAATGCACTAGATCTGCTAGTTACGGCGTAACCTAATAAGTGGTTACGCCGTAGTCTTCAATAAACAAGGTTACGTCATAAGTGATGCAATAGTTACGGCGTAAGTATCGGTGCCGCGTGGATCCACATTTGACCTAATGTAGTTACGTCGTAACCTTTGGGAAGAGTTACGCCGTAACCTCTTGATAAGTTGGTATTCGGTCACGCAATAGTTACGGCAGTAATGAGAGAGAGTTACGCAGTAACTTCTTCAAAATAGGCATCTTGTGATAAATCTTTAGTAATGTTTCCATTTCGCGTCTCTTTAGCTCCAATGCTCGTAATTTACGAAAGTGGAAAACAATGGAAAACAAGCGTAAATCCATATAAATGATATAAATAACGAGCATTATCGGGGGAAATTGACACTTAATATTTAAGACTATTTGATGTTATCACGTGTGCCGTGGATGGGACTATCCTTAATAGCCTGATGCCTGGCAGTCTAATTATCCTGTTGTACGGAGTAGGGGATCGTACTACCATGAAATTCATCCAGGCGCTAGCTGTCTTCTTGCCGTCTCCCAACGTCGCCTCTAAGAGGATCTGTCCCAACAGCCATGAAAGCTCTCCACTGAAACCCAATAATGGTGATGAGGCGGGGATCAATCTCTTCCGGATGTCCGGGCTTAGCTTATTAAAGCAATGTTCGTACAGGACATCCGAAGCACTTCCATTGTCCACATACATTCTGTGGATTGTGCACCCCTCAACACCTGCGTTGATCACCAGCGTATGGTCATCCCAGTCATCCCCGGATATTGGGGGAAATGATATTTACATATTTGGAGTCGTGTCCGCGGTTATTCTGGGTCTGACTGTCCGCTGCCAAGCTTGGACCATGAATATGGCGTGGCATTTGTCCTTGGCTGCGGTATCCTTCTTCCCGCCTTTGGGGACACCATTCTTTTGAGTCCCATTCTTGATCTCCTTGATCATGTGTGCTAGTTGCCCGGACCTGACTGCTTCTTCAATCTGCTTTTTCAACTGGTAACACTCGTCCGTGTTGTGTCCCTTTTCCCTGTGGAAGTCGCAATATTTATCTTTGTTCCGGGACTCAGCTGGACTGGACATTGGCGGAGGGGCCGTGAACTTAAGAGTATCCATAGCTAGGATTTCCTTTGGTGTTTTTATGAGGGGGTGAATCTGTCACCCCGCTTCCTTTCTGGCCTCAGGCGTCCCTTGAACTCTCATTTCCTCTCAAAGATCTGGATGTTCTTCTGCCTACTATCATGGTTTTTCCATGGGGGATGCTTCTTTTTTTATTGGTTGGCTGCGGCCAACTCTCCTCGGAGGAATGCTTTGGTTACCTTCCACATTTCATCTTGTGTCTGGGGTATGTTATCATTGAGCCTTCTGATTAGCTTGGGGTTTGTTATTCCGTACATGAAACCCGATACCCGCATAAAATCTGGAGCCCCTTTCACATGCATGCTCTCTATTTTGAAACGTTCCACAAATGCCTCTATGGACTCTCCTTCTCGCTGCTTTATGTGGTGCAACTCGACATGATCTTTCGTATACTTCTTTTGCTGAAGGAAATACGAGAGAAAGCTTGATCTTAGCTCTTCAAAACTATCAATGCTTTCTGGTCGCAGCTCATCAAACCAGACGCGGGCGTGTCCTATCAAAGTGGAATTGAACATGCGGCACCACGTGGGCATGGCCCACCTTTCCACTTTGGCCGCGGTCTGGAAATTTTTTTGATGATCCTCCGGGTCCCCCGTCGCATCGTACGTTCTGATGTGTGCTGGCATCCTCGTCCTTTTTGGGAATTCAAAGTTCCGTATCCGCTGGGTGAAGGGATCCGCATCAGCTATGTCGTACGGGGAGTAGAGTTCGTCAGGTTCATTTCCCGGCTTGCTCTTTGGGGTGGACTTCCAATGTCCTCCCGTACTTTCTTCACTTTCCATGGGAGACACCTCCCTAGTTCTGATGCGGTGTGAGTGATGTGTCTCCTCCCTGCTATGCTTTGAGTGAAAAGTGCTCTTGCGGGCCATGCTTAGGCTTCTCTGGTATCTTTCAATCGAATGCCTTGCTGCTACGTCTTTCCTTATGAGCCTTTCAGCTTCTCTTTTTCGTTGCCTGCGGGAGGACACCTTTGATTGGAGCCTGGAAAACACAAATGGTTTTGGTCTCGACCTTGTGGTCACATCACGGACGTTCTCTTTCCATCCCGGAGAACACGCCCGCCGTGGTCTCCGACTTCCACCGGGCTACTTTCCCGGAACACCCATCCTCTCGATCGCTATGTCTCGAGAAGACACTTTGTGACACGGAATACTCCGTAGGGTCCGATCCGTGTCTTTGGGGCTAGTCCTCTGCTCTTTTGGGTCTCCGCTTTCGGACTCACCGAGTATTCCGGCATGCTCGAGATCTCTCATTCCTGGTCTCATCGTCAAAATCTAGACGGGTCTTGACCCGGTCTAGCTTTTCTTGATGGAACCTTTACGTCATTAGGGGCAAGATCGATTGTAGTTCCTTCGCAGAACTCCTTATCGTTACGTCGGTTGCAACGTTAGGGTACGGTTCGTAGTAGTGCACCTTTTCCTTTCCACTGTATTCCCGACCGTGGAAGGCCTGGGGAAGGAAGGGTTGTCTCGCCAGACACTCATGAGAGTTTCTTTGGAAACGCAGTTATGTTATCGGTCCCACTGATGGCGCCAACTTGTTAATACAAATGGCACTCCCCGCAGATTAGTGTATGCTAACTCCTTGGAAAATAGATCTTGTACTAAGTATGAATCTCGCTAAAAGTCGCTAAGAAAACAGACACCGTTAGTCTCACCGCGGAACGGGGTTCCGCGGTCAACCTCCGGCGTGAGAGTAAGTAAGGGTTTAGAGAGATAAAGCGAGTTCTAGAGAGAGAGTGAGTGTGTGTTACAGTTTGATTGCTGGTGAAACCCTATTTATATGGTTGACCTTTCGCTGGGCTCTCATGGTCACGGACAACTCGAGTTTGTCTCGTTGCCATGACAATGATGCTTTTAGGCGGAGTTTACCCCGCTTCCCTTTAGGGACTTGATTCTGATACCTCAATCCTAGGTGAGATTCCTTACCCTTTGTAGGGCGGTTGGGGCTTCCTCCTAAGTATCTCTTATCCTCGGATTTGTCATCCCCGTCCCGTGGTGCCACGCGGACATAGACAATACTTGAGTGACATCTCCGGGTTATGTTCTTGGTCGCGTCTCATCCCTTCTAAGTGTAGGGGGTCATACGCGATCAGCCTACAAATTTAAATTAGAAAAAAAAGAGATGGAGGTGGCATTTTGTTGGTTGCAGTCGAAACCAAGGAAGAAGAAAGGAGGGTCAATTGTTGATTGGTCTTTTCACTAAGCATGGTGTACATAATATATTAGTTACTAGATTAGGCTATATTTAAAAAAAAGGAGGGCGTTGTGTGTTTTGTTTGCAGCCGAACAAGAAAAAAAGAAAGAGAAAAAGAAAGTGTAGCATGCTTGGTCTAGCATGGTTCATATTTTAAAATCTTAAGCTAGTAGTTAAGCTAGTAAAAAGAATAATATGTGTTCTTGTGTTGTGTTTGTAGTCGAAAAGGAAAAAAAAAAAGAAAAAGTCAAGCATGATTCTTGCTATATTTTATTTAGTAGCCTAGCATGAAAGTTGGCAAAGATAGAAAAGTTATAAGATGGTGTTTCTTGGCTTCTACTATTCAACCAACATGGATGAAAAGGTGTGAAGTCCTTTCATGAATTAGGAGTGGGAAATATATTGACATGTGGTTAATAAGCTAGGTAAGGTGTTGTGTATTTTTAAATTCATAGATTGTTACTTAGCTCAAATGTAGATGGTGTGTTTTGGGTTTATGTGTTGGATGTGGGAAGGCTCAAGGGGGTGATGAAATCAAGTAACCTACTAGCCAACTTGGTCACAAGATAGCTTATGGAAAGAGGTTTATCAAATAAAAGGATTTGTAGTAAAACTAAGTGGAAGTAAAGTTTTGCTTTCTCCTATGGCTATGGGTGGGACGTCTAGGCAACAAGGAGATAAGAAGATTTTGAAAGTTTTATGTATTATGCATGTGCATGTACATGTACATATATATATATATATATATATATATATATATATATATATATATATATATATATATATATATATATATATATATAAAGGTGGTATTACAAAATGCATGCATGTGTAGTCGTAAACACGTAACGAGAGTGTTTTACGTAAAATATTTGAAACCATTTGTCAAGACTTATATGAAAAAAAACCATATAGTACGTATTCTATGTAGACTTATTCTAGTGATGGTTTTCGTTTAAAGTTGTTTTCCGAATATGAAATGTGAGTTACGTCACATAATCGTTTGACGAATATAGTTCGTTGTTGTATTGTAAAAAAAATTAAACGTGAAAATAGTTAATTAAGACTTGATAAATTTACGGGTTGTTATAGTACCTACACCTTAAGAGAACCGCATCTCGAGGTTCAATCTGTGTTAGTCGATTATGTGAGAATGAAAAGATTTGAAAATTAATAAGCCTGTTTGAAAACGTGGCGTTGATAAATTTATTCAGTAACATTTGATGTCTCAACACATCTTAATATACATAAATTTGACCGGGATATTTAGCCCATTAGAAAAAATATCATTACAAGTTTTATGATTTTTACTAAGGTTTTTTACATGTCAACTTCTGAAATTAAAACATCAAGAAAGAGGTGCGCTCACGCAGGTATGTATAGGGGTTTTAAGATTTATTTCGGAATTGTGTGTTTCCTTCCCATGGGAAATAGATAATGTTAATACAAATAAACCATAAAAATGTTTGTTTATATTTAGCGATCTCGTTAAGTTTTGTTGATAACAAATATAAAGTTATCATAAGTAAAATTATAAGAATACATGTTGTTTTGCAAAGTATATACATTTGGTCATTTACATAAATGTTGTAATAATAATATGTTGTAATAAAATATATAATAGGTTGGGTAATATCCATTACCCATGACCCATACCCATGGAGCTAAATCCATAACCCATGACCCATTGCATGACATCATGCATGAAATCATGTTAGGTATTATTCATGACCCAATGTCCATGACCCATGACCCAAGACCCATGACCCATTGTCTAGATACATTGTATCTTGTTGGGTACCCATGACCCAAAGTCCATGACCCATGGTTCATAACCCATAACCCATAACCTGGTTTGCAACCCAAAATCCGGACTAAGCTAACCCAGATAGCCGGATCCCTGGAATTGCACTAGCCGGATCACTTGGGTGAGGGATCCGCCCGAACTATGGAACAGAAGGCATTTTTGCCTATAAATAGTGAGCCATTTCTTCATTGTTTCTCACCCTTCTTCTTACAACTCTCTCATACATTATCTCACTCTCCTAACCTCTGATCATTTGATCATTCTTGTAGTTATTCTCTCTTTTGTTGTGATTCTCTTTTAGGTCCTTCACGAAGGCGAGATCACGCAACTCTACAAGTCATCCAAGCAAAGGGTCCTTGATTGATTTGTCCATCCACAAGATTTCAGTAGCATATCCTGTATTTCATATTTCAAATAGTTGTTGTGTAATAGTTGTGTAAAGGTTTAGTTCTACCTCGTGGAAGAACTCGGTATTTAGCTTTGTACCGAAAAGTGTGCTTACGCCAGAGGGCTTCTCCGCCAGTTTGAAGGAGCTTGTTGCCACGATGCTTGAACTCTCGAGTGGGGTACTCGGGGAGTGGAGTAGGGCAAGAAAGGTGTCCTTGTAGCCGAACCACTATAAATCACTTGTGTCGCTACTTTCTATCATTTACTTTACTTGCTTTCTTTACTTACTCTATTTATTGTTTGGTACTATCTATTCATCCACAAGAATTCACATAAGATTGAATCTAAATCTTTGAAACTTAAATTAAAATCGGTATAACTATTCAACCCCCTTCTAGATGAGGCTACCCATAAGGAGTTGGGAGGTAGTTTGGAAAGGGTTGCCACTACTGCTGCTAGCTTATATGCAGATCAGGACAGTGGTAACATCAATAAGACCCGTTCCAAGGCACCTTCTAATGAATCCAGTTCCCATGGTACTGATTTAGGTGAAGGAAACCCAGGCGCCAAGAAACCATAGGGGGCACAAATGCTTGTACTTGGGATGAGGTTGTGTCTGATATTCCCTTGATATACCTCTCAGGGTAGGTGATACAACTCGAAGTGGTGAGGGAAGTTTGGAACAAATAACTGAATTGACGAATATATGTACCAAGTTGTCTAAACAGGTTCTTGATCTGCAAACAAATAGTTGCTTCTCAGGGGTCAGAGATAAAGTCATTAAAGATAAGATTTAGATACTTGGAAGGTGTAAACAGATCAAGAACTCATGCACTCAGGAGGATTCATAAAGTGGGCACAACATAAAGAGTGAGTTCCTCTGAAGAACCAAGTTTGGGGGAGGATGTTCCCAAATAGGGGAGGAATGATAGCACAGGTTCAGGGGAGGCTAAGGATAATGAAGGTGCTGATATAGGTAATTTGGATGTTGATATGGGTGATGGTGCAGAGTTTGAGAAAGATGAGTTTTTGGTGGTTGATAAATTGGGTAAAGAAGTGATTATGGAACCGCAAAATCAAGCAGTTGTGATTACAAAGAATGTTGAAGAAATGCTGCTGCAGAAGAGGTTACTATTGCTGATGCAAATACAACTGCTGCTAGCACAAATATTCATACTATTGGATTTGCTACTGCACAAAAGAAAACTACTGCTGTAGAAGAAGATTCTACTGCTATTATTCCTGCTGCTGGTAATGCTGAAGTAGATGATTAAACTAGCTTGGCTAAGGTAGTGCTAAAATTGAAGAAGTCTAAACCACCAGTCAAGGGCATTACAATCAGAGAACCTTCTTCTACTCTAGTCAAGACTGTACAACCACCATCTCAGGACAAAGGAAAAGTTGTACTTGTACATAAAGAAAAACCTATGTCTAGGGAAGAACAAATGATTCTAGATGATCAAGTTTCAAGGGAGTTGGCTGCTAAGTTTAAGGAAGATAATCAGAAAGTGTTAGAGCAGAGGAGAATATCAGCTGAAAGTGAAGCAAAAACCTTTGCATTACTGGCCAATTGGGATTTAGAAATGGCAGAGTGTGCTGCTAGTGTGGAGCTTGCAAGAAAGCTTCAACATGAATAGGTAGATAAATACACCATTGATGAAAAAGCCAAGATGTTGAAAGAGATGATTGATGAGATAAAGAAGTTCTTTGCACAACAAAGAGCAAAAGCAAAAAGTTACAAACGTCCTACCAAAGCAGAAAGAAGATGCCATATGTGTACATTCATCAAGAATATAGACAACAAGAAACAAAAGCATTTAGTTCATTTTGACGATGGAAAAATTAAGGAGCTGTACAATAATGCAAGAAGAAAGATTGATATGTTTGTGCATATGGCAACAAAAGAGGTGGAGGAAAGTTCTAAAAGGAAAGGAGAATATTTGGTTAAGTAGGGTAGAAAAAAGCAAAGGGCAGTTAAGTTAAAAGGTAAAACTGAGAAAGATCAAGAACCAAAAGAGCATGTTGAAGAGCCATAAGAGCATGTTGATGAGTAGGAAAAAGATAAACTGGAAGAATATACTACTGACCTTGTACTAGTTAGTCAAGAAGAAGTCCTTGATGCTATTCCTCTCAAAACCAAAGATCCAATAGTTGCTTATGAAACAGGATTATCATTTTCGGACAACATCAGAGCTGGTGGAAGTAAGGTAAGATTTATAAGTTTTCTGCAAATGGTGATGCACTTTGATAGAGAAGATATGATGACTCTGCGGAAACTGTTCAAGGACTAGTTTGGTCTTACAAGGCCAAAAAACATATATGAGAGAGTTATATGGGGGTATTTAAAGGTGATGTTTGAACCACATCATGAAGATGAAGTGTGGAGTAGGCTGAAACATAACAGTGCATTGCAATGGAAGCTATTTCAATCAAGTGAAGTTCATGTTTTAGAGTGTCATGGTTTGACTATCTACATGCTTGGAGAGAAAGACTATCCCTTACAGTATAAGGCTATTGTGCATCAGATGTTGAATACTAAGATCAAGCTACAACTTTAGTATTCTTACTTTCATGATGATCAAGCTTATCAGTTGTTAAAGAAGATGGAAAGATATCTTAATTCCAAACCAAAAGAAGCGGGACTAATATGTTTGGAAGCATCCTTCTAGTGATTCTTCAAGCTATGGTGGAAACTTGATGATGTGAGAAGCAAATATCAAGTTTAGGGGAGGATTGTTGGGTTTTGAGATACTGCTGTTGATATTGTTGCCCTTATAAGCTCCAACTGCTCAGGTGATTTCATTGAAGAATGCTCTAAGTCATTACTGCTGCTGGTATAGTGTGAACTATTGCTAGTGTATTTGAACTACTGTTGGTGTTCCTGAAGATGATCAAGAAAATAAACTAAGTGGTAACTACTGCTAGACTTAGACTTTCTGTTGCTAGTGCAAAGTTACTGATGCTGAAGATTTAATATCATGTTTACGCACTCGTACACGGAAGAACATGTTTACGCGCGTAACCAGTGGCGGAGCTTGAATAAAAGACAAACCAATAAACTACAAATATTGATTACATAAAATACCAATCGACAACTATTCTTTTGAAATCTTGAAAGCTTTATGATTAATATCATGTCTAGTCAAATTATTATAAAGAAAACTTAATTCAACAAGATAAACAACAATAAACCAAATATGAGGAGACTAATTAGTGAAAAAAGTAAAAAGAAACTACAACTTTACATGTTTCTTTTTATTTTAAATTTGGGTTTTTTCTATTTAACCAAGTAAAATATACTTTAACATTCTTGTATCCATACAATTCACTAATTGTAAGAAAAAATGTAAGGGGGCCAGCACCTCTTCTAGCCCTATATATCGCTCACCATACAGAACCACATCACATATTTCTTGCAACAATTTCCTAGTGTACAATCCTAGCTAGAACTATTTCATAAGTTTTATGTAGGAGTTTAGTTATCATTAGTGAAAATTAGCGCATGAGATTCAAGTTTAATTGCATTACACTTTTAATATATAAAATGTTAACAAAGAAGAAAACCAGAGTTAAGGGATTAACAAATAGAAAGTAAAAGAGTGGGATAATTGTTTTAAGGATATTTAAATACATCCTCATTACCCCATATACACATCAATATTTACATATTTCTTCAAATATAAGTTTTAATGCATGATTTATAATGTTAGTAAAGCAAGATTTGGAGAAATATTTAAATAATTATATGTACGGGGGATGCATAAATACCTGCTTTAAGCACGCTTGTTAGCAACAATTATAAAGAGCGCTTGTTAAATTTATAACTAGCGTCTTCAAGAGCACTTTAGGTTGTCAATGCTCTTAATCAATTAGATAATCGCTTAGCATGCATATTTCTCCATTGCATGTTATTTCTAATAAAGTTATCATATGATCTTAGTATCTTACCAAAGACAAAGCTTTTAATCATTTCATTAGTGTAGTATTCAAGATTCGATTCTTGTAGGGATAATAACACTTCAATCATGGTCTTTTTCTTCGTATTAGTTCCCGCTTCACCTCCTTTCTGCTTCCTTAGTTGCTCAATCAACCCTTGGAAGAAGGCATCCTTCTTTTTCTGAAAAGCAATTAACTTCTTCTCCTATCCATTCACTCCAAACCAATTCAACATGGGCAAGTAATCCCCCAAATTGGAAGCACCAGCAAGTGAGAACACCTCGTATAGTATATTCTTGAATCTTTTCCCTTCTTCAGTGACCTCAGGAATGTCGCCACCAAAATACCTTTTACCAGAGATCATCCTCATCATAACATTAAGTGTAAAATCATAGAAAACCAACTTCATATTAACCGGAGAAGAATTTAACATTAGCTTATGGACCATGAGCCGACTTTCATTGGACCGTATCTCTTGAAATTCATTGAGACGGTGATTAGACAAGATTTCCGTAGCTGCCATGTGGCGGAGGTTGCGCCAATGACCACCATAGGGTGCCCAAACCATGCTCGTGAAGTTGTTTCCAAGGATCTTTCCAAAGAGCATATTAGGACGATTAGCAAAGACTATATCATTCTTAGTTACAACAATCGTGGCTTTCGCAGGCAAAATATCAGAGCTTTCTCCGGGGACATGTCCCCTGCGAAACCTTTCACCGGGGACATGTCCCCGGTGAAAGTTCCCTGTCAATACCTTCCCGGGAATATATTTCCTGGGGACTATTTACCACTTTACCGGGGACATGTGGGTCCCGCAGCTAATTGTCGCCGGTCAAACATGTCCGACGTGGCATCTGGTTTTTCCGGGGACAGGTCCCCGGGGAAACTATTTTTGAACTTTAATTTAAGTACCCTAATTACGTTATTAGTCCGACGCGGACATGTTTTGCCGGGACATGTCCCACAGGAAGTCGGATACCACCGCTGAGTTAAACTCTTCACGAGGACTTGTCCCTACAAAAACTCAGATGCTCTTGTTGTTTCCTTTTTCCCGAGGACCTATCCCCGCAAAAACGAGGCTACTGCTTGTGTTTTTAGTTTTGCCGTGGACTTGTCCCCGGAAAGTTGTAAATCGAAATATGCTCAGACTTTCTCCGGGACATGTCCCCGACAAAACTAACTAACCCATTATGCGAATATTGTCATAAATGGGTATTTCCGATTTTTTCCGTAAATTTTCCTAAAAATCTACAACCTGCTTTAATATGCCACAACCTGTTTTACCAATGTCACAACCTGCTTTAATATGCCAATCATAACACAAATTCGCTAAACATAATATCATATATACCCATCAATCGCTAACATAGTTATCCTTTTCCAAAATCACCAAAACGGTTCCTAAACCGTTAACGATGATCATCTACAAACTATCCAAACGTCCCAAAACTACCTATCCCCAAATGGTCCAAAACTATACGTATAATCCATTTACGGGAATCCTAGCACATAATGCACATAAACGACATAATAATCCATGTTATTCTCTACAAACATATCTAAAATGTGTTAAAGTAACATAAATTGGCATCTCAAACCACACTACCCCCATTACCGTCCCCGATATCTCTAGACTCACCAGATGGAGTAGCACCAGATCCCGACCCACCCTCTCCAGATCCCGACCCACCTGGTGGAGTAGCACTTGATCCCGGACGGATCAGATTCGCTCCCGCCAACCCGCAATGACCTCACAAACCCATGACTGGTCCATCTCGACTCTCTCTGTAGCGAGCTCCTCGATCTGCTTTCTGACCGCTTCCCGCGGTGAGGACACATCCACGATCACGAGGCTCGGAGACGCTAAAGGTCTTCTTCACTCTATCACGGGTAAGACCGACCTACACCAGAATATGACCGCTACCGCTACCACCAATCACGGTATGCGTAATCTCATGGTCATCATGCGGTCCCATCGTGAGTGTTCTCTTCCCGCATCCGCATCATCTCGCTCGCTTAGTTACAAAAAAAAACAAGAAAAGTAATATATAAGTCGTGATGCATTATATTTCATAAAAATGGGTGACTTTGAAAATAAATTATACTTACATATCTAGCCTCGGATACCGGGGACTTAAAGATATCGCCTCATATGGTTCCGACCAGAAAGCTCTATCAAGTCTTCTCCAACCGCCGCCTCGGTCTCATTGCTCATTGTTTAGAAATAAAATCAATAACGACACACCCAACACCATGTATATATATAAATAAAATGATTAAATAGTTTCTTACAAAGTTATGGCGAATAGTAGCTACGATTGAGATCCGTGAAGGCTAGAACTCGTGTTCACATGCGGTTTTGTCGGCTCACCTATTATTATTATTATTATTATTATTATTATTATTATTATTATTATTATTATTATTATTATTATTATTATTATTATTATTATTATTATTATTATTATTATTATTATTATTATTATTATTATTATTATTATTATTATTATTATTATTATTATTATTATTATTATTATTATTATTATTATTATTATTATTATTATTATTATTATTATTATTATTATTATTATTATTATTATTATTATTATTATTATTATTATTATTATTATTATTATTATTATTATTATTATTATTATTATTATTATTATTATTATTATTATTATTATTATTATTATTATTATTATTATTATTATTATTATTATTATTATTATTATTATTATTATTATTATTATTATTATTATTATTATTATTATTATTATTATTATTATTATTATTATTATTATTATTATTGTTATTATTATTATTATTATTATTATTATTATTATTATTATTATTATTATTATTATTATTATTATTATTATTATTATTATTATTATTATTATTATTATTATTATTATTATTATTATTATTATTATTATTATTATTATTATTATTATTATTATTATTATTATTATTATTATTATTATTATTATTATTATTATTATTATTATTATTATTATTATTATTATTATTATTATTATTATTATTATTATTATTATTATTATTATTATTATTATTATTATTATTATTATTATTATTATTATTATTATTATTATTATTATTATTATTATTATTATTATTATTATTATTATTATTATTATTATTATTATTATTATTATTATTATTATTATTATTATTATTATTATTATTATTATTATTATTATTATTATTATTATTATTATTATTATTATTATTATTATTATTATTATTATTATTATTATTATTATTATTATTATTATTATTATTATTATTATTATTATTATTATTATTATTATTATTATTATTATTATTATTATTATTATTATTATTATTATTATTATTATTATTATTATTATTATTATTATTATTATTATTATTATTATTATTATTATTATTATTATTATTATTATTATTATTATTATTATTATTATTATTATTATTATTATTATTATTATTATTATTATTATTATTATTATTATTATTATTATTATTATTATTATTATTATTATTATTATTATTATTATTATTATTATTATTATTATTATTATTATTATTATTATTATTATTATTATTATTATTATTATTATTATTATTATTATTATTATTATTATTATTATTATTATTATTATTATTATTATTATTATTATTATTATTATTATTATTATTATTATTATTATTATTATTATTATTATTATTATTATTATTATTATTATTATTATTATTATTATTATTATTATTATTATTATTATTATTATTATTATTATTATTATTATTATTATTATTATTATTATTATTATTATTTATTATTATTATTATTATTATTATTATTATTATTATTATTATTATTATTATTATTATTATTATTATTATTATTATTATTATTATTATTATTATTATTATTATTATTATTATTATTATTATTATTATTATTATTATTATTATTATTATTATTATTATTATTATTATTATTATTATTATTATTATTATTATTATTATTATTATTATTATTATTATTATTATTATTATTATTATTATTATTATTATTATTATTATTATTATTATTATTATTATTATTATTATTATTATTATTATTATTATTATTATTATTATTATTATTATTATTATTATTATTATTATTATTATTATTATTATTATTATTATTATTATTATTATTATTATTATTATTATTATTATTATTATTATTATTATTATTATTATTATTATTATTATTATTATTATTATTATTATTATTATTATTATTATTATTATTATTATTATTATTATTATTATTATTATTATTATTATTATTATTATTATTATTATTATTATTATTTATTATTATTATTATTATTATTATTATTATTATTATTATTATTATTATTATTATTATTATTATTATTATTATTATTATTATTATTATTATTATTATTATTATTATTATTATTATTATTATTATTATTATTATTATTATTATTATTATTATTATTATTATTATTATTATTATTATTATTATTATTATTATTATTATTATTATTATTATGCGGCGTGCGGTCATTGATGCGGCACAACGAACGTGTGTCAAGTA
The DNA here is from genome assembly GCA_022545495.1 of Chrysanthemum lavandulifolium. Lineage (NCBI taxonomy): Eukaryota > Viridiplantae > Streptophyta > Magnoliopsida > Asterales > Asteraceae > Chrysanthemum > Chrysanthemum lavandulifolium. The sequence goes on along the minus strand of CM040239.1, from coordinate 242,553,247 downwards.
CGATGTTAAATGCGCGGATATTGGATATGGTTTTCTCCCCTTTTCATTTTCTTCTTTTGGAGAGCTTGAGAAGGATGCAGTAACCTTACTTAAGCGTATTCGACGATTCTCTATGATTACATAAAATACCAATCGACAACTATTCTTTTGAAATCTTGAAAGCTTTATGATTAATATCATGTCTAGTCAAATTATTATAAAGAAAACTTAATTCAACAAGATAAACAACAATAAACCAAATATGAGGAGACTAATTAGTGAAAAAAGTAAAAAGAAACTACAACTTTACATGTTTCTTTTTATTTTAAATTTGGGTTTTTTCTATTTAACCAAGTAAAATATACTTTAACATTCTTGTATCCATACAATTCACTAATTGTAAGAAATGTAAGGGGGCAGCACTCTTCTAGCCCTATATATCGCTCGCTATGCAGAACCACATCACATATTTCTTGCAACAATTTCCTAGTGTACAATCCTAGCTAGAACTATTTCATAAGTTTTATGTAGGAGTTTAGTTATCATTAGTGAAAATTAGCGCATGAGATTCAAGTTTAATTGCATTACACTTTTAATATATAAAATGTTAACAAAGAAGAAAACCGAGTTAAGGGATTAACAAATAGAAAGTAAAAAGAGTGGGATAATTGTTTTAAGGATATTTAAATACATCCTCATTACCCCATATACACATCAATATTTACATATTTCTTCAAATATAAGTTTTAATGCATGATTTATAATGTTAGTAAAGCAAGATTTGGAGAAATATTTAAATAATTATATGTACGTGGGATGCATGTAAATACCTGCTTTAAGCACGCTTGTTAGCAATAATTATAAAGAGCGCTTGTTAAATTTATAACTAGCGTCTTCAAGAGCACTTTAGGGTTGTCAATGCTCTTAACCTGAATTAGATAATCGCTTAGCATGCATATTTCTCCATTGCATGTTATTTCTAATAAAGTTATCATATGATCTTAGTATCTTACCAAAGACAAAGCTTTTAATCATTTCATTAGTGTAGTATTCAGATTCGATTCTTGTAGGATAATAACACTTCAATCATGGTCTTTTTCTTCAGATTAGTTCCCGCTCACCTCCTTTCTCGCTTCCTTAGTTGCTCAATCAACCCTTGAAGAAGGCATCCTTCTTTTCTCGAAAAGCAATTAACTCTTCTCCTATCCATTCACTCCAAACCAATTCAACATGGGCAAGTAATCCCCAAAATTGAAGCACCAAAGAAGTGAGAACACCTCGTATAGTATATTCTTGAATCTTTTCCTTCTTCAAAGGACCTCGTGAATGTCGCCACCAAAATACCTTTTACCGTAGATCATCCTCATCATAACATTAAGTGTAAAATCATAGAAAACCAACTTCATATTAACCGAGAAGAATTTAACATTAGCTTATGGACCATGAGCCGACTTTCATTGGACCGTATCTCTTGAAATTCATTGAGACGGTGATTAGACAAGATTTCCGTAGCTGCCATGTGGCGGAGGTTGCGCCAATGACCACCATAGGGTGCCCAAACCATGCTCGTGAAGTTGTTTCCAAGGATCTTTCCAAAGAGCATATTAGGACGATTAGCAAAGACTATATCATTCTTAGTTACAACAATCGTGGCTTTCGCAGGCAAAATATCAGAGCTTTCTCCGGGGACATGTCCCCTGCGAAACCTTTCACCGGGGACATGTCCCCGGTGAAAGTTCCCTGTCAATACCTTCCGGAATATATTTCCGGGGACTATTTACCACTTTACCGGGACATGTGGGTCCCAGACTAATTGTCGCCGGTCAAACATGTCCGACGTGGCATCTGGTTTTTCCGGGACAGTCCCTGGGAAACTATTTTGAACTTTAATTTAAGTACCCTAATTACGTTATTAGTCCGACGTGGCACAGTTTTCTGGGACATGTCCCCCGGAAGTCGGATACCACTGCTGAGTTAAACTCTTTCGCGAGGACTTGTCCCTACAAAACTCAGACTGTTATCACAGTTTCCTTTTCCCCGAGGACCTATCCCACGCAAAACGAGAGGCTATCGTTGTGTTTTAGTTTTGCCGTGGACTTGTCCCCTGGGAAAGTTGTAAACCGAAATATGCTCTTGACTTTCTCCGGGACATGTCCCCGACAAAATTAACTAACCCATTATGCGCAATATTGTTGCAAAATGGTATTTCATTTTTTCCGAAATTTTCCGGAAAAATCTACAACTGCTTTAATATGCCACAACCTGTTTTACCAATGTCACAACTGCTTTTAATATGCCAATCATAACACAAATTCGCTAAACATAATATCATATATACCCATCAATCGCTAACATAGTTATCCTTTTCCAAAATCACCAAAGCGGTTCCTAAACCGTTAATGCATGATCATCTACAAAACTATCCAAAACGGTCCAAAACTACCTATCCCCAAATGGTCCAAAACTATACGTATAATCCATTTACGGGAATCCTAGCACATAATGCACATAAACGACATAATAATCCATGTTATTCTCTACAAACATATCTAAAATGTGTTAAAGTAACATAAATTGGCATCTCAAACCACACTACCCCCATTACCGTCCCCGATATCTCTAGACTCACCAGATGGAGTAGCACCGCATCCCGACCCACCTCTCCAGATCCCGACCCACCGGTGGAGTAGCACTTGATCCCGGACGATCAGATTCGCCCTCGCCAACCCGCAATGACCTCACAAACCCATGACTGGTCCATCTCGACTCCTCGTAGCGAGCTCCTCGGTTCTGCTGCCTTTGTTTGCTTCCGCATGAGGACACATCCAGCTGCATCACGAGGTCGGGAGACGCTAAAGGTCTTCTTCACTCCACCGTAAGGTAAGACGACCTACACCAGAATATGACCGCTACCGCTACCACCAATCACGGTGATGCGTAATCTCATGGTCACCATGCGGGTCCCATCGAGGTGTTCTCTTCCCGCATCCGCATCATCTCGCTCGCTTAGTTACAAAAAAACAAGAAAAGTAATATATAAGTCGTGATGCATTATATTTCATAAAAATGGGTGACTTTGAAAATAAATTATACTTACATATCTAGCCTGGATACCGGGACTTAAAGATATCGCCTCATATGGTTCCGACGGTAAAGCTCTATCAAATCTTCTCCAACCGCCCTCGGTCTCCTTG
>CM040239.1:242467574-242545074 GCA_022545495.1 Chrysanthemum lavandulifolium | reverse complement strand
TTAAGAAAAAAAATTAGGATATTAGAATAAGTTGTCGAAATGAATGCGCGAATTAATTCGAACAAAGAAATTTTCAAATAAAACGCTGCACCTTTAATGAATTGACAAAAAGTTTTCTTTCTTGGTTGTGAAAGAGTACGAGGACGAGGCTTAGAGCACTTCCTGCTTCCTTTGTTGACGAGCCACAAGTCAAGACGAATATTCTAATTTTGTAAGTCTTGTCTTGCCTTGTTGGTGTCTTTTGATTTGTCATTCATTAACAAAGTACCCAACACACTCTCACACACATTTTTTTCGATATGCATGACATCTAAATCGATTTTAGTGTAAGAAAAGACCAATACTCTAGCTCGTAGAAAATAGATTATTTTGTCCAATTCAATTCGCGATCAGATCACGCTTTTGTTCGCACCCCATATCTTGGATGTTTCCCGGAGACGCTTAGGCAATCTTCTTAGTTGATACAAGATGTCATCAACGGTAAATGTTCTAGAGGGTCTCAGATCATCTACCTCTCAGATAGAATGCCTTATGTTCTTCCGCCATTTATTGGTCGTGCTTAAGAATCTTCCGACCAACATAAGCGGTTTTGTTTAACACGCGCGATAGTCGAGTGTCTACATTACATGTCGACATGCCTTGTAACCTTGCCCACCCACCTGCATAAACTACTTGAGCGGAAAGTCATTGATAGTCCATAAAAGCGCTCGCTTACATAATTCGATGCACATGAACGACATCCTTAGTCATGACTCCATCTTTACATAAAGTCTTTAGGTCATCAATCAAAGGCCTCGTGTAAATATCAATATCCTTTCCGGTGATTAAGGCCCAAAATTAACAATGTCAACATAAGAGAAGTCTCTCATACATATCCGGGAGGCGATTGATGTGGTCAATATGACCGGCAACATGTCAGATGATCGACTAAGGTTGCCGTGACGGATTGAAACCATCGCCACCCAACCCTAACCGGACGCTTTTTCTTTAGCAAATTCCTTCAATACTTGATGTCAAATTTCTTCCATTCTTGACCATCAACCGGTGTTGCATCTACCGTTCTCTCTAGACTTGTACAAACGTGTTTAGACTTGTACAAACGTTGTAGTCTAGGAATGATAGGAAAGTAACGCAACACCTTGTTAGGAACTTTCTTCCCAGTGTGTTCTTTTCTTTCCATCTACTAGCGCCGCAGATCGGACAAGTATGCAAATCTTCACCCTCCCCGATATAAAAGCAATCATTTACACAAGCATGTATCGATTCATATCCTAACCCGATAGTTTTAAATGTCTTCTTTATTTCATAGTATGACGATGGCATGTTGTATCCTAGAACCATGGAAAACTTTCTTGAATAAAGTTAGTAACTCATTAAATGTGGTGTCACTCACTTTACCTTTGACCTTGATGTGCGAATCTTTGACATAAAGTCTAATGAAGACATCCACCACAGCCGGGTATAGTTTTTCGTTGCAAAGGCAAGTAACTCCTCATACTCATTACGTTAAGGAATTGCGCCGTTACTTGTCTCGCCAATATTTCCTTGAGTTGGATCATCCGGTTCGTTATTCGCACCAATATCATGAAGGAACTCAGCCATGTCACTCATCCCGTGATGTCTTGTGTTGTGTACGATCGTTCGGGCATCCGGATCACCATGATTATACCATTTCGTATAACTATGGTCCCATCCATTTGTGTGTATGTGGTCAAACAAAATTCATGCTTTATCCAGCTTTATGTTTAAACAACGAGCATGTGGACATTTTATATTCCCATCAATATTCACCAAGGGCTTGCAATAGTTGCGTAAAGCTTTAAGACCAACCAAAAATTCTCATCGGTACGCAAGCTAGTGAGACCCAACTTTTATCAATTGGCATAACTGCTTTAATGAAGCAATAAATAATTATATAGACTTAAAATGTTCACAAAAATCTACACGTAAACACATAAAGGTGGAATTACCGGCAGTGCGTTTTCTTCACCTAATCCAACTATGGAAGGCAATCGTAATCATTTCTTTGAATGTTTGCGTCTCATATATGAATGCGATATTGAATTTATTATTTGAGAAAATTCGGCAAGATTTCCTCAACTCCCCAAATATGTGCATTAAAGACATATTCGTGAGGAGTAAAGGGAAACACCGTCAAAATTTTCACAAATAGTAAATCAATTATACGCATTCATATCCTAAATGAGACAAAACATTCAAAAAGCGATCCCAACATGGACTTTCCGAATTAATTTCTAATAAATTAATTTCGGACGGGTTCTATGGATGATTAACTTCGGATGGAGACTTTCCAAATTAATCACTAAAGTCCTAAAATCATTTACAATAGTTCAACACAATCAAATACCATACAATACTATAGGCTTATTTGTTTAATCTATTTAGCTTATGAGCTTATTTGTTTTTCGCTTATATATCATAAGATTCATTTTCCGACTTATATAAGTTTATTATACCATAATATACTTATATAAGCCCACAAGTCTCCAAATAAGTTTAAAAATTAAAGCTCGTGAAATAAGCCGATAACAAATAAGCTCATAAGCCCATGTATAAGCTTAAACAAACACCCTTAAAAGACATATAAAGCCATATAAAACATATTGTAGTCGCCTCCTGTAGTCGCTGTTTGTGCAGTGGTCCACGGTTGACTCGGCTCGGTCTCGGTCGCAATCGGTCACGACAAGGCTCGGGCCTCGGCTCAGAATCGGTCTCGACAAAGAATCGTACAAGAATCAAAATAGTTAGCAATATACATAAAGTAAATTAATTATTAAAATACTAAATGTAAACCGAAAATTATGAAATTTTTATGATAAATACTAGATGATAATACCAATCTAAGAAAATAGGAAACCTGAATAAGCTATACTAAATAAGTCGATAATAAGCAAACGGGTATAGCTAATATTGATCAAAGGGCATAAAGAGCTATGAAAAAGCCGTGTGAACAGCAACAATGGCTGATGTTATGTGTTGGTGACAGAAAAAATCTTAAACAACTACCTAATAAACTTAAAAAGACTTTGACTCTAAAAGTCAAATTGGGTAAACATGGGTTTTGGATCAGATTTAGACTTAAGCCAAACACCCTTTTATGGGTGAATTTACATAAAACTAACTTAAGCCAAGAGGGGCTGTTTAGCACTTATTTTTAAGCTGCTAAAAGACTACAAAAGGGAGAAAAGAAGCTAGAAATGTTGGGGTTCTTTGATGCGATGGGTAGAACGAGCAGTTAGGGCCCTTGACACCTTATAAATAAGTTGTCAAAGGTCGTTTAAATTCGATGCATGGTAGAAACAGGGCAAAAGGCGTAAAGCAAGCTTGTGAAAAGTTTTGAAAGGGTTGTTTGAATGTTACAAATGATCGACCCACGCTACATATTTTACTAGCAAGATTGTACGTCATGATAAATGACAAGTAAACAATGCGTCAGAGCTAAACGAATGAAGGCCAATCCATAACCACATGATGCATCCTTGTGAAATTTTCATAAACAAACGCACTTTCGAGGCTAAAAATAAGCATTCAAACACCCTTTGGTTCAGAAAACAAGCAAACCCAAAAACCCTAACCTCCCCTTTATCAGATCCCAGCAGCCCTTTGTTGTAGGTTTCTTAAGCTTATTTACAGCTTGTGAAGTAGTTAAGGGTTGATAAGGTTTTAAAAGGTACCATTTTGAGGGGTCGTTTAAGTCCTTATTTGATCACTTTTGTATCCGTTATTGCTTAATATCGTTCCTTTTTACTTTTTAGGTCTCGTGAAGGCAAAATGCTGGAATGGCACTTATTTGGACGAAAAGGCGAATATATGAAGAAAATGGCCAAAGTCAAAATCGAGACACTTACAGCTGTCGAAGTAGAAGGCGACGCCGGTGCTAAATTGCGACGCCGTCCCAAAATTATTGTGACGGGCCGAACCCAAAACTCAGATTTTCAAGAGACGGCGTCTAGTTGTGAAAGAGTAGGCCGTCGCTACTCGTGACGCCCTAGATGCAATCCGCACGACGCCGGTCGAAGAGGACGTCACGGACATAAGGTGACGCCGTCACAAGGTTAACGTGGCCAAGACGAAACCCTAATGACGGCGACACGACGGGCGTCACTAAACATAATGTGACGCCGTCATAATTGTAATCTTATATATAGAATCCGATTTTTTCGGTCTTTGGGTGGAGAGTCTTTGGAGTAAAACCTAAAACCGAACCTAAGGTGTCTTGTACAAGATTTTAGGGTTTTAAACCCTATCTTACATCAAGATAAGTCTTTACTTCATTAATTCAATTATGTCTTTGATTATTTGTGTGTATGCTTGCATGTTCTCCATGTCCGCTAATTTATTTGTGTGTTTGCTTAGGAAGTATGAAACTTAATTATTGAATATTGATTGGTTGTTTCTTATCTTAGTTGATTAATGATCTAGTAATGCGATAGGTCATTCGTTGTGTACTTAATGCTTGATTCATCTTTGTGAACCTTAGAATATAATTACCGAGTAGTTGTAGGCTAAACCATCCAAAGAGCGCCTTAGAGTAGGAGTTTATCATCCCTAGTGGGTTTGTAGACAAGACCCTTTGGTAAGTTCAAAGAGTTAGGGAGAAACGATACCCTACAACTTTAGACACACAACGCAACTAAGAATAAGACGTGACACTCAACCATCAATAGGAGATAATTAAGGAGTAATACAAACTAAGTAAACACATCTTTAAACTATCATATGAGCACACATTAATTAGACATAGACTCCCACAACCTTAGTTTAGATAATTAGATAATAGTAGAGTAATCGGTAGAAATACCAACCCCCAAATCTAATACCCGAGATTCGTACCTTTCCATTTCATAAAACATAAAAGATAAAAATAATCTTCCTCAACCTTAACCTTAGCGTAGTAACTCCTTACTAGCATTCCTATTCCCAGAGAACGATATCAATACCGTGGCTTACCCTAATTACTACACTACGATTAGGTTCATCGCCTAGGGTGTTATAAAACTTGCTCAAGAAAAGGAAGTTTCCTTGACCCCAACGACGCGCGTAGCGTTATCAAGTTTTAGGCGCCACCGGGAATAGAATAGCTAGTTAGTAGTCCACCTCGCTTAGGTTTCTTTGCTTGATTCCTATCAAGTAAACTTTTTTCTCATTTTTAGCTTTATCTTAGTCTATCCCCTTCTTCGTAACTTTTGTTCGTAACCCCATCACTTTTCATCATGGAAGGTGATAACCCACTACCATTCATCAACCCACCACCAAATGACCCACCAAGAGCCCGCACTTTGGTGAATACTCGAGACCAAGCCACCTAGGCTATAGGAACACCATTGAGCTTCCCGACCAAGCCCAAACTACGGCCTGCGATCCGACACCATCCGGTTGGTGCAAAATGGATGTGCATTCCATGGACTTCGTTCAAGATCCAAATCGAGATCCGAGGGATTTCTCAAAATCGCCGATTCCATCGACCTTGATGCTACTACTGGGAGACCACGCGCCACGCCTCTTCCAATTCTCTCTACGGGACCAAGCTAGTAATTGGCTCGAGCGACTTCCCCGGCTCCATCTCAAGTTGGGATGATCTTACTTCGCTTCCTTGCTCAATTTTTCCCACCGGGAGAACCACTAAGCTTAGGAATGACATCTTGATGTTCCAACAACGCCAAGGTGAATCTCTACGAAGCATGGACCCGATTCAAGGACTTACTTCATAAAGTCCCTCATCACGGCATTGATCTTTGGCTCCAAGTCCAAATCTTTTATGATCATGTCAACTTCCCCACTAAGCGATCCATTGACCAAGCGGCCGGTGGAAAACTTAGTGATCTCACCGCAGAAGAATCATGGGAAATAATAGAGGACCTCGCCTCTATGACAACGAAGTTGGATGACCCCGTGAGCTGCCCAAAACCGTTAAGGCAATCTCCTTGCCTCCTTCCGACCGTAGGATGATCGAACTTGAAGATCAAGTTAAATTCCTCATGAGTTCCTACGAAACTCCTAAGTCTTCACACCATGTGAACAAAGCTTCTTCCTCGTGCGAGCCATTTTGTGATCCTCATAACACGCGCACTAGCACTCGATCCCCGAACATGCTTCCGTGACTACGCATCCTCGCGTATTAATGGAGCGGGAGGAAGATTCCTACAACACCCGGACCTAGGAATTTCAATGAAACCCGAGAAGCATGGAAAACAAGCCCGACTTCTATTGGTGACAAACCAAAGAATTCACTTCTAATGATTTCTCATGGCCCCCACCTAACGGTCCTAACCAACAAAACATCAAAGGGATGTTGCAAAACCTAGTTGCATCCCAAGAAACCCAAATGGCTAAGCTCTCGGACCGCTTTAACAATCAACAAGCCGAGATGGATAGGAAAATAGACAACCTTTTGAAAGCCATAGCTAATAGTGATAAGAAGGTTAGTGCTATCTCAACTCCCGAGCCTTCAGGAATAGAGATTAAGGATCCAAGCAAGCTAACAAGCATGTCCAATTCGTCAATACCATCGCCTTAGTTGAACCTAATGAAACAAATGACGAAGAGGACTATACACTTGTGGATGATGAAATACCCGAGGAAGTAGATGAAGTAGACATTGACTATTTCAACAAATTTCCTACGGAAGAAGAACTATCTCGCCACCCTCACTTAGTCGTGACCTCCGTCACATGTATGTTAGAAAAGTCCTCGAATCAAGTTTGGGAACCCTTGGAATCTTAACATACCATGTGTCATAGGACACCTTTGTGGCAAAAGCTACATTGATCGCAAGTCCCCAATCAACATAATGACTAGCACCTATTACAATTGGATATTGAAGAAGCCTATTCCAACTAGGCAAGACCCCAATGATCCTAATGTTAGTTGCAATTTTCTAGGTAGAGTTAAGGGATTGCCCGCTTATGTAGGTAGTTTCACGCTTCCTACGGATTTCATAATTGTGGATGATATTAGCACGGCCATAGACTCTAGCTTGTCCCATGTTATTCTAGGAAAACCTTTCATAGAAAGCACCGGATGACCTATGACCCCTCGTTAGAGTAGTGCGATTCAAGAATGAGACCGATGACATAGCTTACCAAATGCCGCTTAAGATTGAGAAGTTTTCATCACTCTCTAATGATGAAAAGGAACTTAAACCGTCGGTCTATTATAGGAATGATGAGGATAGGGAAAATGGTGTTGATTATGTTATGGCTAAGATTTTCGATTCTATAAGGATTGCTTGAGCCTAGGACCGAATATAGGACCGATTGGGGAGAGGATGAACTCTTAAGAAGTGCATGTTAGGACACTTCTACAACATGGAATCCCCATTAGAAACCGTCAAGAGGGCGGTAATGAGAAAACGTAGGAGCACGACTATGAGTCTAGCTACAAGACTCTTAAATAAAGAAAAGCGCTTCGGAGGCAACCCATGCTTAATTGTTTGCTTGTTAGTGTCATATATCTTTTATTAATTGTTTATCCTCATGTTTAAATTTGTGAAAATGCTTTATTTTGTTTTTAACCTCGCCTTAATTACATATAAAGGTATTTTACATAAGGGATAAGTGTAGGAGGATTACACACGCTTTCAAAAGAAACGTAAACATGAGAATAACAATTAACTAAAAGATATATATGTTTGTTTGTTCGAGTCAAATGCTTGTATCGAGTCATAATGGATGTTTTGCGAAATTTTCCGATTCTAAAGATGTAAATTTTCCGAATTTTTTCTAGAAAATCGCAGACCGCTTTTGTCAGATAACCCGACGGCGTCAGATTGCAACTGATGGCGCGGTGAAGGAGTAAAACATCGATTACTTTTTCTCGTTTTCGAGCTACTTATAAATTTTGGAATTTTCCGTGTCTTAATTTTCTTAGAAATTATGTAAACATCCATTCCACAAGCATTATATCCTAGTTTAAATCGAGTCTTATATATATTATTACCGCCGATTTTACGCGAAGGTTTCGTTTGTTTTCTTCAAGTGTGCGAGTTTAGTTTGTCAAGAAGAAGTTACATAAGATTGGAGGAGCTTTTCACGCAATAATTCTTCTTGAAAAGGATTTAACCACCACTTTACACGGATCCTACCGAGCTAATCGTGGAGTATTAGTTTTTTCGCTTTTAATTACCTTCTTTATCATAACTTTGATACTTTGGGAACATTGGGGACAATGTTCGCTTAAAATGTAGGAGGGAAAATAAAACGGAACTTTGAAACTATGCTTATCCTTGATTATTTGCTTTGTCCAATTGTGATTGTGTAATAAACCATGAGAAAATGTCGGTTAGGGTAATTTTGGCACCAAATTTAAAATTTTTATGACATATAAGAGTGGGCCATTAGTCTTAACAAAAGCGCCTCATGGATAGGAAGTTATATGACTAGCACAAAACCCTTTACCACCCAAATTCCACCAAAATGTGAGGATCGCCTTAGATTAGTAGGAATTAAAGCATTCATCTTTAATGCTTAGAGTGTGAACCGGTAGTATATTAGATTCTAGAACTTGTTTTGTGATGCATTCCGAGATCGCAAGTGAGGCTACACTTGTGTAGTTAGGAATAACTAAATGATAAGAGGCATTAGGATAACCCTTGTTTGATACCGTAATATAATTACTTCTTCCACATCGGTTGAGTAATTCCCCACACCCTTTGCGTTGTACTCATTTTTAGTACACGATACCCTAGTTAAACCCTCGAGCCTATCCTTTTCGCGGTTCTCGTGATGTTTCGGTTTTTCCGAATATCAATGAAGAGCATTGTTTACACCCCACCCCAAATATACACCCAAATCGCCTTAGCTCACCCCTTATGCACTCACTTTAGTGCAAATGTTTGTTATCACCCTAAACCCTTAGTTCAATTATCTAGTTGCTTGCATAAGTTGCTAAGTCGAGTCATATCCTTTGTATACAGCTTTGGGATGATTGGGATTCATGGGAAAAGTTAAAGTTTATGAAATGACGGAAGGGAACGTTAAATTCAAATTCCTTTGTTTGCATAATAATGTACCCCAAGTGTTTTGATCTTTTCAAGTCGGATCAAATTAGTGTTAGAGTAATAAAACTCAAGTGTAGGGATATGCCTATAAATCCTAGTATTTTGATGTTATCGTAGAGGATGGTAGAGTAAAAGTGTATGGAAAAAAAAAAAAAAAAAGAAAAAGAGAAAAAAAAAAAAATAGAGTGTGAAAAAAAAAAAAAAAAAAAAAAAAAAAAAAAAAACGGGCTACCATCCTACATCTATCCTTTAAATTTATGTTTATTTATTTCATTATCTAGAGTTTAGAGTGTCGAGTCTTGGCTTAGCAACGCCATTCTTCATATGCGCTAATATAAAGATTTTTGACTTGCCACCACTAAATAGCCTATCCCACCAAACCCTTATTTCCCTACCGTAAGCCTAACATTACAACCCTTTAAAAGACCTCTTTGATAGTCTTTCCTAGGTGCTTACGCCAAAGCGATGGAGGTTTGATCTATTCTCAAGCCTATGGTAATCTATGTACTAGGACCGGTTAATGAGTGTTTATCTTCCATTTCCTATATTGTTATATTTCATATATACACCCGAGAGAGATGTGAGTATCCAAACACCCCATGTGAGGTGCTAGTATGTAATTCCGTGCTTGTTATGACTTTCATGGGCTTATATGTGTTGTGGACCGCTTTGAATTAATGCTTCATGACCCCTAACTTATAAATTAATTGGCTAAAGCACATTTGCTTGAGGACAAGCAAACAACAAGTGTAGGGATATTTGATAAGGTTTTAAAAGGTACCATTTTGAGGGTCGCTTAAGTCCTTATTTGATCACTTTTGTATCCGTTATTGCTTAATATCGCTCCTTTTCACTTTTAGGTCTCGTGAAGGCAAAATGTCGGAATGGCACTTATTTGGACGAAAAGGCGCGAATATATGAAGAAAATGGCCAAAGTCAAAATCGAGACACTCACAGCTGTTGAAAGTAGAAGGCGGCGGCGTCAAAAGCTAATGGCGACGCCGTCCCAAAATTATTGTGACGGTCCGAACCCAAAACTCAGATTTTCAAGAGACGGCGCCTAGTTGTGAAAGAGTAGGCCGTCGCTACTCGGACGGCCTAGATGCAATCCGCACGACGCCGGTCAAGAGGACGGCGTCACGGACATAAGGTGACGCCGCAAGGTTAACGCGGCCAAGACGAAACCCTAATGATGGCGACGACACACATGCGCCACTAAACATAAGGTGACGCCGTCGCAATTGTAATCTTATATAGAATCCGAATTTTTCATCTTGGGTGGAGAGTCTTTGGAGTAAAACCTAAAACCGAACCTAAGGTGTCTTGTACAGATTTTAGGGTTTTAAACCCTATCTTACATCAAGATAAGTCTTTACTTCATTAATTCAATTATGTCTTTGATTATTTGTGTGTATGCTTGCATGTTCTCCATGTCCGCTAATTTATTTGTGTGTTTGCTTAGGAAGTATGAAACTTAATTATTGAATATTGATTGGTTGTTTCTTATCTTAGTTGATTAATGATCTAGTAATGCGATAGGTCATTCGTTGTGTACTTAATGCTTGATTCATCTTTGTGAACCTTAGAATATAATTACTCGAGTAGTTGTAGGCTAAACCATCCAAAGAGCGCCTTAGAGTAGGAGTTTATAATCCCTAGTGGGTTTGTAGACAAGACCCTTTGGTAAGTTCAAAGAGTTGGGAGAAACGATACCCTACAACTTTAGACACACAACGCAACTAGGAATAAGACGTGACACTCAACCATCAATAGGAGATAATTAAGGAGTAATACAAACTAAGTAAACACATCTTTAAACTATCATACGAGCACACATTAATTAGACATAGACTCCCACAACCTTAGTTTAGATAATTAGATAATAGTAGAGTAATCGGTAGAAATACCAACCCCCAAATCCAATACCCGAGATTCGTACCTTTCCATTTTCATAAAACATAAAAGATAAAAATAATCTTCCTCAACCTTAACCTTAGCGTAGTAACTTCTTACTAGCATTCCTATTCCCTAGAGAACGATATCAATACCCGTGGCTTACCCTAATTACTACACTACAACGATTAGGTTCACTCGCCTAGGTGTTATAAAACTTGCTCAAGAAAAGGAAGTTTCCTTGACCCCGAACGACGCGTGTAGCGTTATCAAGGGTTTGTGGTCTCGAGAGAACGTGCGTTGTGGTCTCGGCATCGGTTCTCAAAGAAGAACTATATATACCAAAAACAAAATTAACAAAAAATTAATAAAAATCAAAACAATTAAAACAATTGATGTAAATTATAAATAATTAAAACAATTGATAAAAATTATAAACAATTGACAAAAATTATAAAAATCAAAACATTTATACCTCGGTTTCTTTGGTATCAGTTAAGAGTAAGAATAGAGAAGAGAAGAGAAAGAATCAAACTTTGAGAGGTGTTGAGGATAGAATTAATCTTTGAGAGGAGAGAAGGAGATGGTGCACAGTGGTGCGCGTGTAGTGGTGGTGGAGCAGTGGTGGTGGAGGTGGTGAGCTGTGGTAGAGTGTTAGGATTTAGTAAATCCATTTATTAAAGAGTCGGTCACCTCAAGTATATGTAATCGTTAGAAAGCTCGTAGGTCGAGATTATTTAATGTTAAGTAGTATTTAGTTAAGTAACACCGTGGAAGATGGACGGGTCTTACCCACCGTATGCCGATCCACACCCGTAGGTGGCGATTGTGTAAGACTATAAATACTCTCTACCTCCCAGGCAGAGTTCGAGCTCATAATAATACTTTCATTTTCTCTCACTAAGTTCCCAAACCTCTAACTCTTTCTCTCTAAAACCTCTTGTATACGCCTCTTGATCATTGGTTTAGTGTGTTTGTGAAATCCAATATGTAACAATTGGTATCAAGAGCCATGGTTTGATCATCTCTCTTACATATCCTTGGATTTCTAGTGGTTTTAGATGGTTTTGAGTTTGAAAAGTTTAGTGGTTTTTGCATCATTTGGATCATTTCTTGTGTTAAAGTTTGAATTTTGGGTGTACTTTTGTGTTAAGAATCATCAGGTGCTTGGGATTTGATTTGGTAAGCTTGAATCATCGTGGGTTGAGCTTGTTTTGGATTGAAAAGTGTGTTTTGAAGTTTTTCTCTAGCGACTCTGGTTCTCGTGAGTATTTTTCATCATAGCGACGTGCTTCAAAGAAAAGTTAGCGAGTTACTGAGGTTAGTTGTTAGCGACTTGAGCCTAGCGACTTGTTCATTGAGACAAGTCGACAAATAGTACAAGTTAGTGGATTCTCACCACGCTAGCGACTTGGTGAGGTTAGCGACTTCGTAAATTGTTAGCGAGTTGTAGTGTAACTTGTTAGCGACTGATACCAGCGACTGGATCTTAGCGAGTTGTTCTTTAGCAACTTAACCGTGGTTCATCGAGTTGGTGCTTAGCGACTTGGTGTTAGCGACTTGGACCTTAGCGAGTTGCTCTTTAGCGACTTGATCCGTCCAATGACTTGGTACTTAGCGACTTGGTGATTAGCGACTTGGTTCAAGAATCAGAGCGACTTGGTTGATTTTGTTTGTAATATGCTTTTCTCTTGATTTAGTAAAACCCGTGAAAGAATCTATTTCCCGCTTAATCATAGAGTTATAAAATCCGTGTAATCTGTTAACATGCCTACCAACGCACTCTACAATCATCTCCACCGCTGTCGAGGATGTTCAAGCAACCGGTTCGATACTCGTCCACCTATGCTTGACAGAATCGACTACGACTCTTGGGCTCAACGAATCGATTGTACTGCCTTGGAAAGGAAAATGGGGTCAACATTCTCAAATCCATCGATGAAGGACCTTATCGATTGAGACTACAAGAGACTTAATTGATACAACGCGATATGGAACAATGATCTATGGATTAGATGCACCAAAGACGTATGATGGCCCCTGACAACTTATAAATAAGTTGTCAAAGGCTTAATGAACTCTTGATGCAATGGGTAGAATGTGGCAAAAGGCGTAAAGCAAGCTTGTGAAAAGTTTTGAAAGGGTTGTTTGAATGTTACAAATGATCGACCCACGCTACATATTTTACTAGCAAGATTGTACGTCATGATAAATGACAAGTAAACAATGCGTCGTAGCTAAACGAATGAAGGCCAATCCATAACCACATGATGCATCCCTCAGTGGGCTGTCGCAAACAAACGCACTTTCGAGGCTAAAAATAAGCAATTCAAACACCCACTGGTTCGTAAAACAAGCAAACCCAAAACCCTAACCTCCCTTTATCGATCCCAGCATTTCTTTGTTGTAGGTTTCTTAAGCTTATTTACGACTGTGAAGTAGTTAAGGGTTGATAAGGTTTTAAAAAGGTACCATTTTGAGGGTCGCTTAAGTCCTTATTTGATCACTTTGTATCCGTTATTGCTTAATATCGCTCCTTTTACTTTTTAGGTCTCGTGAAGGCAAAATGTCGGAATGGCACTTATTTGGACGAAAAGGCGCGAATATATGAAGAAAATGGCCAAAGTCAAAATTGAGACACTTACGCTTGCTCGAAGTAGAAGGCGACGGCGTGCTAATTGTGACGCCGTCCCAAAATTATTGTGACGGGCCGTAACCCAAAACTCAGATTTTCAAGAGACGGCGCCTAGTTGTGAAAGAGTAGGCCGCCGCTACTCGCACGGCCAGATGCAATCCGCACGACGCCGAAGTCGAAGAGGACGGCGCCACGGACTTAAGGTGACGCCACAAGGTTAACGTGGCCAAGACGAAACCCTAATGAGGCGGCGACACGGCGACGCCACTAAACATAATGTGACGCCGTCATAATTGTAATCTTATATATAGAATCCGATTTTTCGCCTTTGTGTGGAGAGTCTTTTGGAGTAAAAACCTAAACCGAACCTAAGGTGTCTTGTACAGATTTTAGGGTTTTAAACCCTATCTTACATCAAGATAAGTCTTTACTTCATGAATTCAATTATGTCTTTGATTATTTGTGTATGCTTGCATGTTCTCCATGTCCGCTAATTTATTTGTGTGTTTGCTTAGGAAGTATGAAACTTAATTATTGAATATTGATTGGTTGTTTCTTATCTTAGTTGATTAATGATCTAGTAATGCGATAGGTCATTCGTTGTGTACTTAATGCTTGATTCATCTTTGTGAACCTTAGAATATAATTACCGAGTAGTTGTAGGCTAAACCATCCAAAGAGCGCCTAGAGTAGGAGTTTATAATCCCTAGTGGGTTTGTAGACAAGACCCTTTGGTAAGTTCAAAGAGTTAGGGAGAAACGACACCCTACAACTTTAGACACACAACGCAACTAGGAATAAGACGTGACACTCAACCATCAATGAGATAATTAAGGAGTAATACAAACTAAGTAAACACATCTTTAAACTATCATACGAGCACACATTAATTAGACATAGACTCCCACAACCTTAGTTTAGATAATTAGATAATAGTAGAGTAATCTGTAGAAATACCAACCTCCAAATCCAATACCCGAGATTCGACCTTTCCATTTTCATAAAACATAAAAGATAAAAAATAATCTTCCTCAACCTTAACCTTAGCGTAGTAACTCCTTACTAGCATTCCTATTCCCCAGAGAACGATATCAATACCCGTGGCTTACCCTAATTACTACACTACAACGATTAGGTTCAACGCCTAGGGTGTTATAAAACTTGCTCAAGAAAAGGAAGTTTCTTGACTTCAACGACGCGTGTAAGGTTATCAAGTTTTACGCCGCCGGGAATATAATAGCTAGTTAGTAGTCCACCTCGTTTAGGTTTCTTTGCTTGATTCCTATCAAGTAAACTTTTTTTCTCATTTTAGCTTTCATAGTCTATCCCCTTCTTCGTGACTTTTGTTCGAACCCCATCACTTTTCATCATGGAAGGTGATAACCACCTACCATTCATCAACATACCACCAATGACCCGCCAAGAGCCCGCACTTTGGTGAATACTCGAGACCAAGCCACCTAGGCTATAGGAACACCATTGAGCTTCCCGACCAAGCCCAAACTACGACCTGCTGATCCGACACCATCCGGTTGGTGCAAAACGGATGTGATTCCATGGACTTCGTTCAAGATCCTAATCAAGATCCGAGGGATTTCTCAAAATCGCCGATTCCATCGACCTTGATGCTACTACTCGGGAGACCACGCTACCGCCTCTTCCAATTCTCTCTACGGGACCAAGCTAGTAATTGGCTTGAGCGACTTCCACGGCTCCATCTCAAGTTGGGATGATCTTACTTCTCGCTTCCTTGCTCAATTTTTCCCACCGGGAGAACCACTAAGCTTAGGAATGACATCTTGATGTTCCAACAACGCCAAGGTGAATCTCTACAAAGCATGGACCCGATTCAAGGACTTACTTCATAAAGTCCCTCATCACGGCATTGATCTTTGGCTCCAAGTCCAAATCTTTTATGATCATGTCAACTTCCCCACTAAGCGATCCATAGACCAAGCGGCCGGTGGAAAACTTAGTGATCTCACCGCAGAAGAATCATGGGAAATAATAGAGGACCTCGCCTCTATGACAACGAAGTTGGGATGACCCCGCGAGCTGCCCAAAACCGTCAAGGCAATCTCCTTGCCTCCTCCGACCGTAGGGATGATCGAACTTAAAGATCAAGTTAAATTCCTCATGAGTTCCTACGTAAATCCTAAGTCTTCACACCATGTGAACAAAGCTTCTTCCTCATGCGAGCCATTTTGTGATCCTCATAACACGCCAAGACTAGCACCCGATCCCCGAACACGCTCGCTGACTACGCATCCTCGCAGACACGGAGCGGGAGGAAGATTCCCTATGACACCGGACCTAGGAATTTCAAAGAAACCCGTGAAGCATGGAAAAACAAGCCCGACTTTTATTGGGGACAAACCAAAGAATTCACTTCTAATGATTTCTCATGGCCCCCACCTAACGGTCCTAACCAACAAAACATCAAAGGGATGTTGCAAAACCTAGTCGCATCCCAAGAAACCCAAATGGCTAAGCTCTCGGACCGCTTTAACAATCAACAAGCCGAGATGGATAGGAAAATAGACAACCTTTGAAAGCCATAGCTAATAGTGATAAGAAGGTTAGTGCTATCTCAACTCCCGAGCCTTCGAGAATAGAGATTAAGGATCCAAGCAAGCTAAAGCATGTCCAATTCTGTCAATGCCATCGCCTTTAGTTGAACCCGATGAAACAAATGACTAAGAGGACTATACACTAATGGATGAGGAAATACCCGAGGAAGTAGATGAAGTAGACATTGACTATTTCAACAAATTTCCTACGGAAGAAGAACTATCTCGCCACCCTCACTTGAGCGCGGACCTCCGTCACATGTATGTTAGGAAAAGTCCTCGAATCAAGTTCGGGAACCCTTGGAATCTTAACATACCATGTGTCATAGGACACCTTTTTGGCAAAAGCTTACATTGATCGCAAGTCCCCAATCAACATAATGACTAGCACCCATCGCAATTGGATATGAAGAAGCCTATTCCAACTAGGCAAGACCCCAATGATCCTAATGTTAGTTGCAATTTTCTTGGTAGAGTTAAGGGATTGCCCGCTTACGTAGGTAGTTTCACGCTTCCTACGGACTTCATAATTGTGGATGATATTAGCACGACCATAGACTCTAGTTTGTCCCATGTTATTCTAGGAAAACCTTTCATAGAAAGCACCGGATGACCTATGACCCTCGTTAGAGTAGTGCGATTCAAGAATGAGACCGATGACATAGCTTACCAAATGCCGCTTAAGATTGAGAAGTTTTCATCACTCTAATGATGAAAAGGAACTTAAACTCGGTCTATTATAGGAATGATGAGGATAGGGAAAATGGTGTTGATTATGTTATGGCTAAGATTTTGAATTCTATAAGGATTGCTTGAGCCTAGGACCGAATATAGAACCAATTGGGGAGAGGATGAACTCTTAAAGTGCATGTTAGGGCACTTCTACAACATGGAATCCCCATTGAGACCGCCAAGAGGGCGGTAATGAGAAAACGAGGAGCACGACTCACGAGTCTAGCTACAAGACTCTTAAATAAATAAAAGCGCTTCGTGGAGGCAACCCATGCTTAATTGTTTGCTTGTTGGTGTCATATATCTTTTATTAATTGTTTATCCTCATGTTTAAATTTGTGAAAATGCTTTATTTTGTTTTTAACCTCGTCTTAATTACATATAAAGGTATTTTACATAAGGGATAAGTGTAGGAGGATTACACACGTTTTCAAAAGAAACGTAATCATGAGAATAACAATTAACTAAAAGATATATATGTTTGTTTGTTCGAGTCAAATGCTTGTATCGAGTCATAATGGATGTTTTGCGATATTTTCCGTGATTTTAAGATGTAAGATTTTCCGAATTTTTCTAGAAAATCGCACCGATTTTTGTCGATAACCCGACGGCATCAGATTGCAACTGACGGCGCTGGGAAGGAGTAAAACATCGATTACTTTTCTCGTTTTCGAGCTACTTATAAATTTTGGAATTTTCGTGTCTTAATTTTCTTAGAAATTGTAAACTTCCATTCCACAAGCATTATATCCTAGTTTAAATCGAGTCTTATATATATTATTACCACCGATTTTACGCCAAGGTTTCGTTTGTTTTCTTCAAGTGTGCGTGTTTAGTTTGTCGGGAAGAAGTTACATAAGATGGGAGGAGCTTTTCACCTAATAATTCTTTTGGAAAAGATTTAACCACCACTTTACACGGATCCTACCGAGCTAATCGTGGAGTATTAGTTTCTTTCGCTTTTAATTACCTTCTTTATCATAACTTTGATACTTTCGGGGAACATTGGGGACAATGTTACTGTTTATGTGTGGAGGGAAAATAAAACGGAACTTTGAAACTATGCTTATCCTGACTGTTTGCTTTGTCCAATTGTGATTGTGTAATAAACCTCGAAAATGTCGGTTAGGTAATTTTGGCATAAAATTTTTCATGACATATAAGAGTGGGCCATTAGTCTTAACAAAAGCGCCTCATGGATAGGAAGTTGCATGACTAGCACAAAACCCTTTACCACCTAAATTCCACCAAAATGCGAGGATCGCCTTAGATTAGTAGGAATTAAAGCATTCATCTTTAATGCTTAGAGTGTGAACCGTAGTATATTAGATTCTAGAACTTGTTTTGTGATGCATTTCGAGATCGCAAGTGAGGCTACACTTGTGTAGTTAGGAACAACTAAATGATAAGAGGCATTAGGATAACCCTTGTTTGATACCGTAATATAATTACTTCTTCCACTTCGGTTGAGTAATTCCCCACACCCTTTATGTTGTACTCATTTTTAGTACACGATACCCTAGCTAAACCCTCGAGCCTATCCTTTTCATGGTTCTCGTGATGTTTGGTTTTCCCGAATATAAATGAAGAGCATTGTTTACACCCCACCCCAAATATACACCCAAATCGCCTTTAGCCTACCCTTATGCACTCACTTTTAGTGCAAATGTTTGTTATCACCCTAAACCCTTAGTTCAATTATCTAGTTGCTTGCATAAGTTGCTAAGTCGAGTCATATCCTTTGTATACGCTTTGGGATGATTGGGATTCATGGAAAAGTTAAAGTTTATGAAATGACGGAAGGGAATGTTAAATTCAAATTCCCTTTGTTTGCATAATAATGTACCCCAAGTGTTTTGATCTTTTCAATTCGGATCAAATTAGTGTTAGAGTAATAAAACTCAAGTGTAGGGATGTGCCTGTAAATCCCTAGTATTTTGATGTTATCGTAGAGGATGGTAGAGTAAAGTGTAAAAAAAAAAAAAAAAAAAAAACATACCTGCTACCATCCTACATCTATCTTTAAATTTATGTTTATTTATTTCAGTTATCTAGAGTTTAGAGTGTCGAGTCTCGCTTAGCAACGCCATTCTTCATATGCGCTAACATAAATATTTTTGACTTGCCACCACTAAATAGCCTATCCCACCAAACCCTTATTTCCCTACCGTAAGCCTAACATTACAACCCTTTAAAAGACCTCTTTGATAGTCTTACCTAGGTGCTTACGCCAAAGCGATGGAGGTTTGATCTATTCTCAAGCCTATGGTAATCTATGTACTAGGACCGGTTAATGAGTGTTTTATCTTCCATTTCCTATATTGTTATATTTCATATACACCGAGAGATGTGAGTATCCAAACACCCCATGTGAGGTGCTAGTATGTACTTCGTGCTTGTTATGACTTTTGATGGCTTATATGTGTTGTGGACCGCTTTGAATTAATGCTTCATAACCCCTAACTTATAAATTAATTGGTTAAAGCACATTTGCTCGAGGACAAGCAAATAACAAGTGTAGGGATATTTGATAAGGTTTTAAAAGGTACCATTTTGAGGGTCGTTTAAGTCCTTATTTGATCACTTTTGTATCCGTTATTGCTTAATATCGCTCCTTTTCACTTTTAGGTCTCGTGAAGGCAAAATGCTGGAATGGCACTTATTTGGACGAAAAGGCGAATATATGAAGAAATGGCCAAAGTCAAAATCGAGACACTCACAGCTGTCGAAAGTAGAAGCGCGACGGCGTCAAAAGCTAGACAGACGCCGTCCCAAAATTATTGTGACGGGCGAACCCAAAACTCAGATTTTCAAGAGACGGCGTCTAGTTGTGAAAGAGTAGGCCGTCGCTACTCGCACGACCTAGATGCAATCCGACGACGCCGGTCAAGAGGACGGCGTCACGGACTTAGGTGACGCCGTCGCAAGGTTAACGCCCAAGACGAAACCCTAATGATTTGCGACACGACGGCGTCACTAAACATAAGGTGACGTCACGCGATTGTAATCTTATATAGAATCCAATTTTTCGCCTTTGTGTGGAGAGTCTTTGGAGTAAAACCTAAACCGAACCTAAGGTGTCTTGTACAAGATTTTAGGGTTTTAAACCCTATCTTACATCAAGATAAGTCTTTACTTCATGAATTCAATTATGTCTTTGATTATTTGTGTGTATGCTTGCATGTTCTCCATGTCCGCTAATTTATTTGTGTGTTTGCTTAGGAAGTATGAAATTTAATTATTGAATATTGATTGGTTGTTTCTTATCTTAGTTGATTAATGATCTAGTAATGCGATAGGTCATTCGTTTAATGCTTGATTCATCTTTGTGAACCTTAGAATATAATTACCTGAGTAGTTGTAGGCTAAACCATCCAAAGAGCGCCTTAGAGTAGGAGTTTATAATCCCTAGTGGGTTTGTAGACAAGACCCTTTGGTAAGTTCAAAGAGTTAGGGAGAAACGCATACCCTACAACTTTAGACACACAACGCAACTAGGAATAAGACGTGACACTCAACCATCAATAGGAGATAATTAAGGAGTAATACAAACTAAGTAAACACATCTTTAAACTATCATACGAGCACACATTAATTAGACATAGACTCCCACAACCTTAGTTTAGATAATTAGATAATAGTAGAGTAATCGGTAGAAATACCAACCCTCCAAATCCAATACCCGAGATTCGTACCTTTCCATTTTCATAAAACATTAAAAGATAAAAAATAATCTTCCTCAACCTTAACCTTAGCGTAGTAACTCCTTACTAGCATTCCTATTCCCTAGAGAACGATATCAATACCGTGGCTTACCCTAATTACTACACTACAACGATTAGGTTCACCGCCTAGGTGTTATAAAACTTGCTCAAGAAAAGGAAGTTTCCTTGACCCCGAACGACGCGTGTAGCGTTATCAAGGGTCTGCTTTTGTTTGTTTGTGTATAAACTACTTTTAAATTCGTTGTTAACCAAACGCACCCTTCTCGGCTTCTCACATAAATAGTAATCATCATTCGGTATATATTTGCTTCATATGACCATGCTACTCAGACATCTTAATAAACTAAAACACAACCGGTTTCCAAAAGGGCGATGGGGTTACTAAGGCAAAAATGCTCAACTATAAACCGCCACGGACATGTCCCCGCTACAAACATAAACACAAAAAAACCTCGGTTGTAGGGTCTCGAGAACGCGTGCGTCTGTGGTCTCGGCATCGGCTTCTCAAAGAAAGAACTATATATACCAAAACAAAATTAACAAAAATTAATAAAAATCAAAACAATTAAAACAATTGATGAAATTATAAATAATTAAAACAATTGATAAAAATTATAAACAATTGACAAAATTATAAAAATCAAAACATTTATACCTCGCTTTCTTTGGTATCGCTTAAGAGTAAGAATAGAGAAGAGAGAGAAAGAATCAAACTTTGAGAGGTGTTGAGGATAGAATTAATCTTTGAGAGGAGAGGAGATGGTGCAAGGTGGTGCGCGTGTAGTGGTGGTGGAGCAGTGGTGGTGGAGGTGGTGGGCTGTGGTAGAGTGTTAGGATTTAGTAAATCCATTTATTAAAGAGTCGGTCACCTCAAGTATATGTAATCGTTAGAAAGCTCGTAGTCGTAGATTATTTAATGTTAAGTAGTATTTAGTTAAGTAACACCGTGGAAGATGGACTGTCTTTACCCACCGATGCCAGATCCACAGCCGTAGGTGGCGATTTGTGTAAGACTATAAATACTCTCTACCTCCCAAGGTAGAGAGTTCGAGCTCATAATAATACTTTCATTTTCTCTCACTAAGTTCCCAAACCTCTAACTCTTTCTCTCTCTAAAACCTCTTGTATACGCCTCTTTGATCATTGGTTTAGTGTGTTTGTGAAATCCAATATGTAACAATTGGTATCAAGAGCCATGGTTTGATCATCTCTCTTACATATCCTTGGATTTCTAGTGGTTTTAGATGGTTTTGAGTTTGAAAAAGTTTAGTGGTTTTTGCATCATTTGGATCATTTCTTGTGTTAAAGTTTGAATTTTGGGTGTACTTTTGTGTTAAGAATCATTGTAAGTGCTTGGGATTTGATTTGGTAAGCTTGAATCAATGTGGTTGAGCTTGTTTTGGATTGAAAAGTGTGTTTTGAAGTTTTTCTTGCTAGCGACTTGGTTCTCGTAGTATTTTTCATCATAGCGACGTGTTTCAAGAAAGTTAGCGAGTTACGTTGTTAGTTGTTAGCGACTTGAGCCTAGCGACTTGTCTATTGAGACAAGTCGACAAATAGTACAAGTTAGTGGATTCTCCACTACGGCCAGCGACTTGGTGAGGTTAGCGACTTGCTTCGTAAATTGTTAGCGAGTTGTAGTGTAACTTGTTAGCGACTTGATACTAGCGACTTGGATCTTAGCGAGTTGTTCTTTAGCAACTTAACTGTGTCTATCGAGTTGGTGCTTAGCGACTTGGTGTTAGCGACTTGGACCTTAGCGAGTTGCTCTTTAGCGACTTGACTGTCCAGCGACTTGGTACTTAGCGACTTGGTGATTAGCGACTTGGTTCAAGAATTCGTAGCGACTTGGTTGATTTTTGTTTGTAATATGCTTTTCTCTTGATTTAGTAAAATCCCGTGAAAGAATCTATTTCCCGGTTTAATCATAGAGTTATAAAATCCCGTAATCTGTTAACATGCCTACCAACGTACCTACAATCATCTCCATCGTTGTCGAGGATGTTCAAGCAATGGTTCGATACTGTCCACCTATGCTTGATGTAATCGACTACGACTCTTGGGCTCAACGAATCGATTGCATCTTGTCTTGGAAAGGAAAATGGGGTCAACATTCTCAAATCCATTGATGAAGGACCTTATCGATTGAGACTACAAGAGACTTAATTGATACAACCGTGATATGGAACAATGATCTATGGATTAGATGCACCAAAGACGTATGATGAGCTCAATGATAAGGAGAAAAGAGATTCGATGATGACATCGGGGCCTCTAACATTATACTGTGGTCTTCCAAAGACATCTACAAGCTTATCAATCACAACATCAAGGCAAGGCGCTTGGGATAATGTCAAGATGCTTCTCTCGTGTTCCGAATTAACCAAGGAAGACATAGAATCACAACCGTATGATGAGTTTGAGCATTTCAAGATGAAACCGTATGAGAGTGTCTATGAGTATTACATTGAGATTCCATAAGCTTGTGAATGATATGAGGAACATCAAAATGACCATGCCAAACATTCAAATTAATTCAAAGTTTGTGAACAACATGAACCCGAATGGCATAAGTTTGTCACCTCCGTGAAGCTAACCAAAGGATTGAAGAATACAAACTATGAGCAATCAGATGCCTTTCTTCTTCAAAATGAGACATGCTATGTTTGAAAAAGGATTCTTGAACAGTTCAAAACCAACTAGGGAGAAACAAGTTCACAAATGACTCTACGTTTTCTACACCAATGTTGGAATTACCAACAAAGCTTCTCAAGTCTTACCCACGGTAACGGAAATCACAAACTCATTCCCCGATCCAAACTTCAAGCAACCCGATGCCAATGCAATCATGGAACACTTTATCAATCAACTGCTCTTATGGTTAAACAAAACTTAACCTTCACTCCACATACTAACCGTCTTCACACTAACAATGAAATCGGATCGCATCCAATCTACACAATCATGCTTTAGTCGAGATGGAAAGGTTACGGTGCAACCACTCAAGGAAGACAATATGAACAAAGAAGAGGTGGAGTAGGAGAGGTATGTGGCAAATCGAATAGAGGAAGAAATGGTAATCGTGACAAGCAATGCCAATTAAGTGCTACAACCTGTGGTGGTGATGGACACATAGCAAGGAACCGCACTTCTCCAAAACGCCTCAAATGCGTAGTACTTCAATGACAAGATGTTACTTGTGCAAGCTCAAGATAATGGAGTTGTGTTGGATGAAGAGGAGTTGTTGTTTCTTCCGAGGGCAATGCAAAGACATATGATGCGATGTGGATGAGCAACCAATTCGTGAGATAGGTCAAAATCATCGAATGCCTTTCAAGTCGCCGATTGTGATGCATACGACTCGACGTTGATGATGAACCCATCGCATGCACAATTTTCATGGCTAGCATTTATCCAATGGTCTCTCCAAAGGTCCCCTTACCACAACAAGCTGGTCCATCCAAAGAAGCAATCATCTCAGAGGTATTAAAACTATACGATGATGTTGATGAGCAAAAGATACATCACAAAGTACAATCAACTGAAACTTTTGAGTCAGATATTGAAAATATGGGTAATATCAATATTGTCCCATATGATCAATATGTGAAACAAAGTGAAAGTGATTATGTACCAAGTGATGCATTTTCTGAAGTCAATGATGACTATATTTTTTATGAATACACTGCATGTGCCCATGATGAGTCTGTTATTTCTGAACTGAATGCCTATAAAGAACAAGTTGCTATTTATGAACAATGTGGTAAGTTTGAGTTAACCACCGTGAGCGGAAATGGATGACCAAATGCGCATAATTATTAGAAAAAGTAATTTTAGAGAAGAAGTATTAAAACAAGAGTTAAACTCCTACATGAAAAGCTTTCTAAAACCGCTAAGCAAAAATAAGAACTTCAAGAAAATGTTAAAATGCTTAAGCAAGAATTCAAGGCTAAGGAATCAAAACTTTTGAATGATTTTTCTAATCTAAAACCTTGAAAAGAAGCTTGAAAATAAGTTGTACGTACAAGGGAATACCATTTAGACTGCTCACATGATCACTAAGCATAGAGTTCTCAACGATAAGCATAGTACCCCCATTATAAAGGAATCCAACCCTGAGTATGGTAAGATAGCAAAAGCTACTCAAAATGTAATCTATGATGGAAATGAGATTCTTAAACCTAGACAGAAACCTAGTTGCATTGAGTGCACTGAGGAAGATAGAAAACTAGACGATGCATCTAGGGACAAAATGAATAAGAATCTTAATGATCCTGCGTGTAAAGAGAATAACATAACGATCAAACCCCATGATTACACTAAGGAAAATTGGATATCCTTGAACATGTTTAAGCCTCAAACTCAATTAACCCCAGAACAGATCTTTTGGAAGAAAATATGGATAAGCTAAAAGTTAATGTACTTGTTGAAACAAACACCCCTTAGGAAAATGCTCTTCAACCATCGTGTATCCTCCAAATACACCAATGCATCTAGTTCCCGGATCTATTGCCACTAATAGCAAGACCTTAATCACCTCATATGTTGTTTATCACCGTTTGTTGATTTTGAGAAAACTTGTAAGAAGAGAATCACACCTGCAGTGGATAATCGAGGGAAAGGGTTTTGAGCAAACTAAAGAATGTTATTTAACCGAGGTCATGCCTTTCTTCAAACAATTAAAAGGTCAATTTGAGAGTCTTCAAAAGGGATAAATTCATATATTAAAGAAATGGAAAAGGAATTTGATGCAATGATACTTGAAGTCAATGATTATGAATGTGAACTCAAATATAATGAAGTTGAAAGGAAGGACTTGCACATCTTAAATGAGAATTTGATTTCAAGTTGTGTTGCTCAAGATGTGTTTTATATCGTTACTAAGCACTCTATTATCGCTTCTCGATTTCATGAATTATCTATTGCATTGAAAGTTTCCCATGATCGTGTCATTGAGCTTGAAAACAAAAACTCATAACTAAGTGAGAAAATTGATCGTGATGATCACGATAATTTGGTAAAACATCTTTCTAAACTAGAAGTTGAACATTTTGATTTACAACTAAAATATCAACATCTTAAAGAAAATGTCAAAACCTCAAATATCAAGACATCCTCGATGTTCCGGAGTTTGATGCGCTTTTGAGATAAATAAACGTGACGAATGATTCAAGCTCATTGTAACACGATCGTAAAGTTGAAAGCCCAAATCTCTCAATTAAAGGGTGAAAAGAACAATGCGACTGGCTCCCAAATGCCTCCTCCTTTAGATTCTCAAGATTCTCAAACTTTTCATCTTCAAAACTTAGTTAATGCTTTACAAAAGAAAACGAGAGTTTTCTAGAAGAAAATGAAAAGTTAAACGACACTTTAAAGAGTTATATGATTCAATGAAAGTCACCGTGACAAAACAACGAAAAATAACTTCTTTACAAAAGAAATTGAGAATCGAGAGTCGAAAAAAGGGAACCGCCACTTGTCTTTAATGAGAATGTTGCATCAAAGTCATCCTCGATCGCAAATATATTGTGATCATAAATACATTCCTCCTCATCTTATTTAATAATGAACCTATGTTTCACAACTATTGTGCTCACCTTAATGATAGTCTAGAATGTCTCCGTGAGATTGTGGAAGAGGATTTCATAAATAAGCCTCTTGATAGAGAAATTAGGTTTGCTTGCATCCGTGCCAAACGATCTCGTGAGTCGCTAGAATGTTTAATTGCAACATGTCCTAAATCCTTAGGTGCGAAAGGTAAAGTGTGATGCCTTGTTCTATGCCTAGTGCCAAGCATACAAACCATTCTATGCCCAAGATAAGAAAGTGAACACTAATGTGCCTTCAAGTAGTTCGATCCCCCATCGCCTAGTTCGTGAATGCAAAAGTAGATCAACCAACTAATGTTCCCATAATTCCCTCTACAGAGTAATCATGACATAAAAGCTAGCGGTCAAAGCCTCCGTGCAATACCAAGCAAGATAGGACCTCGCAAGCTAAGAGTATGCATTGGAAGAGAGTAGAAGATCACCCTAGGAATATTAAGTTTGAGTTGAATAAAACGAATCGTGTTGATTCTAGTATTAGCTATAAGCGATCGTAATTAATTCGAATTCGCTACTATTCGCAAACCGTGTAATGACGATTGCTTGAATTCTGTTATTAACCATGAATGTGGTGTGAATGTTTTGTCTAATGCTGTCAAATGCCCAGTTAAAATTGTTAATGTTATAAATCAAGCTAAAAAGCAGTGTTGCAAAACAAGGCCTACAAGGCTGATTAATCGCCGATTAGGTGCTGCAAGGCCACCAACCTTTCTGATTTATGTAAATCGGTCAACCGTGGTCAATGACGGTTAATGGTGGTCAAACTTGTTGAAAACCTTCATATCTTACCAAAAATACTTGAAACTACCCATAAAATTGTTTGAATAACTTATGGTCATTGTTTATATCTATTACAAGATATTTTTGAAGAAAATATTTGCCGAAAGTACATAAACTTGTCAAAAATACCTAAAACTTGTCGAAAATACCTAAAATTTGCCGAAAATACTAAAAACTTGTCAGAAATGCCAATCCGATTAATCACCGATTAATCCCGCCTAGACCGATTACAAGCTACAGGGAGGTCGACCGCCCGATTACCGATTCATGATTTTTGCAACATTGCTAAAAAGGCTAAAAGGCAAAGGCAAAAGAAAGTTAGAAAACAGTGGAAACCCACAGGAAGAATATTTAGTAAAATAGGTTATCAATGGATACCTTCTGGCCGTAAGGTTAATGAGTTCTACCCTCAATTTGCTAAAACAATGCCCACTAGAAAATGGATGCCTACTGG
This sequence comes from Chrysanthemum lavandulifolium, assembly GCA_022545495.1. Classification (NCBI taxonomy): domain Eukaryota; kingdom Viridiplantae; phylum Streptophyta; class Magnoliopsida; order Asterales; family Asteraceae; genus Chrysanthemum; species Chrysanthemum lavandulifolium. Next base: position 242,517,660 of record CM040239.1, on the reverse strand, counting down.
TAGAACTATTCCCTTAAGAAGTGAACATACTTTGAATAGGTCGAATACGGACATTAGCACTGCATCTATTTATGATGATTCCATTGTTTCTACTCGATGTGGGTGTTCCAATCATCATTATTAACCAAGTGGAACCCATTTTTGCATGGGGTTCCCAATTATCCGCTTATCCATTCTTGTTCGTGTTCAACCGCAGATCGCTCAAATCGCTCGTGGTACCGGACTCAGTCGCTCCAAGCATATGATCGGAGATTGCTCATGGCTCATGAACTTCGTGATTAAATTCATCGGACCGTTAGATTTGGGAACGACCATTTGGAGCAATTATGGGTTATGGAGACTATGTGGTTGGTAAAAGTGTAATTTCGTGTTATATTATTTGAAGGTCTTGGTCATAACTTGTTCTCTCGTTGGTCAATTCGTGATTCCGATCTAGAAGTGGCCTTTAGAAAACATACTTGTTTTGTTAGAGAACTTGATGGTGTGGAATTATTAAGAGGTACTCGTGGTTCTAATCTATACACCATCTCTCTCGAAGACATGATGAAGTCTTCTCAATCGCTTGTTGTCAAAGGCTTCTAAAACAAAGTCATGGTTATGGCATCGTCATCTCAATCACTTGAACTTCGGCACCATTAATAACCTTTCCGTAAAGGATCTTGTCGAGGCTTACCCATTAAAATATGAAAAGATCATCTTTGTTCACTTGCCAATTGGGAAAAAGCATGAAATATGCCTACAAACCAAAACCCACAAACTCAAGAATGGAATTCTTCATACCCTTCATATGGATTTGTGCGGACCAATGAGAGTGCAAACTATAAATGGAAGAAATACATTCTAGTCATTGTTGATGACTACTCGATTTACTGGGTAAAGTTTTTGAGGACAAAGGATGAAACTCAGATGTCATCATCAAACTTATCAAACAACTTTAGAGTTCGACTCAACAAAACAGTTAGAATTGTTTGAATGCATAATGGCACGAATTGGTTAACAAAGAATTAATTAAGTTTTATGAAAGTGTTGAATCACCATCAAAGAAGTGTTCCACTAACTCCTCAACGTAATCTGTAGTTGAAAGATGAAATTGAACTCTTGTGGAAGCCGCAAGAACAATGCTAATTTATTCAAAGGTTCCAATGTTTCTATGGGTCAAGCCATTGCCACGCTTGCTACACCCAAAATCGCTCCCTTATACACACCTCTCATGGAAAACTCCATATGAACTTGTCCATAAACGAAAGCCCGATCTATCCTACCTTCGTGTTTTGGTGCTTTATGCTATCTAACAAATGACAACAAGATTTAGGTAAATTAAGAGCTAAAGCGACATTGAGTTTTTGTTGGTTATGCATCAAACAAGAAGGGTTACCGAATCTATAACCAAAGAACTCGAGATATCATGGAAACTATTCATGTCACGTTTGTTGACCTGTCCGGGAAAATGGCTCAAGGACAATCCAGTTCTGGACCCGCATCTCAACCTTCATCAAGTAGTCCTATCAGTTCTACTCTTGTTTCTAATCTCTCACCAGCAACTCCTTATGTACCACCATTAGAAGATGATTTAATGAAATTGTTTGATCCAATGTTTGATGAACACTATGAGCCAAATGCTAATGATATGTCAATTCCATCAACAGAGGCTAATCCTATCCCTGTCAATGAAGTCAACCCTTCAGTTTCAATATCATTAAGTCAAGAAGCGATGCCGATCACTCGTCTCATCAAAAATCATCAATCATCAAGTGTACATCATAGAATTGTTCCTCGGCATCCATGATGAAGTTAATCCCTTTGCTACTCCCGAGGATGCCCCATTTGAAAACATATTTGCTCTCGAATCATCATCAAAACCATCTTCATCGAAGATATCGACTCGCTACTTCGGTTCCTCAACAACAACCACATGAACACCTTAGAAAATGGACACATGATCATCCATTGGACAACATCATTGGAAACCCTCTCGTCCAATATCTACACGAAACAACTTGCAACCGATGCCTTATGGTGCTTCTTCAACTCCGTACTTCTAAGGTCGAACCAAAGATGTTAAACCGCCATGAATGAAGGCAATGGTTCAATGCCATGCAAGAAGAAATTCATGAGTTTGATCGACTTGATGTATGGAATTAGTACCGCCCCAGATTATGCTATGATCATTGCTCTAAAGTGGATCTTTAAAGTGAAACTTGATGAGCATGGTGGTGTTTAAAAGAACAAGGCTTGATTGGTTACAAAAGGATACCGTCAAGACGAGGGTGTTGACTTTGAAGAATCATTTGCTCCGGTCAGATCGAGGCAATCGAATTTTCTTGGCTAATGATGCAAGTAAGAACATGGTAGTTTATCAAATGGATGTAAAGACGGCGTTTCTTAACGGAGATCTTAAAGAAGTCGATACGCCACCAACCTCAAGGCTTTGTGAATCCGAACATCCTACTCACGCCTATCATTTGAAGAAGGCTCTTTATGGGTTAAAGCAAGCTCCAAGGGCATGGTATGATACGCTATCAAAGTTTCTTCTATCTCATTGGATTCAAAGAAAGGAGAAGTTGATCCGACATTGTTCACCGTAAACTCGTGCAAACATTTAATTCACGCTCAAATATATGTTGATGATATTATTTTTGCCTCGATCGACTCCAATGAATGTGATCATTTTTCAAATGAAATGGGTTCCAAATTTCAAATGTCAATGATGGGACAAATGTCATTTTTCTTGGGATTACAAATTTTACAAAGTCCCGAGGCATTTTTATAAATCAATCTAAATATGCAAATGAGATTTTAAAGAAATTTGGATTTGATTCTAGTGACCCGCTGACACTCCCATGATAGAGCATACTAAACCGGATGAGGACCACTCGTGGATCATGGTAGACCAAACAAAATATCGTAGTATGATTGGATTCTGATGTACCTCATAGCCGCAGACCGTACATTCTGTTCATTGCTTGCATGTGTGCTAGATATCGTGCTAAGCTCACCAAAAGCACCTTGAAGCGGTTAAACGGGTCTTCGGTATCTCCAAGGAACCATCAATATGGGACTTTGGTACCGAAAGACACCGGTATGTCACTAACGACCTATGCGAGATGCCGATCATGCAGATGTCAAGATACACGTCAAGCACGTCCTGAGGTGCTCAGCTTGGGTGATAAGCTTGTGAGTCGGTCTTCAAAGAAGCAAATGAGTACTTCTATTTCCTCACAGAGGTTGAATACATAGCCATGTCATCTTGTTGTGCTCAAATCCTATGGATGAGATCCCAATTATCTCGACTATGGCTTTGAATTCAACAAAATCCTCCTCATTGTGATAATAAAGTGCTATTGCTCTTATGCAACAATGTACAACACTCAAGAGCAAAGCACATCGACGTCGTCATCATTTCATCGGGAGCAAGTAGAAAACGGTGTGGTGGAACTTTATTTTGTGAGGACCGAATACCGCTAGCGACATCTTCACCAAAGCTCTTCCTAGAGAACGCTTTTAGTTTATCCTCCCACGACTTGGTCTAAAGAGTCTTCAACCGGAAACACTCAAACGCCTTCAAGAGAAAGACGAGGAGTAAAGGTCTTTCTTCATCCATCTCTTGTAAATATCTTTTCGAAAAGCAAAATACAAAATTACAAAACCTTCAAAAGCAAATAGAAAAATATAAAACTTTCAAAAATCCATAAAAATTTGAAAATCTTGAAAAATTCCAAAAAATATTATCATTTTGTCATGATTTTCTCGATTCGATAAATATCTATGATCTTTGTCGTTATTGGGATATGAAAGTGTCAAGATATGAAAGATATCAAGACATGAAAGTATGCACATGTTGAGGGGAGCTTTATTTTAAACCACAAAGAGAAGTCGCAAAACTCTTTGAAACCTCGAAACAGTCAAAGAGTCAAAGCATCGCTAAAGATAAAGTCAAAGCATCGCACTACGAAGTCAAAGTACCGCAAGAACAAAAGAACTGTTATATTCGCTTATGGAAAGTATTGTATTCTATGTTTAGATTACTTGTCGACAAGGTTACAAATTGTAAACCGACTAGGATATCCTTGAGCCTATAAAAGGACTCCTAGATTGGCATTAGAGGTACGATTCCAAAAGAGTTTTAGAGTTTACGAATTAGTGTTTTAGAGAAAAGTTCGATTATCTTAGAGTTGTATTAGAGTATCCGCATAATAAGCGATTTAGAGTTTATAATAAAAGTTATTCTTCTTAGCTTTGTTAAGTAAATTCGCACTTGATAAAGATTGCTCGGTGTTTCTTTGTTAATAACTTAGGATTTATCCGAGGTTATTAAACCTTAACAAGCTAGTTAAGTTAGTTTGATTAAAGTATATCGATCCAACAAGTGGTATCGAGCTTGTGGGAAACTCGACTAGGAAGAAACCCTACTTCAACTATATTCAAGATGTCGATCAAGTCGCTCCACCACCCTCAATCACCTCACCTGTAATTCCAATAATCAAGAAGGAGAATATGATCTCGTGCATGAAGATGAGGCAAGATATTGCCATTACGCACCATGCTCTATGGAATGTAATTGTGAATGGAATGAAGTAGTTCAAGATCCCATTAATGTTCCCGGACAACCTATAGCACCAAAGGCGCCTTACCAAGAAGAACCCTAAGGAATCAAGAGAAGGCTCTAAACATTCTCTTATCTCGCCATTCCGATGGTCATCTTCTCAAATTTCATGATGCTAAAGATGCTAAGCCTGGGTCGCTCTCAAGACCAGATTTGAGGAATGAAGCCTCTAAGAAGATGCACGTAAATTTGTCAAGCAACAATTTGAAACTTTCACAGCAGGTGAAAGAGAGAATCTTGATGTCGATATGATAGGTTTCAAAATCTCCTCAACATGTTGGAGTTATACAAGGCGTATGTCACTGAGGATGCTAATTTGAAGTTTCTATGAGCTTGCCATCTACATGGCATGTGATTGCTACAATGATCGAGGACAACAAGGATTGATGTTATGGACTTTGATGATCTCTATCATCAATCAAGGTGTATGAACATGAGATGAGTGGTCAACCAAATTCCAAATCTCACAAGATTGCTTTTCTATCATCTCGAAAAAAGAGCAAGATTCCAAAAGTATCGCTTCTCCTCAAAGCACTCGCTTCTCAAAGCACTTGCTTACAATCCCCTTCATATGCTCAAGCAGCCCCACCATCTACCACTTTGCACTCGATGAAGTTGTGTGCTCCTTCTTTGCACAACAAGCAAGTTTACCCGCCACTTATGAAGAGGATCTAGCATGATTGAAGAAGATGCACTTGAAGAAATTGATATCGTGGCAAGTTGCTATGATCACCGCAAGGATCAAAAAGTACATGAAGAAGACAGCAAAAGTATTGATTTCAAACCAAAACAAGGAATAACTTTGACAAATCTCAAATTGAATGCTTCAATTGTCAAAAGACCGGTCACTTTGCAAGGGAGTGCAGTTTGCTAAGTATCAAGCAAATGTAACATCCGAGAAGCCAAAACTTGAGCTCAAAGAAATTCCAATAATCAAACAAAGGCTTTGGTTGCTCAAGAGAAGTTATCGAAGTTGACCGAGTGAAGAATTTGATGATGAACCGTGACTTCATCAGATGGTAGCAAGGGAAGATGCAATTGAAGACACAAGGGAAGCATTGACCGAGCACCGCTTTGATGAAGAACCCGAACATGCCGCTTTGGAATCTAATGATGGCTTTGGAGGATTTGATTGGAGCAAAGAAAGTGAAGATGATCCTGTTTCTTCTTGCTATGGTGGCTACTTCACCAACTCGCCTCCTATCTCTCGAGGTATGCTCAAACTGTTATGAGTTTTATCTAAAATTACTTAACAGCTTATGTGATTGAAAGAGATAATTGTGTTAGGGCTAGGTCCGAGGTAGCAGTTATCAAATCACTTTAGAGTCTATGGAAGCCAAAATATTAACTCATGAAAATAATGAAATGGCTTGGATAAAAATATGAACAACAGATTATCAATTAAAACTTAGTGAATGGAAACTAAACCGTAAAATTGCCAAATTGAGAAATTGACTAAGGAAAGAGATGAATTGTTAGCTAAGTTTGTCATTGGGAGAGTCCGCTTGTCCCATGTTGCTTATGTTGAAAAATGCAGAAGGGCTTACATTAGAACAAAGCTTAGGATTTGGAATGGACTTTAGTAACATAGATGAAAACCAACCTAGTGATCGTGATGATGGTGATTTTGAGGACATAACCACTAGTGATGATGAACTCATTAACTATGTAGATACATCTAGTAATGAGGGCTCAATAAGTGAACCACCTCCGAGTATAAGAAAGACAATGGTTATCATGTCGTTCCTCATCCCATTAGTCATCAACCCTCTAGGCCCGATGTTTCTCGCTTTGGAGTAGATAGTCTAGAGTTTAGGAAGAAGCTTGTTGCTCAATCTAGGTCCGAAAACCCAAAGAAGTCATTGAAAATAATGTTCAAAATCAAGCAAGACTTTAAAACAAAGTATCGCTCAACAAGCAAGACTTTCGCAAAACCTTTTCAAAACAAGATCGCTAAACCTTTGGGGATAACTTTGGTCAAAACAGTTTTATCATTCACCAAGAAGGCAAAATAATTTTGGGCATAGACATAGAAGAAATCACTTTGGACATATGGGTCAAAACTGTTTTTTGTGTTATAGTCCTAATCACTTAATCAAAGATTGTGATCGACACTCGTAATACCTTAGCAAATTTCCAAAGAATGATCCGCCAACCACAAACCTAGAGAGCACAAACCGCTTTGGAATAATTCAAATAGGGTTAATCACGTAAACTTCACACCGCATCATAGATACCCACATCGTAGAAGACCTTTTCAAAACCTTCAAGATCTCACAAGATTTTCCAAAGTATCGCCGTAAACAAGGTACCGATCACACTACTTGAATAGGAATTCTAGGAGATCTCACTATCAACCTAGAAGGTATTACAATTCACATAGGGATCTAGATCACAGAACCACGTGTTAAACCGAATGGGTTAAGGAAGGTACTACCGAGGACACACAATACTTTCAACAAAAAGTGAATCGATGTTTTTGTGATACAAGAAAATGCTAATAACTGGTGAAAGAGATTTATGTTGAAAACCGTAAAGTTTTGAAAATCCACATGTTAAAGATCAAAAGATAATTTTGGATCATCATTTGAAAGATAGTGGAATTACATACTCAAAGAATTTGAGTTTGTAACTCCACAAGGGGAACACAAGTCAAGAATGGCTTGGGTTCCTAAAAGTTACTAACTCTTTTCTTTGTGTGCGTGGCAACCCGTAAGAGGAGCTTAAAGATCATCTTATTGTGGATAGTGGTTGCTCGAAGTATGACAGAGACAAAGAGATTCTGTCTCGATTTTAGAAATATTAGTGGAGGAAGAGTTGCATTTGGGAATGATCCCAATGGAGGAAAGATTATCGAAAAGGAACTATCAAAGCAGGCTTATTGACTTTGAGAATGTTAGATATGTGAAGGAGCTTAAATTCAACTTACTCTCGCCTCTCAAATTTGTGATAAAAGCATCCCGTGTTATTCATCGACACGTAATGTCTCATCCTTTCCTCCGACTTTAAACCCGTTGATGATGACATGGTAGTACTTAGAGTACCAAGGACAAATGATGTGTATAGTTTAGACATGAAGAGTCTACATTCTTATGGAAGAGCCACATGTTTGGTGGCTAAAGCAACATCTCAAGAGGCACATCAATGGCATAGAAGATTGGGCCATGTTAATTTCAAGAATATCAACAAACCGGTCAAAGGCAATCTAGTTAGAGGTTTACCTTCAAAGACTTACAAGAATGATCAATCATGCTTGGCATGCAAGAAGGGTAACAACACAAAGCTTCCTGCAAGAAGCTTGAGGAAAGAACTATTAGAGAACCATTGAGTCATACATATGGATTTATTTGGACCGCTCTCGTGGCAAGTTTAAATAAGAAAAGTATTGTTTGGTTGTTACAGATGATTGTAGTAGATTCACTTGGTTTTCTTTTGGGCTTTAAAGATGATACCTTTGATGCTATTCGACAATCGATTATAGCACTTGAAACCAATTACGACTCAAGGTTAGAGGTATTAGATGTGATAATGGAACCGAATTCAAGAACAAGCCTATGGATGACTTTTGTGCAAATAAAGGCATAAAGAGGGAGTTTAGTATTGCTAGAACACCACAAAGAAATGGTGTTGCAGAGAGGAAGAATAGGACTTTGATTGAAGCAAAGAAGGACAATGCTAGCGATTCCCATCTACCTATTCAATTTTGGGCGTGTCGTAGCACGCATGCTATGTACTTAATGTAGTCTCGCCACCAAACCACGTATGAAGACACCCTATGAATTGTCGATGGGCAATAAACCCAACATTCGCTTTATGAAGCCTTTTGATGTCCTCTTACTATTTTAAACACCATTGATAACTGGGAAGTTTGATGGCAAATCGTAAGAAGGATACTTATTGGGTTATTGCACTAACAAGAAAGGCTTTAGAGTATACAATGAGTTACTAAGAAGATTCAAGATTGTCTTCATGTTGAGTTTTTAGAAGATCAAGACAATGAGAAAGGTAAAGGTCCCGATTGGATGTTTGATCTTGAGGTTTTATCTCCTTCAATGAACTATGTACCGTTAGAGAAGAAAATCAACCAAAGGCACAATGGAGAAGATTTACAATATGTTGTTCATGGAGTTCATATTAGACCCGATGTCGTTCTCGATGAAGATCCCGTAAGTCCAAAACAAAATATCGATGTTCCTAAGCAAAGTAATCGATTCTCCAAAACAAAGTATCATTGCACCACAATCCTCATTAACTCACGAGGATCAATCTATTCAAGAGGAACTTAATCGATGCTTCTTCAAGATGTATTAGCACATTCTTACACCGATGAACAAAGGAGAGCTTATGAAGAGGCAAAGAAGAAGAACAAGATCGCAGAGTACTCTCACAAGATTTTGACAAGATTTTCAACCAAAGTATCGCCGCACTGCTGACAAGATTTTAGATGATTTGGATGATCCTACCATGCCCGGATTAGAAGAAACCGATGATGAGCTTGAAGATGAAGGTATTTTCTCGATTCCAATGAAGGTGCCGATTATACTAACTGGATGATGCATATGGAGTTCCACAGCCTCCAATCTTACGGATTCATAAGAATCATCCAATCGATCAAATCATTGGTCCTTCTACTGAGTTATGACAAGACACAAAGCTAAGGGTTTCACAAAACCTCACAATGCTTTACTTAGCTTTGTGTATAAACAAAACAGTCGAATCATAAGGACCATCAAACTCGCTTATTTACTTGTTTCATCTCTCAAGAGGAACCCAAGAATATTGCTCAAGCTTTGACTAAAGAAAGTCGGGTTGAAGCTATGCAGAAGAACTTCTTCAATTTAAACTTCAAGAAGTTTGATTTTATGTGATCTTCCGATGGGAAGAGAGTTATTGGCACCGATGGGTTTTCAGAGTAAAAAGAGATGAAAGAGGCAATGTTATTAAAAACAAGGCAAGGTTAGTAGCACAAGGCTACAGACAAGAAGAAGGGGTAGATTATGATGAAGTATTTGCTCCTGTAGCAAGGATTGAGGCTATTAGAATATTTCTTGCTTTTGCTTCATACATGGGTTTTCAGGTTTACCAAATGGATGTCAAGAGTGCCTTTCTCTATGGTACTATTACAGAAGAGGTGTATGTGAAACAACCTCCAGGTTTTGAAGATCCTAAACACCCAAACAAAGTCTATAAGGTGGTTAAGGCTCTTTATGGCCTTCATCAGCACCTAGAGCTTGGTATGAGAGGCTCTCTACATTCTTATTACAACATGGATACAGTGAGGGAGCTATAGACAAGACTTTGTTTATCAAGAGAGACAAGAAGGATATCATGTTAGTTCAAGTCTATGTTGATGATATCATCTTTGGGGCTACCAAACAAATTCATGGTTAAGGAGTTTGAGCAATGATGCGTATGGAATTTCAAATGAGTTCAATGGGAGAGTTAACTTTCTTTTGGGACTTCGTGTTAAGCAACCAAAGGAAGGAATTTTATCACCAAGACAAGTATGTTACGTATATACTTAAGAAGTTTAACTTTGATGATATGAAGGTCACATTACACCTATTAAATCTATCAATTCATTGGGCAAAGATGAAGATGGACAACCAAATGAAGTCAAGCTTTACGATCAATGATTGGCTCTCTTATGTATCTTATCGCATCAAGGCCCGATATCATGTTTGCGCTTGTCTATGTGCAAGATATCAAGTCTCACCAAAGATCTCTCACATGAATGCAAGAAAAGAATCTTCGTTATTTGAAACAACAACCTAAGTTGGGGTTGTGGTATCCAAAAGAGTCACCTTTTCACTTAGAGGCTTTTTCGATAGTGATTATGCAGTGATAATTATGATAGAAGATCAACAACCGTGGATGCCAATATCTTGGAAGAAGGTTAGTCTCCGGCAATGCAAGAAGCAGACAATTGCAAAGAACATCATCTATCAAGTCGAATATGTAGTCAGCCGCAAGTCATGTGGACAAGTTTTGTGGATGCGTAATCAACTCTTGGACTATGGGTTCAATTTCAAAATACTCCTATCAATATTGATAATGAGAGTACCATCTGTATTGTGAAGAATCCAGCTTATCATTCCAAGACCAAGCATATTCGATTCGCATCACTTTATCGAGATTGCTATGAGCATAGGCTCATTAATGTGGTTAAAGTTCACACAGATGATAATGTAGTGATTTACTCACCAAAGGCTTTGATGTTTCAAGATTCAATCACTTGGTGGTGAGTATTGGCATGATTAACTATCGAGCTACATTTAAGGGAGGACTATAAGGTGTTAGTATAGTCCCGTATTGCTTGAGGGAGGATACTTGTATATACTTAGTTTCTATGGAGGAATTTGGCAAAGCATCGCTTTTCCCGAAAGTACCGCTTGAAAGTACCGCTTGGGAAAGTATCGCATACGTGGAAAGTAATCGTTTGTCGACAAAGCATCGCTCCAACGGTTATATTGAGGGTAATTAATGCTAACGGTTATTTTATTTTGGGCGTGATTTTTTTTTTAAATCTCACCTATAAATAACTACTTTCCGCTTTTCCTCTCATATTATTACATTAGCATCGCTTCCATCTTTCTCTCATTCTTATTCAATTTCAATTTGTGCTTACATAATCACCAATGGCGAATCGACCCACTGCTTCAAAGCACAATATGGTAGCAAATTTAGACAAGATCAAGACAACGCGGCGTTTCACGATATTATTGATTTTTAACTGGTCGCAAATCGCTTATGCTCTTTAGTGGAGCCGGATATTATTGAGCCTTGATTCAAGAATTTTGGGCTACCGCAAGAGAAAACATGGAGAATGAAGAATTTTATATTAGGGCTACAGTTGTTGGGCGAACTGTGAAGATTATCAAGCATCTATTAGAGAGGATTTGTTGTTTAATGATAATGATGGTGCTATTCGCTTTGCCAAGGAATTGATTTGGGAAACTTTTGGGCATATTGGTTATGAAGGTTCTTTAACGTAACAAACATTCGTAAAATAGTTGTTTTGTCCTCAATGGAAATTTTTGGTTCATGAGTTGCTACATTGTATAAGTGCTAAGAGTACTTCTGGGAGCAGCTTTGGTCCAATATAGCATCCGCTATGGTCAAGTTAGCTACGGATCGAGTTTTTAACTTCTCAAGGCTAATATTGATGGGATGCTTTCACATATCTCACATGGATCTACTTGGCTAATGTACCCACGGTTTATATGTGTTTTCTTAAACAAGCAACTTGTCGATGTGCAAAACCCATGACTTATTGCTCGTTATTGTTCAACAATCAAAGATTTTTACTTTTATGGCTCAAGAAGTGATCTATTTAGAGGTCCAGATACACCATTAACTACTTCTATGATGGAAGTTGTTCAGTCATTAGAGCAGATGATGAAGATGATGCGCCTAGTGCAAGCATCCAAGGATCTCATCGCAGGAACTCGCATCGCAAGCATCTAAAGGTACCGTGATCGCAATCCACCGCTCACATGAAGGTACCGTGATCTCTGTGGTACTGCTTCTCCAAGCCCCGAGGTTCAAGAAGAGATTGTAAGATCACCTACTCCATCTCCACCACGCTCTGCTCTCGCTTCATCGAGGAACATTCACATATTCAAGGTGAAGATCCATATACTATACCTCGTGAAGGTTTATCTTTGATAATTATGCTTTGACAAGGAGATAGTTAAGTTGCAAAAGACTACTAAGGTTCAAGCTAAGCAGATAAAGAAATTGAAGAAAAGTTTAGAAGGCTAAAACTTTTGTCCGCCTTTGGTTCAAGAATTTCAGATCCGCTTAAATCAAAGAAGAAAGCACAAAGGCGCCTCACCAAGTAAACCCAAAAGGTTCCTAAACCATCTTCCACAACTTGGGAGGAATTTAGAAAAGAAAATTTGAAAGAAGATGTTACGAAGAAGAAAGAACTGGTATCAAGAAAAGATTATTTCGACATCGAGGAACAAGAAGAACAAGTTCAAGTTCAAGGTATCGATGTTCAAGGTACCGAACAACAAAGTACTAGTTTTCGTGATACTTTCGCACAAGAAGTAATTACTCCAAGAGTGTTAAATTTTGAAGAGGAAGTCGGACCTTCTACAATCAAGTATACAAGAAGAGGAGGAAGCTACATTCAAACCTATTCATTCTCGCAAGTGATGATGAGTTCATTGCTACAATTTTAGGAGATTTGTCACAACCAAGAGGAGGAGTTACTATTAGAGATGTACAAGAAGAAGAACAACAAAGAACTTCTCAACTCGCAATTGATCCTAAGGATAAAGGAAAAGGTGTTCGTTGAAACTAAGAAGAAAAGTTAACTTTAGCGTAACTTAGAGCAATTGAAGTTGCTAGGAATGAAGTCAGCAGCTAGAAAAGTTCAAGAAGAGTTAAATGCTAAAGATAGAAAAGCTCGTGAAGCTCAAGAAGCTCGTAATAGAGAAGCAATCAAAAGGTACAAGATGAATTAGATGTCAAGTCACGAACCATTACAATCACATGCTCCAGCTTAGATTTATGCCAAGACTTAATAAAGCTAAAGATGTAAATGCTATGATGGCTTATCCGAAAAGTCAAGGGTATAAAGGATTGCGTAAGTTTAATTATTTTGAGATGAAAAGATTATATGATGTCGCTAGGAGGATTATAAGAAAGATGTTGCAGCATTAAAGATTTTAGAGAAGAAGCTACCGGATCAAGTCGAAAGAAAGAAGAGTTTGAAAAGAAAAGGAAAACCGGGTTACGATGTTCGCTTCTCAAAGAAAGAAAAGTTGAATTAAGATCCGAGACTAGTGATGAATTAAGGAATTATCTCGAGTGGTAGATTTTGATTATACAAAGGAAGATGATGACATGAAGATGAATGATCAAAGATTAGTGTTTTTGAAGTTGTGAAATCCAAGGATGGAGATTACATGATTTTTCATAAAGAAGATGAAAGCTTCAAAGTTTTCAAAAGGCTATGGGATTTATCGCACATTATAGATAGAGTAGACCTATTCTACTTATATCATGTGGTGAAGGCTTACTTTGAAAATAATCCATTAGAAGGGATTGGTTTAGTTTTACATGGTGATCTCATAACTATATGGGAAACCAAGAAGACAAGACCGATGATATTTGGAAGAATCAAGAAAGCCGGAAATTGTTTGTTGGAGATTCTTTGAAGAGTCCGAGTTCATGTTTTAGAGTCGGAAAATGGAACAATGATACACATGTTTGCGTAAAGAAGATACCCTCTCACAATTGAGCTCATGAGAAGAATGCTAGAGCATGGATTGGAAGTAGAAGAGGATAATGAAACCGCTTGCATGCTTATCAACTTGTTTATAAACCGGACTACCATTGTCAAGATGATCAATAACCGGTATGAATTTTATTTGAATAAATACTTTTTGATAAATCAAGATTTTTATTCAAAGTATCGTTGATCGACAAGATTTCATCAAAGTATCGCTTGCGTAAATAAACCGCTTAAATGAATTTTAGAAGAAACCTTTGCTATTTAATAAATATTTTGAAATAAAGGTTGAATAAATGGTTTTGTGATGATAACATCAATAGGTTATCAATCCACCATGGTTACAAAAGGATTGACTAATCCATGAGCAAACGGCTCGTAAAGATATATCAAACCGCTTTTAGTTGACAACTTGCTAATAAGTTGGATGGTAATCAACTCACCATATCAAGAATGTGAAGAGTTGGCTAGCCCACAAGAAAATGGCTTGTGGTAAAGGTCGTGGAAAACCATTATTGGTAATTAGTTCACCATTAGATAGAAGAACTAACTAGTCCGTAAGGGTACAACTTTTGGTAAAGACAAAACAAATCTGTTGATAGTCGGTGGTTTGCTAAAATCATATGGTTATCAATGTACCATGGTCTTACACACCAAAACATTTGGCTACTCCGAGTTAATGGCTTTGGTAAAGAGATCTAAATCCATTAAATTTTCAATGATTCACTTGAAGTGATGAGAATAGTATGCAACTTAAACCGAATTAATGTACAATTTGTCATATGTTGTTGTGTTGTCGAAAAGATGGAGATTGTTGGATGTCAGTGAAAAGAACAATTCTAAGAGATACTTTGACAAGGACAGATGTTACAGAGATAAAATCTAAAGATTAAGAAACAATCCGTTTTTAAAGATGAAAATATTAAAGACATATTCATAAAGAAACTTGAAGTCAAGCAAGTAGAATTCAAGTTAGGGAGGATTGTTGGGATATGAAAGTGTCAAGATATGAAAGCATCAAGACATGAAAGTACCGGAAGAAGTCAAAGAGTCAAAGTATCGCTAAAGACAAAGTCAAAGCATCGCACTATGAAGTCAAAGTACCGCAAGAACAAAAGAACTGTATATTCGCTTATGGAAAGTATTATATTCTATGTTTAGATTACTTGTCGTACAAGGTTACAAATTGTAAACCGACTAGGATATCCTTGAGCCTATAAAAGGACTCCTAGATTGGCATTAGAGGTACGATTCCAAAAGAGTTTTAGAGTTTACGAATTAGTGTTTTAGAGAAAAGTTCGATTATCTTAGAGTTGTATTAGAGTATCCGCATAATAAGCGATTTAGAGTTTATAATAAAAGTTATTCTTCTTAGCTTTGTTAAGTAAATTCGCGACTTGATAAAGATTGCTCGTTGTTTCTTTGTTAATAACTTAGGATTTATCCGAGGTTATTAAACCTTAACAAGCTAGTTAAAGTTAGTTTGATTAAAGTATATCGATCCAACACATACATGATGCACATGTTGAGGGGAGCTCTTTTCTAAAAATATCAAAACAATTCGGTACAAAATGCTTTGATAATATATCACAAGTATCCGGATTGATTTTCAAATGGTTTTCAATTGGTTCCAATGGCGTATGAACAATACCAAATTGACCGACCAAATTTACTTTATGTATGGTGGTATAAGGATGATAAGGTTAGGTATTTGTTCCCATGATCCGCCAGAACCGGAGGATCTACCGAGGACAATCCACTAGATAGGGTAGAAGTCCTTAGGTATGATGAAAAAGGAAAAAGTGAGATATGGGAAGAGTGCGGATCGAGATAGAGCTAGAACGGAATAAACCCAACAAGGTTCTAGTAATGAAGTCTCGAAGCAATCAAGGGGTTGAAGAATGAAAAGAATTGAATGTGAAAATGGTGAAAATAAATAGCCCTCCATTTATTCAACCTTAGGCGTAAACCGGTTAAATTCATATGCTACGGTGGTTACCAAGGTAACATCGGTATTGAAGACAAGACGTCATGGACCCAAAGGACGATCGCACTACAAATTCCCAAGCTACTCAAGTTCCTCTTAAAGGGCTTGTTTCATTCTCACGGGAACCGACATTATCTATCGACTTTCTCTTAGAGTTTGTTGATATTGAAGAAGGAGACCCTCTCCTAGTCTCCGCATAGGAACCAAATGTGCACTATTGAGTCTAGAGCCACGAGATCATCATATAAATCTCATTAGGACACTCGTTTATGAAGACTCTCTGCTTTCACACAATGTGGAAAAGAGATTATATATTATGAGCTCTACGCACTATCCTTGTGGTATTGCCGTAACATCCGAGTGATATGCTAACATATTCACAATGAAGATGGAAAGTCTTCGAGCCAACATCAAACAAGCTCTGGTGGGTGGCATGTGAGATCTATCCAATAGATCAACCATGTGACAACCGAACAAAAACAATGGGGCGATTCATATTTATGAATCAATCTCGGTTCGAGTTATGGATTGACGGATACCTTTGAAAACCGGTCGTTGTGTTTAAAATCTTTTCTCTAACACATCGACCGCTCATTAATATGTCACACCCCAAATTACCTGCTTTGCGCCGAATGGAATTCTCGGGATTGATTGTCATAGCATCACAATCACAGTTATATTGAACGACCTAAAGTGTCGTTTGGAAAATACATCGCTTGATTTAATAAAATAATCGAGTTACAACATAGGTCCCAAAAGTTACAAAGTTTGCGGAAACAAAATATATTACAAGTCCAAACGATGTTTTTGAAAGAAAGTGCCATAATGTACAATGTTATAAGTCGACGCCATGACTCAAAAGGTGGCTCCTAAACCATGTCATGATGATAATGCCTCGCCACACGAAAATACATTGCTAAAACGGTCAACAATAATGTTGGTGAGAAATCATAGGTTTATGTAAATGTTTTATACGACTACGCAAGCATAGATCAGGCATGACAATCATGTCACGTAAAAATGTTACTGGTATGACAAACATGTCACATAAAAATGTTACAATTGCTTTAAGCCCATGACACCGAAACGAGACTGTTCATAATGTAGGCCCCAAAAGAGTGTTTGCCAGACAACTCAATAATGTTATTAAATGAAATGCATCCGTATGACTAGTTGGGATTCACCAACCCGGATGGAGGCGTCACCCTCGATAGATCTATCCACTCACCCTCGCTTCTAAGATTAACGGTTCATGTTCAGGTAATGGGGACTTTCAATTGGCAAATGCGGTAACTTAAGCAATGTAAATGAATTTAACATACTTGGTATCGTAATAAAAATGTTGTGCAATGTATTCTCCCCCGTAGGTTTGAAAATAATTAAAAGCATGTACGACGGGGCTATGAAAACTCACTTGATAAACTGGTATGATGACAAGAGTGAGTACACTGAGGTATAGCGTGATACTTTAATCTGGACCTATTACGAATGATATGATATGTAATGAGTTGCAATGTAATGTTATGCATGCATTTCGTATGTTATTTATACCATTTGCGAGTTTTGAAAAATAATACTTATCGTCGAAAAATACTCTTTTGACGTCTTGACCATTCTTAAATCATTTTATAAGTATTTACATCAAAATGTCATCCTACAATGGTTTCGTAATGATTTATGGTGAAATTTCAACTTTTCGTCGTAAAATAATGTCGTCGGAATTTCATGAAAGTGACAAAAATGGCTTTGAAAGACTAGTCGTAAAATGGTGTACGTCGAACGTTAGAAAACGAACTCGATGGTTTTGGAAAGTTTGTATCAAAATCTAGAAGTTTCGGTTCAGGAGTTTTCGACATAAAGGTCTCGATCATAAAGATAATAAGGGTTAAAGATAGTGATTTTGTCTAATTGTTGTGTAAAAAGTGAGTTTCGGCCAATTTTGAGCAACCGTAATTAATTTATTAAAACTCCGCTATACAAACGGTCGATTGTTTTGAAAAATATGTTCGGTGATCTCGATTTTACTAGATGACATCTCGCTTCAAAAGTTCCACATCAATGTTAAAACCGCCTTCAACATGGTCGTTTAGTTACCGTAATACTTTCTCGTAAAATAATATAGTTTTCAAAAATAATAGTTACGGCAATTTTATGAAAACGTGCATATCTTAGTCGTTTCAAACCGCTTTCTACGATAATACGTCCTTAGCTTCGTATCAAAGTATACTAATATATTTTTGATAAGTCGAAATAATTTGTGAAGCTTAAGGCTCGTTTTAACTCGTACTAACCAAAAACATGTTGCTTGAAATTTCGAAATAAATATATTTCGTCGTCAAACTTTAAAAATTCATAACTTCTTCGTTATAACTCCGCTTTTATCCGTTCAAGCGGCCACGGATTCGCTTTTAAAGTATATTTTCTAAATATCAAGGCCAAAAGTCGTGTTTACAATGGATTTTCCAGAAAATCAAAACAAGGACAGAACACTTTTATACATATCAAAAATAGTTTTCTCGTACTAAACCTATTCTAATCCCTTCAAATCAACTCCAAAGCTAGTCTAATCCTACCATACACCTTCTTAGGGTGTCATGGGTTCCTAAACATCATCAAGACCAAAGTATACCAAGGGATAATTATAGGATGACCTTATATATATATTTCTAAAAATCATGTAAAAATGGTATAAACAACACAAATCATGCATGCTTGCTCCAAAAATGAAGAGATACTTATGAAATGAAAAGGAGATATGAAAAATATAAATGATATGCTTACAAGTATTATGATGAGGTGCAAAGAACAAGGTTTAGCCTAAATACTCTAGATTTTTATTTCAAAATCTTAATAAGAGTATTATCTAGATTGTATAAAACTTGAACTTGAGAAAAAAAATGATGATCCCTTGGAACCTCTTGAAGGGCCGGTTTTTGTGATGAGGAAGAAGGAGAGAAAAAGTTTTACTAACTATGTGAATTATTTGAGTATGAATGATATACATGCATCAAGTATGACTTTTAAGTATATGTACAATACTAACAATCAAGAAACCTTACCACCAATTAATGACACCCTCCCCCTTGGTCGGCCAAGGGGGGAGGAATGTGTCTAAGATATATATTTTTTTTATAACTTATGTACTTGTGTAAAATTGATAAAGAGTATAAGTAAAAGGTGTAGGAAAATGTATAATTATTAATAACTTGTAAGGTAAATGGTAGTTTTTAGGTAAAAGAAATTTTTAGTAGATCAAAATAGAGTATAAAAATTATAAAAATACATTCCTTGTAAAATTTGAGTGATATAAAAAATTTCGTGTCGTTTTTAAGAAAAACGTCGTAATAATATAAATTTAACGATTTATATACAAAATAAGTTTAAAACACTAGGTAAACTAAAAATATAGTTTTTATAAACTAAACGTAAGTATAAAAATATATCGGAATCAATTTTAGAAATAACGGATTAAATATGCAAAATAATAACTCACGCGATAACGCTTATTTAATATAAAATTTACGCGCTTTAAGGTAAAATGCAATGTCATGAATGAACTAACGTGATGCAAATGATGTTAATGAAATGTAGACTAAACTTAGTCCATATGAAATGTTCGTGATGTTATGATCATGAATTTGCCGCTAAACCATAAAGGTTACGCGAATTTGGAATACGTAAACCTAGTTTACGATAAATGTTGAAATTGTGAAGCATAAATTGTTTCGAGAAATGACCTGAAAGTACGAGTTGTCACATTCTCCCATCCAAAAAGGAATTCAGTCCCTGAATTCAGTTCGTGTTAGTCTATCGAATTTTTGAGTTTGTGATGAATATCGAGGAGAAAAGACATGGAGAAGTGTCGTTACGGCTATCGATGATTGAGAGTGTACAAAACATCATAGTAAGGAAAATATCGGATGAATCTCTCATAAGTAACACTTTGACTTTGAAATATATGAAGATTTTGCTTGCACTAAGATTTATAATTAACTGCTCCCAACATAACATGACCCCTCCAGAATTAGACATAGTTAGCTAGGCTATGTATAATTAAGGAACGATGATGTGACGTTCGGTTTAGTTGTTATAACTCTCGATGCTTACAAGGATTTAAACCGTGTCGTTAAAATGGTCGTTAAAGTAAAAAGGAAGTAAAATTCTCGCAAATAATAACAAATCGGAAAGAAAATAAAGTACGATAGATAAGAATATTTTACAACGAGTGGTTTATCAAAAGTAGTACATCTTAGGTTATAAAGATTCGGATACGATGGAAAACATAAACTTAGTACAACATGGTACATAAAGAAAAACAAGACTGTTAGTTTCCGAACTTCTTCAGTCTTCCGCGTCATTGATACCTTGACGAGCTTCTCCTCCTCCTAACATGTATGCATTCCCATGAGCACCTTCAACTTGTTGACCTTGGTTTTGAGGACATTGATTCCTATAGTGTCCTTGTTCCCCACATCCGAAGCACGTCACTATGGCTTTACCTTTACAATCCCTGGCTAGATGTCCCGGTTTTTGGCATTTGTAGCACTTGGCAGGGCAAGGACCCAAGTGATGGAAATTACATTGATTACATAATGGGTGTGTTCCAGCATAACCTCTACCTTCTCTAAGTGCAGCGACATAAACCATTCCCGCTTCTTGTCTTCTATTCTGTTGTTGATGATGGTTAGTGTTATGGTTTTGGTTGTTGTTATTGTAACCTCCTTGGTCATTTTACCATTTTCTTTTGTTGTTGATTTTGTTATCGTCGTTGTCGTTGTTGTTGTTTTGGTTATTGTTGTAGTTGGTGCGGTTGTTGGGGTTGTTGTTGTTTTGGTTGGTGTTGGTGTACTTACCTCTTCACTACCGGCCATGAGCTTTGAGTCACCCTAATAGCTTTCTCGATTGTTTGTGGATCAAACGAAGTCACATCTCCTTGAATAACCTCGAAGTCCTCCGATGAATGCCTCTAGTAACTTCTCGTTATCCGAAACCATCGACGGGCATAACGCGTCCAATTCTTGGAATCTCCGAATGTAAGTGTCAATATCATACCCAATGGTTACTAGTTCATAGAATTACCTCCAACTTTTTCACTTCCGACGAGGACAAAACTTCTTAGTCACCAAACCCTTGAATTGCTCCCAAGTAAGCTTGAAAGCATTCTCCATTCCAATCGGTTGAGCATATGAGTTCCACCACGACAATGCTCCATCCAAGAATGTACTTGTAGCAAACTTGACCTTACTATCATCCGGCAATTACACAAAAAAACACGGACTCAATTTCTCGAACCATCGCACCATGGCAAAGGCTCCTTCATCCCTTTAAACTTGGTGGGATCTCCACTTTTGAAATCCTTGTAAGAACGACTCTTAACTCCGGATCCTCCTGCATTTCAAAGAGCAAGAAGAAGCCTTGCGGCCAAAGCAGCAGCAGCAGCCCACCGCTTCCCTTTCAATCCTTAGAGCCTCGCCACGCTATCCCTTACTAACTTTTGAATAGCAGCTGAGTCATTTTAGGTGTGGCTTTCTTGATGCCATATCTTCTTCAAAACAAGAGGAAATGTGAGACGTAGCAAAATCCGATGTCAATAATAAACGCTCCAAAGAAATGTGATAAGAAATGATAAGTTTGAGGTTATTTTTCAAAATGATCGACGGGTTCCGAAAAGATGGGTTATGAGGTGTTGTAAGTGCTTCAAATGTATGATGGTTTAGTGACTTAATGCGTATAGCGTGTAACTCGACATGTTAGTGATGAAACAAAGGAGTGAGAGTGACTTCGCCCTATTTAAAGGTTTATCTCGGCATTCAACGTTATCGGTGATGAGTCGATTGATGTGAAAATTGTGATAGGGAATGACAAGGAATTCTCCACATTAGAGTATGAAGAAAGAATAATGAAATGGGCATTTAAAGGCATCCATGTGACAATCGATATGAAATGAAAGTAAATAACTCGAAAAATATAAGTATGAACCGCATGTAAAGTGAACATGCACTTATGATGAAATGATGAGATGCTATGATAATGTAGTTATAGTCCGGGGTCAATGATGCAACCTAGTTCTCTATAATCAAGCTCGATGCCAATCATCACACCCCAAATTACTGCTTTGCAATGAATGGAATTCACGGGATTGATCATCATAGCATCACAATCACAAGTTATATTGAACGACCTAAAGTGTCGTTTGGAAAATACATCGTTTGAATTAATAAAATAATCGAGTTACAACATAGGTCCCAAAAGTTACAAAGTTTGCGAAACAAAAATATATTACAAGTCCAAACGATGTTTTTGAAAGAAAGTGCCATAATGTACAATGTTATAAGTCGACGCCACGACTCAAAAGGTGGCTCCTAAACCATGTCATGATGATAATGCCTCGCCATTACGAAAATACATTGCTAAACGGTCAACAATAATGTTGGTGAGAAATCATAGGTTTATGTAAATGTTTTATACGACTACGCAAGTATAGATCGTGCATGACAATCATGTCACGTAAAATGTTACCGGTATGACAAACATGTCACATAAAAATGTTACAATTGCTTTAAGCCCATGACACCAAACGAGACTGTTCATAATGTAGGCCCCAAAAGAGTGTTTGCGGACAACTCAATAATGTTATTAAATGAAATGCATCCGTATGACTAGTTGGGATTCACCAACCCGGATGGAGCGTCACCCTCGATAGATCTATCCACTCACCCTCGCTTCTAAGATTAACGGTTCATGTTCGTGTAATGGGACTTTCAATTGGCAAATGCGGTAACTTAAGCAATGTAAATGAATTTAATATACTTGGTATCGTAATAAAATGTTGTGCAATGTATTCTCCCGTAGGTTTGAAAATAATTAAAAGCATGTACGACGGGCTATGAAAACTCACTTGATAAACCGGTATGATGACAAGAGTGAGTACACCGAGGTATAGCGTGATACTTTAATCTGGACCTATTACGAATGATATGATATGTAATGAGTTGCAATGTAATGTTATGCATGCATTTCGTATGTTATTTATACCATTTGCGAGTTTTGAAAATAATACTTATCGTCGAAAAATACTCTTTTGACGCCTTGACCATTCTTAAATCATTTTATAAGTATTTACGTCAAAATGTCATCCTACAATGGTTTCAGTAATGATTTATGGTGAAATTTCAACTTTTCGTCAGTAAAATAATGTCGCCGGAAATTTCATGAAAGTGACAAAATGGCTTTGAAAGACTAGTCGAAATGGTGTACGTCGAACGTTAGAAAACGAACTCGATGGTTTTGGAAAGTTTGTATCAAAATCTAGAAGTTTCGGTTCAGGAGTTTTCGACATAAAGGTCTCGATCATAAAGATAATAAGGGTTAAAGATAGTGATTTTGTCTAATTGTTGTGTAAAAAGTGAGTTTCGGCCAATTTTGAGCAACCGTAATTAATTTATTAAAACTCCGCTATACAAACGGTCGATTGTTTTGAAAAATATGTTCGGCGATCTCGATTTTACTAGAAGACATCTCGTTTCAAAAAGTTCCACATCAATGTTAAAAACTGCCTTCAACATGGTCGTTTTAGTTACCGTAATACTTATCTCGTAAAATAATATAGTTTTTCAGAAAATAATAGTTACGGCAATTTTATGAAAACGTGCATATCTTAGTCGTTTCAAATCCGTTTTCTACGTATAATACGTCCTTAGCTTCGTATCAAAGTATACTAATATATTTTTGATGAGTCGAAATAATTTGTGAAGCTTAAGGCTCGTTTTTAACTCGTACTAACCAAAAACATGTTGCTGAAATTTCAGAAATAAATATATTTCGTCAAAACTTTAAAATTCATAACTTCTTCGTTATAACTCCGCTTTTATCCGCTCAAGCGCCAATGGATTCGCTTTTAAAGTATATTTTCTAAATATCAAGGCCAAAAAGTCGTGCCTACAGTCGGATTTTCCAGAAAATCAAAACAAGGACAGAACACTTTTTATACATATCAAAAATAGTTTTTCTCGTACTAAACCTATTCTAATCCCTTCAAATCAACTCCAAAGCTAGTCTAATCCTACCATACACCTTCTTAGGGTGTCATGGGTTCCTAAACATCATCAAGACCAAAGTATACCAAGGGGATAATTATAGGATGACCTTATATATATATTTCTAAAAATCATGTAAAAATGGTATAAACAACACAAATCATGCATGCTTGCTCCAAAAATGAAGAGATACTTATGAAATGAAAAGGAGATATGAAAATATAAATGATATGCTTACAAGTATTATGATGAGGTGCAAAGAACAAGGTTTAGCCTAAATACTCTAGATTTTTATTTCAAAATCTTAATAAGAGTATTATCTAGATTGTATAAAACTTGAACTTGAGAAAAAATGATGATCCTTGGAACCTCTTGAAGGGCGGTTTTGTGATGAGGAAGAAGGAGAAAAAGTTTTACTAACTATGTGAATTATTTGAGTATGAATGATATACATGCATCAAGTATGACTTTTAAGTATATGTACAATACTAACAATCAAGAAACCTTACCACCAATTAATGACACCCTCCCCCTTGGTCGGCCAAGGGGGGAGGAATGTGTCTAAGATATATATTGTTTTTATAACTTATGTACTTGTGTAAAATTGATAAAGAGTATAAGTAAAAGGTGTAGGAAAATGTATAATTATTAATAACTTGTAAGGTAAATGGTAGTTTTTAGGTAAAAGAAATTTTTAGTAGATCAAAATAGAGTATAATGATATCATAAAAATTATAAAAATACATTCCTTGTAAAATTTGAGTGATATAAAAATTTTCGTGTCGTTTTTAAGAAAAACGTCGTAATAATATAAATTTAACGATTTATATACAAAATAAGTTTAAAACACTAGGTAAACTAAAAATATAGTTTTTATAAACTAAACGTAAGTATAAAAATATATCGGAATCAATTTTAGAAATAACGGATTAAATATGCAAAATAATAACTCACGCGATAACGTTTATTTAATATAAAATTTACGCGTTTAAGGTAAAATGCAATGTCATGAATGAACTAACGTGATACAAATGATGTTAATGAAATGTAGACTAAACTTAGTCCATATGAAATGTTCGTGATGTTATGATCATGAATTTGCCGCTAAACCATAAAGGTTACGCGAATTTGGAATACGTAAACCTAGTTTACGATAAATGTTGAAATTGTGAAGCATAAATTGTTTCGAGAAATGACCTGAAAGTACGAGTTGTCACATAATACTTCAAAATAAAAGGTGTTTATGATTGATAATTGATTTTCATTAAAACCTTCGTTGTATTAAAAAACAATTTCTATTGAGCGGTACACGATTGTTTTTCAAATCACTTTTCATCAATCAATGAATCTCAATTCTACGGTTCACTCACTCCGTGTTATCTTCTTTGAGACGTTCGGTTTGAGAACGGCTAGAGCATTGCGAAATCCTTTCAAGGAAATTCTTTGGAATTATACCGATCACAGTGCGACTTGTATCTTGATCAACGGGAACCGTGGGCGTGTACCTCAATTCAACGAAGTGATCAAAGACACTTTCATGCGCTTTATTGCTAATCATATATACAGTATCGCCTGACGCTTGCACCGATCGAATGAAGCGGTCAATCCATAGCCGCATGCTCACACTACATTCATCTCTAAAGAAATCATGATAAATGAATCAATGACTCGTATTTTCACTCCATGCTTCGCTACGCCGCCAATATCATGAATCAACGAAGCTTCCACTACTCGATGAGAATATATCATGATCCGAATGTGAGCATGTCGGTCCAAATGTCACAACATCACATAATGTCAACACCACAATGGAAGAGTCGAGATTTATGATAGTCGATGATCTAAAAGCGGCTCAAAACTCATTATCACGTGGATCGCTTAAAGACCTCCACTTGGATTAACCAAACATGCAAAATGATGAATCAATGACTACGAGCTTGAGCTAAGAACATTAACAAGAATCCAAGAACAATCGATTGTAATATCTGTTTGTATTCAATTTATTTTTGAGGTGACCTCCTTGGGGAGATTGTTAGGATTTAGTAAATCCGCTTATTAAAGAGTCGGTCACCTCAAGTATATGTAATCGTTAAAGCTCGTAGTCGTAGATTATTTAATGTTAAGTAGTATTTAGTTAAGTAACACCGTGGAGAACAGACGGGTCTTTACCCATCTGTATGCTCGATCCACGCCCCTAGGTGGCGATTTGTGTAAGACTATAAATACTCTCTACCTCCCAAGGTAGAGAGTTGGAGCTCATAATAATACTTTCATTTTCTCTCACTAAGTTCCCAAACCTCTAACTCTTTCTCTCTCTAAAACCTCTTGTATATGCCTCTTTGATCATTGGTTTAGTGTGTTTGTGAAATCCAATATGTAACAATAGTGGTGGTGGAGGTGGTGAGCTGTGGTGGTGGCAGTGGTGAGTTGAGAGGAGGAAGACGATGGTGAGCTGTGTTTTTTTCATTTTTTTTCCCGAGTGTGACCAGATTTGTCAATTATCGAGGTTAATATTTCCTTTCTAATTTTGCGGGACATGTCCCCGAAAAAGTATTATCTGCCTTTTAGTGACACCTGGCGAGGACAAGTCCCCGAGGAAAGAAATGGCGAGATAAAGTAAAAGTGGGTAGGAAAATGAAAATTTTAGCTTAATCTTTCCTGGGGATATGTCCCCGGAAAAGGTAGAATTATTTAATTTTCCTTTTTAAAAACACTTTATTATCATTTTAATAATTAAAATTAATAATAAATCAATTTAAATTTAACTTAAAAATTATAAAATTATTTTAATTACTTTTAACATAGGTTGCACCGGACACGGCAATACGGCAAAGTATAGGTGCTATGGTATACATATCATGTTAAACAACCGAGTATAGGTGCTATGGTATACGTATCATGTTAAACGACCAAGTATAGGTGCTATGGTATATGTATCATGTTAAACGACCAAGTATAGGTGCTATGGTATAGGTATCATGTTAAACGACCAATTATAGGTGCATTGGTATACGTATCATGTTAAACAACCAAGTATAGGTGATATGGTATACATATCATGTTAAACAACCAAGTATAGACGCTATGGTATATGTATCATGTTAAACGACCAAGTATAGGTGCATTGGTATACGTATTATGTTAAACGACCAAGTATATGTGCTATGGTATACGTATCATGTTAAACGACCGAGTATAGGTGCTATGGTATATGTATCATGTTAAACGACCAAGTATAGGTGTTATGGTATACATATCATGTTAAACGAATCGAGTATAGGTGCATTGGTATACGATCATGTTAAACGACCGAGTATAGGTGCTCCGGTATACGTATCATGTTAAACGAGTGAGTATAGGTGCTATGGTATACGGATCATGTTAAACGACCAAGTATAGGTGCTATGGTATACATATCATGGTAAACGACCGAGTATAGGTGCTATGGTATACGTATCATGTTAAACGAGCGAGTATAGGTGCTATAGTATACGTATCATGTTAAACGACCAAGTATTGGAGCTAGGGTATACGTATCATGTTAAACGACAGAGTATAGGTTCTATGGTATACGTATCATGTTAAACGACCAAGTATAGGTGCAATGGTATACGTATCATGTTAAACAAGCGAGTATAGGTGCATTGGTATACGTATCATGTTAAACGACCGAGTACAGGTGCATTGGTATACGTATCATGTTAAACGACCAAGTATAGGTGCTATGGTATACGTATCATGTTAAACGACCAAGTATATGTGCTATGGTATACGTATCATGTTAAACGACCAAGTATAGGTGCTATGGTATACGTATCATATTAAACGACCAATTATAGGTGCATTGGTATACGTATCATGTTAAACAACCAAGTATAGGTGCATTGGTATCGTATCATGTTAAACGAGAGTATAGTTGCGTTGGTATACGTATCATGTTAAATGACCAAGTATAGGTGCTATGGTATACGATCATGTTAAACGACCAAGTATAGGTGCTATGGTATACGTATCATGTTAAACGACCGAGTATAGGTGTTATGGTATACGTATCATGTTAAACAACCATGTATAGGTGCATTGGTATATGTATCATGTTAAACGAGCGAGTATAGATGCTATGGTATACGTATCATGTTAAACGAGCGAGTATAGGTGCTATGGTATACGTATCATGTTAAACGACCAAGTATAGATGCTATGGTATACGATCATGTTAAACGACCAATTATAGGTGCATTGGTATACGTATCATGTTAAACGACCGAGTATAGGTGCATTGGTATATGTATCATGTTAAACGAGCGAGTGTAGGTGCATTGGTATATGTATCATGTTAAACGACCAAGTATAGGTGCTATGGTATACGTATCATGTTAAATGACCAAGTATAGGTTCTATGGTATACGTATCATGTTAAACGACCAATTATAGGTGAATTGGTATACGTATCATGTTAAACAACCAAGTATAGGTGCTATGGTATACGTATCATATTAAACAAGCAAGTATAGGTGTTATGGTATACGTATCATGTTAAACGAACAAGTATAGGTGCTATGGTATACGTATCATGTTAAACGACCGAGTATAGGTGCTATGGTATCGTATCATATTAAACGACCAAGTATAGGTGCATTGGTATATGATCGTGTTATCACAGTGAGTATAGGTGTTATGGTATACGTATCATGTTAAACGAGCGAGTATAGGTGCTATGGTATACGTATCATGTTAAACCACCAAGTATAGATGCTATGGTATACGTATCATGTTAAACGACTAAGTATATGTGCATTGCTTTTCAGATCATGTTAAACGACCAAGTATAGGTACATTGGTATACGCCTTATTATTATTATTATTATTATTATTATTATTATTATTATTATTATTATTATTATTATTATTATTATTATTATTATTATTATTATTATTATTATTATTATTATTATTATTATTATTATTATTATTATTATTATTATTATTATTATTATTATTATTATTATTACTATTATTATTCTTCTTATTATTATTATTACATAGGTCCAAATTGTTGCGAATTCCCACCAAAAAATGTGCTAAAGAATTCCACAAAAACATGGCGCCAAGAATTCCCACCAAAAATGGCGCCAAAATTTCCCACCAAAATCTACCAGATCGCTCTATATATCACATAAAGAAAACTTGAGATCTTATCCCACCAAAAGCTACGGATCTTATCTTCAAAACCACTCAACCTCACAACCTCTTATCTTCACTCAAATTTCAAAACCGAGATGGAGCCATTTAATCCTTTTATGTGTTCTTGTGGAGCAGAAATATAAAATTAAGAACATCACATAGAGAATATTCACTAGACGACAATCTTATGCATGTCCTCTGTCAAAGGTGAACAATCATACATTTCTTATTTATGTAAATATACAAATAATTGGGTTGTAATCTCTTATAATTTTCTTATTATGTAACACCGTAAAATATGATAATGGGTGCGGATATTTTATGTGAAAGGATGCATTTGACGAGTACTTAAGAACAATCTCTTCTCAAGGTTCTAGATCTCGCACCAACAGAGTGCTCGAGTGCCATGAAAATATCTTAGGATAAGCTTGTCGGAATCACAAAAACATGTTCTAGAGACAAGAGTAAGGTTCTTTGAGGCCGGACTTGAAATGGCAAGGATTCTGACGACCACGCATGTCGACCGGATGCATTACTTCATGAGTCATTAGGTGACATGGAAAATCTTCGTATGTAGTAGTAGTAGTTGTTGTTGTTCTTGTAGTTTTGTTGTTGTTGTTGATGATGTTGTTGATGTTGTTGTTGTTGTTGTTGTTGATCAAAGTAGTAGTTGTTCTTGTAGTTGTTGTTGTTGATGTTGTTGTTGTTCTTGTAGTATGTATATGTCAAGTATTTTTATAAATCAAAGCACATGCCGGATTTGTAAAGTCGACCACGCTCTTAGTTAACTGATTATGGTGTCCAAACACCCTTTTCCAATACTAACAAACACGAATTAAGAACCATATTAATTCATCATAAATTTAATATTTTGTTTTCCCAAAGCTATATATCTACTCTGTTTCGTTAAGTCTCATCAATAAATCCCAAGAGTTGGATAACACGGAGATACAACCCACCGCTCAAAATTCAAGTCTTCGCTTCTTTTGACCGATATTTTGTAACGACGACAATGGAACTAAAGATATGCCGCTTTAATTTTAAAATAGTTTAGGGTTTTACGTAATGAAAAGACTATCCAAGCATCGGGTTTTAGTTATGTATTAATAGTTGCAATAAAGTGTATTTTTATAAATAGCGAGTTTTGTCGGGACATGTCCCTGGGAAAGGTTTGGCGGAATTTTTCCGCAAACAATTAGCATGCTTTTGACTTTGGACAAATTTTGGTAAAAGTGAAATACACTTTTGGTGGGACAAGTCCTCGGAGAAAGTTTACGTTGAATTTTGACTATCCGGTCAAAGTTTGATAAAATCAACTTACTTTCGCCAGGACATGTCCCCTACCGAAGTGTCCGCTGAATTTTCCATAACAAGTCGCAGATTTATGTGCCACATCGATTTTATTTTATCGTTTAATGACTTTCGCGGGGACATGGTGTCCCCGTGAAAGTCTCCTCGTCGTCCATCCAGCTTGTTGTAGTTTGGGGAGGATGTTCCCAAACAGGGGAGGAATGATAGCACAGGTTCAGGGGAGGCTAAGGATAATGAAGGTGCTGATATAGGTAATTTGGATGTTGATATGGGTGATGGTGCAGAGTTTGAGAAAGATGATTTTTTGGTGGTTGATAAATTGGGTAAAGAAGTGATTATGGAACCGCAGAATGAAGCAGTTGTGATTACAAAGAATGTTGAAGAAAGTGCTGCTGCAGAAGAGGTTACTATTGCTGATGCAAATACAACTGTTGCTATCACAAATATTCATTCTATTGGATTTGCTGCTGCACAAAAGGAAACTACTGCTGTAGAAGAAGATTCTACTGCTATTACTTCTGCTGCTGGTAATGCTGAAGTAGATGATTAAACTAGCTTGGCTAAGGTAGTGCTGAACTTGAAGAAGTCTAAACCACCAGTCAAGGGCATTACAATCAGAGAACCTTCTTCTACTCTAGTCAATACTGTACAACCACCATCTCAGGACAAAGGAAAAGTTGAACTTGTACCTAAAGAAAAACCTTTGTCTAGGGAAGAACAAATGATTCTATATGATCAAGTTTCAAGGGAGTTGGCTGCTAAGTTTAAGGAAGATAATCAGAAAGTGTTAGAGCAGAGGAGAATATCACCGAAAATGAAGCAAAACCTTTGCATTCTTGCCAATTTGGATTTAGAAACGGCAGTGTCTTTGCTAGTGTGGAGCTTGCAAGAAAGCTTCAACAAGAATAGGTAGATAAGTACACCATTGATGAAAAAGCCATGATGTTGAAAGAGATGATTGATGAGATAGAGAAGTTCTTTGCACAACAAAGAGCAAAAGCAAAAAGTTACAAACGTCCTACCAAAGCACAAAGAAGATGCCATATGTGTACATTCATCAAGAATATAGACAACAAGAAACAAAAGCATTTAGTTCATTTTGATGATGGAAAAATTGAGGAGCTGTACAATAATGCAAGAAGAAAGACTGATATGTTTGTGCATATGGCAACAGAAGAGGTGGAGGAAAGTTCTAAAAGGAAAGGAGAAGATTTGGTTAAGCAGGGTAGAAAAAAGCACAGGGCAGTTAAGTCAAAAGGTAAAACTGAGAAAGATCAAGAAACAAAAGAGCATGTTGAAGAGCCATAAGAGCATGTTGATGAGTAGGAAAAAGATAAACTGGAAGAATATACTACTGACCTTGTACTAGTTAGTCAAGAAGAAGTCCTTGATGCTATTCCTCTCAAAACCAAAGATCCAATAGTTGCTTATTTAACAGATTGTATAAGGATACATCATTTTGGGACATCATCGTAGTCAGTGGAAGTAAGGTAAGATTTATAAGTTTTCTCGCAAATGGTGATGCACTTTGATATATGATGACTCTGCAAACTGCTCAAGGACTAGTTTGGTCTTATGAGGCCAAAAACATATATGAGAGTTATATGGGGTATTTAAAGGTGATGTTTGAACCACATCATGAAGATGAAGTGTGGGCAGTTTGAAACATAACAAAGGCATTGCAATGGAAGCTATTTCAATCAAGTGGAGTTCATGTTTTAGCGTGTCATGGTTTGACTATCAACATGCTTGGAGAAAGACTATCCCTTACAATAGAAGGCTATTTGTGCATCGATGTTGAATACTAAGATCAAGCTACAACTTTAGTATTCTTACTTTCATGATGATCATGCTTATCATTTGTTAAATCGGATGGAAAGATATCTCAATTCCAAACCAAAAAGCGGACTAATATGTTTGGAAGCATCCTCCTAGTGATTCTTCAAGCTATGGTGGAAACTTGATGATTTGAGAAGCAAATATCAAGTTTAGGGGAGGATTGTTGGGTTTTGAGATACTGATGTTGATATTGTTGCTCTTATAAGCTCTAACTGCTCAGGTGATTTCATTGAAGAATGCTCTAAGTAATTACTACTGTTGGTATAGTGTGAACTACTGCTAGTGTATTTGAACTGTTGGTGTTCCTGAAGATGATCAAGAAAATACACTAAGTGGTAACTACTGCTAGACTTAGAGTTTCTGTTGCTAGTGCAAAGTTACTGATGCTGAAGATTTAATATTGTCAGAGTTAAGGTTTCTACTGCTGAAGAATATTAACTACTGCTAGAGTATTAGAGTCGGTTTGTGTTTATATAATGTCTTGTACCTAAATTTTAGTATTAGATAAACATAGAGAAGATTCTATAAAGATATACATTGTATAGAAAGTTTTTAAACCGACTAGGACTCCTTAATCTATAAAAGGAGGTCCTAGGTCATTGTGTAAAGTACGATTTGTTTTAGAGCTTCAAGGTTGGAAATCCTAATACTATTAAGAGTATTCGTATTATATCAATAATATTGAAGTATTTTGTTTGTTATTCTTTGTGTTCTTTTTAATCATTAAGTGTTAGATTCCACATAATACTTAGTGAATCAAACAGCTTTCTTAACGAAGCTATCTAATCGATCTATATTTACAAGTGTAAACCGGGATCAATGACATTTATATTAGGTTAGTTTTAAATATTTTCTTAAATTTATTTGAATTTATTAGTGTTTTTGTTTAATTGATCAAAATTTATTTAGACTTTTTTTGTATTTTTATGTTTATTTTTATTATCTATGATGATTATAATAGCCTTTCTACCGCTAGGCCTAAAGCACTAGTATTTACTATTTAGCAAAGAATAAGTAATTGAAATTAGGATCTTTATTTATGACATATATATTAGATGGTAAATATGGCCCAAGCTCGGTGTGAGGTTAGGGTCTATTAGGGTTTGTAATCTATAAATATCGATCAATAATAAAATTATACCGATAGGGTTTTTCAATGTAAATATATAATGTCCAACATGGTATAAGAGGGTTTATCGGTCCTCTAAACCCTAACCATCATCCTTCTCTTCTTCACTGTACACCATATATTTTTTATTTTCTTTTTCTGTTTACACTTCAAATACTCCATAACAAAATCCTTTTTGTTGAATTCATTTACCAACAATTTAGGTGGGGTATAATTCCACCCGTTTACAAGAATTATTTTATTGGTCATCATACATTTGTTAGTCAATTATCTCAAGCTATGATGGATTTGATACAAACCCTAGTATTTTGTAGGCTTAAGTAAGTGGATCGTTGGATAACTCGATGGACATATGGTCGGTCAAAGAAGTCTCTAAAGTTGTGGGATCTTTGAAGTTTGCTGGAACAAAGAAGGTGATAAGATCGTAGTTTTATGTTAAAAAAAAGGTTATAGTTGTTTTATTGTTTGGTTGTTAGTTGATTTTTTGTACGGTTTTGTTACCAGTCGATTAAAGTTGACCGTTGGTACCAGTCGACTAAAGTAGACCGTTGGTACGGTTTTGTTACTGAGTCGAATAAAGTTATGTTTTTATTGCATTAATGTTTTGTTTTTCTTTTCTTTTATAGTTAAGTACTCCACCGAGCTTTCACGATTTCGCCACTCGAATCTGCAGGAAATATTAGATGATAAATAAGGCACAAGCCTAGTGAGGAGTTAGCGTCCATTAAAGTTTGTAATCTATAAATATCGATAAATAATAAAGTTACACCGACGGGGTTTTCAATGTTAAGATATAATGTCCAACAATATATACGACAAAAAGTGCTTTAAACATAACCGACCATTTAATTTACTCTTCAACTTTAAGAACTTTTACGCGTTCAAAATTTATACATAGATTACGCACTCACGAGGTATTGAACCTTATGATCTTTTACGCGTTCAAATTGTATACATAAATTGTGAGTTCCATTTATTATACATAAATTTACCCACTCACGAGGTATTGCATGAGGTAAATTAAGCAACACGTACGTGCACCTTCACCAATATTTATTATGTATGAAATTCGGGTACAAAGTCGAATCATAGTTCGTTGACTAGATTCTGCATCAATAAACGAGGTCTACACTTGGCTATCAGAGGTTCGACCTTGGGCATGGTAAGCCCGGCTCCTTCGGTCATATCAACCATATCTTCAGTAATCCTTTCCCAATCAAAACATTGGACAAGTATCCCCAATGTCAATCCAACTAAACGTAATGCTAAACTTTCTCCTGGACAGTTCCTCCTTCCGGACCCAAAAGGCATAAGCTTAAACCCATCTCTTGCACCTTCTAGGCCTTCAAACCTGTCTGGATTGAACCTTTTAGGGTCAGTCCACAAATTGGGGTCATTATGTATCGCCCATTGATTGACAAGTAGCATTGTACCACGTGGAATATGATAGCCGGCAACAACACAATCCTGAGATGAGCTGCGAGGAGCTAATAGAGGGGCTGCAGGGTACATCCGCATTGTCTCATTTATGATACAACAAAGGTAAGGTAAATTTTGTATGTCTGATTCTTCAATATAACGATTCCCGCCCACACGGAGGTCGATCTCACTTTGTGCCTTTTCTAGGACATGTGGGTTGTTTAACAAAAGACTCAAAGCCCATTCCATGGTTCCAGCAGAAGTTTCCGTGGCGGTGATAGCGAGGATCTAACAATTATAAAAGCGCCGGATGTCATGCATGTATATCTATAAACGGGCAAGATCAAGATACCGATTGGATTGTACCGCTATCATCTTCTGCTCCTTTTAAATTTAGGAAATCAGATAAAAGTGTATCTAAATATATACCAATTTCTATAAGATATCGATCATACAACTAAGGGATTTGTTTGAAAGATTTTGGTTTGATATGAGTGAAAATAAGAGAGAAAAATATATTATTTTATATAAATAAATTTAATTTATAAATTTATATTATTAGAAAAATACAATTCAAAAGAAAATAAAACAATAATAATATAATAAATGAGAAAGTACATGATTGCATGGTTGAGAATTTGAAAGTACCAATTAGTGTCACTAATCTTTTGATACACGGTCAATACTCACCAAAATAGGTCAGTGTTTGGCGGCGGGCTTATGAGGGCTTATGGGGCTTGGCTTCTAAAATAAGTCGACTTATAAAATAAGTCTCGTTTGTCATGCGGGCTTATAAAATCATAAGCCTAAAGGGGCTTAAAACTTTAGCTCTATAAAAGGGCTAAAACTTTAGCTTGGGGCTTATGAACCATAAATTACATATTTACCCACAAAATATCTAACATATACCATAAAACTCATTTAATTATATCCTTTTAGTAATTTTGCAATAATAAGCCCCACCCATTTGCCAAACAAGTTAACAAAATACAAATTTCAACTTGACATAATAAAAGCCCTAGCCCCAAATTTCAAGCCCCAGCTCCATTCACCCCATTGCGCCAAACATACCCATAGAGTTGTATGAGTTTGTGGGCCTTTTTTATATCTAATTGCAAAAGTGTCAAAACAAACAAGTGTTTTTAGGTTACATTCTAGTACTACAACGCCATAACCTGAAACCAAACTGCACCTAAAATGTTCAATGATGATCGTATAACTTTTGTGCAATAATGGTACTATTTTAAAGTTTGGTACTGTATGTACTAAAGTTTGTGTATCATATGTTAGAGGGTCAATTAAACGGTATATCATATCGTACCAAAATGTTCAATAATGTTATGCAATGGTACCAACATAAATATAAATGACTGTGTTAGTTATGGAAGTTGTAGGTTGAAATACGTGCACTTACAAATGACTTACAAAGATCTACTTGCTCACCTATAAGCTATTTTATTATTCGAATCGCTCAAGATAGGAACACAAGCGTCTCATTTATATAATTTATGAGTCAAATTTGCCGCATCTACTAACTAGTAACTAATATTTAGGTACATATACAAACTCGTACGGAAGAACATGTTCACGCGTAACCCGTGGCGGAGCTTGACCGTATAAATTGGGGCCAAAAATTTCGGTATAAACTATAACAATCTTGTATAAAAGACAAACCAATAAACTACCAATATTGATTACATAAAATACCAATCGACAACTATTCTTTTGAAATCTTGAAAGCTTTATGATTAATATCATGTCTAGTCAAATTATTATAAAGAAAACTTATTTCAACAAGATAAACAACAACAAACCAAATATGAGGAGACTAATTAGTAAAAAAGTAAAAGAAACTACAACTTTACACGTTTCTTTTATTTTAAATTGGGTTTTTCTATTTAACCAAGTAAAATATACTTTAACATTCTTGTATCCATACAATTCACTAATTGTAAGAAAAATGTAAGGCGGCCAAGACCCTTCTAGCCCTATATATCGTTCGCCTATGCGCGTAACCACATCACATATTTCTTGCAACAATTTCCTAGTGTATAATCCTAGCTAGAACTATTTCATAAGTTTTATGTAGGAGTTTAGTTATCATTAGTGAAAATTAGCGCATGAGATTCAAGTTTAATTGCATTACACTTTTAATATATAAAATGTTAACAAAGAAGAAAAACCATAGTTAAGGGATTAACAAATAGAAAGTAAAAAGAGTGGGATAATTGTTTTAAGGATATTTACATACATCCTCATTACCCCATATAGACATCAATATTTCATTTTTTCAAATATAAGTTTTTAATGAATGATTTATAATGTTAGTAAAGCAAGATTTGGAGAAATATTTAAATAATTATGTGTACGTGGGGATGCATGTAAATACCCGCTTTAAGCACGCTTGTTAGAAACAATTATAAAGAGCACTTGTTAAATTTATAACTAGCGTCTTTCAAGAGCACTTTAGGGTTGTCAATGCTCTTAACTGAATTAGAATATTAGATAATCGTTTAGCATGCATATTTCTCCATTGCATGTTATTTCTAATAAAGTTATCATATGATCTTAGTATCTTACCAGACAAAGCTTTTAATCATTTCATCGTGTAGTATTCAGGATCCGATTCTTGTAGGGATAATAACACTTCAATCATGGTCTTTTTCTTCGTATTAGTTCCCGCTTCACCTCCTTTCGCTTCCTTAGTTGCTCAATCAACCCTTGGAAGAAGGCATCCTTCTTTTTCTCGCAAAGCAATTAACTTCTTCTCCAATCCATTCACTCCAAACCAATTCAACATGGGCAAGTAATCCCCAAATTGGAAGCACCAGAAGTGAGAACGCCTCGTCTAGTATATTCTTGAATCTTTCCCTTCTTCACGACCTCGTGGATGTCGCCACCAAAATACCTTTACCAGAGATCATCCTCATCATCACATTAAGTGTAAACTCATAGAAAACCAACTTCATATTAACCGGAGAAGAATTTAACATTAGCTTATGGACCATGAGCCGACTTTCATTGGACCGTATCTCTTGAAATTCATTGAGACGGTGATTAGACAAGATTTCCGTAGCTGCCATGCGGCGGAGGTTGCGCCAATGGTCACCATAGGGTGCCCAAACCATGCTCGTGAAGTTGTTTCCAAGGATCTTTCCAAAGAGCATATTAGGACGATTAGCAAAGACTATATCGTTCTTAGTAAAACATTCTTCTGAAATCGAAGGGGATGAGACCAAGAGTACACGACGTGACCCAAAACTTAAAAGGATGATTGGGCCATATTTATCAGAGATCTTTGCAAATGTGCGATAGAGCGGGGATTTGAGAAGGTAAAGGTGGCCTATTATCGGAAGGGTTGGGAAGATAGTTGGCGGGAGGTTATAGATTTTGTGACGACAGTGGGTTGTTAAGAGATATGAAGCTACAAATAGAGGGAGGGAGATGTAGATATACAGAATTTCCATTTTCTGAATCGATTGGTATATAACTTTATTATGGGTTACGCGCATATTTATAGTGAAGGTTCATGTTTTCAACCTAGGTGACCAAGTTTATATATTCTTGCTTATAGTTGAATATATTTCAGGCTGACAATTTCCATTTTCTAACAGTAAATTGGATAAATTTTATGCGTATACGTATTTTTGATGCGTATACATATCACTAACCGATGATTATTTCCTTCACATAATCGTTTTGATCGACCAACAGTTATTCACTACAATGGGAATCATATATATGTACGTGGTTGCTCTATTAAACATCTCTATCTTCTTACCGTGTTTTAATAAAAAAAAATACAGGAAGTACCTTATAAGTATTCGGGCTAAGTAAAAGTGCTTATCGGCTTACTGAATTGGCTTACAACATAAAATTGACTTCAAACAATCGTCTTAGCATATTAAGTATTAAAAGTGAATATGAAAAATGATTAAAAGAAAGTTTGCCAGGTTTCAATATAGTTATCCTACATTTTGCTGTTTCTCTTTTGCTTTATTCTTTGAAGCTAACTATATATATTTTGTGATCACCTTTGCTTCTGCTAATAGAGAAAGATTGCCTCTAACTGTTAAAAGAGTTGGTCTCATGTCATATGTACGCATAAGTTTTGCATTTAGCTTCCTCTGAAGTGTAAACTATAGACTTATATCAAGTATAAGTAAGTTTACGATTGTTCTTGATTTGTTGTATTATTTGTGATTGTTCTTTTACATATAATAGGTACATGAGAACTATATTTTTGTTTCTAATTATTTTGTTTTACATGTTTTCCGTTATACATTATTTATTTTACGTGCATATAATTTCGTCAAACAATTTT
This sequence comes from Chrysanthemum lavandulifolium, assembly GCA_022545495.1. NCBI lineage: Eukaryota > Viridiplantae > Streptophyta > Magnoliopsida > Asterales > Asteraceae > Chrysanthemum > Chrysanthemum lavandulifolium. The sequence continues at coordinate 242,478,584 of CM040239.1, read as the reverse complement.
ATGCACCGTACCCGCCATTGGTCGGGTCATGAAACTAGTAGTATAATATAAACGTTGCATAATATACTATGAGTAGGTGACCATATCTATGACATATCGTAGTCAATAGTATAGCCAACTTTAAAAACGTGTGAATTCTAAAATATCTTCATATTTCACGAATTGTATCATTATCATGATTTTGCTATAAATTGGGACTCATCCTAAGAGATTTGATCACACCAATTTCAGCCAAACAAACATATATTCACATACAACCACATAATATATCCTCATGGATTCAAAGAAATACGATGAACTCCATGGCAGCAAAAACTGGGCTGACCTTCTTGATCCTTTAGACCTTGGCCTACGAAAGCTCCTTCTAGGCTACGGTGACCTATCGTCATCAGCCGAACGATCATTTAACAATGACGAGGGTTCTAAGTACTGTGGTTATAGTCGCTATGGAAAGAGCGTGTTCTTTAAAGGAGCTATACTCCTTGGGCAGATTCTAAGTATGATGTAGTTTCATTCATTTATGCTACCGCCCGTGTTGATCCAAATCTTGCTTTACTATTCCCGGGCATGTCTCGTGAAGGTAGTGAATTTGAATCAAACTGGATGGGTTTTGTGGCGGTTTCTAATGATGATTATAGTAAGTTTATTGGTCGTCGTGAAATATGTGTGGTGTGGCGTGGGACGGTTAGGAATTATGAGTGGATTGACGACATCATGGGAGCAATGCCGGTACCAGCCGAGCCATTGCTCCCTGGTAGCTCATCTGGTGAGATATCTTCATAAATCTTATTATTATATTGAAATGTCAATTTGGATTTTGTTTTGCAAAAGTGTATAAATTGTGCAAGGGAAGTCTCCTTTATAGTTCAGACTTCCAAATGTTGTATATATATGTGAAATAGTGTTTTACATAAGTATATAACTACTTTATTGTCTTGGGTTACTGACTTTCTGACTCCGTCACTAGATGCAAGTACAGATACACCACAAGTCATGGGAGGGTGGCTTGCTATTTACAGCACGAGTGATCCACATTCGCCATTCGTCAAATCAAGTGCTCAAGCACAACTTTCTGCACAAATTAAAGAGTTACTCATCAAGTACAAGAATGAAAAAGTAAGCATAACATGCACGGGACATAGTCTTGGTGCATGTTTAGCAGTGTTATCCGCATTTGACCTAGCTAGAAACGTCGTGACACCTGATATCAATGTATCATCTTTCATTTATGCTTGTCCACAAGTCGGAAATCAATCTTTTAAACAGAAGGTAGAGGAACTACCTAACCTTAAGATACTAAGAGTAAAAAACAATCCGGACATTATTCCATTTTGGCCAAGTAGGATTTTGAAATGGATTGATGAGAAACATTGGACAAGCTGTATACCAAGTGAATTACTTGAGTACGTTGATGTTGGGGTGGAGTTACTAATTGACAACAAGGTATCCCCATACCTGAAAGACGAAAGCGGGCTAAATGGCATGCTTCATCCTTTAGTTTTTCATAACTTGCAAGGTATGTTGCATACTTTGAGTGGTTGGAATGGGATCGATCGTGAGTTTGATTTGCATATCATGGATAGGGGTTTAGGTTGGGTTAATATGTCAACTGATCTTCTTAACGAAGTCTACCAAATACCACAAAATTGGTGGGCTGAAAAGAACAAAGGAATGGTGTATAATGGGCTTACTAATGATTGGGTTTTAGCACCTGTGGACCCTAAAGATCATGATCTGCCATCAAACTTGCTATAGATTAATGTTGTTCTACTAAATAATAGATGTCTTTGCTATATAACAATAAACTCATTAGTATGAGTTATATTTCAGGTAAGTTGTATAGTGTTTCATTGTATGTATGATATTTCATATAAATAAAAGATTGAATAGTTGAATGAAGAAAATAGCTTATGATATCTGCATAACAATAAGTACCGCTGCAAGTACTAATTTCACATAATTATTACTTAGTATAACCATATAACTAAGCAATTCGAAGCACTAGTCTCTAAATAAGATTGTTGTGCAAGAGGAAAAATAATTGTCGTATTTGCATGTAGTTAAGTTGATCAAGGTGCCCGGTGTGTGATAAAGCTCTTGAAACAGAAGATCTTTTGTTCGTCGAATACCCCGTGGCTAAGTCTACATTGGTTGAGGTCCTTAAGTAATGGGACTTCCACAACATCCAAATAGAAAGTATCAATGATATTTTCGACCTCGCAAACCGTTCAAGCTTCTCCACATCACGATCCTGCTCCTTGATGTCGTCAGCACGTTCATATCTTTGGACGTTTTTGTAAAAGACTCCATGTTTAATTCAAAAGGCCCGAAGAAAAGCCTCATTCTCAATGACAACAAACAATACTAGCTTCACATGGATCTTAAATAGATGTTGGAAAGCGTCGATTAATTGGATCTAGCGGTATTCTATTCGTTGTAATGTATTCTATCTGTCCTAAAATAATTATTTATTTATTATTAATTTTTATTCTTTTGACCTTAAATATTTTGTTTGTTTATATAATCTTGATGAAAATTATCTGAAATAAAATCGTTTAAAACTTAATTTATTCATATATTTTGAATAAAATATTATATAGCAATTAAAAATTAGTTAAGGTCGTAGTAAAAAAAAATACTTCAAAAAATCTAAACAGTACAATTATTTTAGAATGGAAGGAGCAGCTCTTTTTGCCGATTAATCTCTTGGCCTAGCTCTTTGGTAGTGCCTTTTTAATAAAAAGAGGAATGATTTGCATAATCATTTTTTTTTTATTGTCACACTTCAACTTATGCAATAACATATTGTACTCTATATACATACTGTATTAATTGGTTGTATACTAAAATGTGCAAATCAAAAATGGGTTTGTTTAACATGTGACTTAAAGACATTGAGTTAAGCGTCTTAAAAATCTTGTGACTCACAAAAAGGCAGGGATCGCATGAAAGTCAATTTCTATGAATCCCTATATCCTTTTTCATAAATCCCGACGTCTTTTAGTGTGATTAACTTATACTCTTAGAGCACAAGTTAGAAAAATCTATAAAAAATTAATGTGCGCAAATCATCTCCTAATAAAAATGCGGTAAAAAAAAGTTGATCAAGGAATTAATTCAGTAATTTGTACGATGTCCTTTATTATTTTGTTATTGTTGTACGGACACGTGAGTATTAGGACAAACGACTTGAAAATCATAAACACGTCAGTACATAGATCCTTTCTTATCCTCTCCCCATTGTCCACAAATTATTCGCCAAGTGTCTCCTGCCTGATCTTTAGCCAGATTCTTCCAATATTTTTAAAAGTGGATAGAACTATAGACAGTCATTTAGTTAGGCCCCAATAAAAACCAAAATGATTAATTTTACACCATATCATCTTTTTCGTATTTGTGTTTTCTGTACTTGTGATATGTTACATCATTTCCTGTGTCGTGCTGAAACCGTTTTTTCAACTATTAACTGAATGACTCCAACAGTCACAAAATTGTCTTTAACCAATATGTAAGAATATCAGTTACCAACATGACATACATATATGTTTTATTTTTTAACAAAAACTTCAAACTAAACATATCATCTCGAAAGAGCTCTAGTAAGATGATTAGCCAACAGAGCCGGAGCACTCAAATGCGGCAAATGACCTTCAACATTCATCATCTCCACCGTGCTGCGGCCACCAAGATGCTCCTTCAAGTACATGGCCACAGACGTTGGTACGGACACATCTTTCGCTGTCTGAATAATACAACAAGGCACTTTCACTAACCCTAACACTCCTCTCAAATCACTATTAAATACTGTTCTAGATACATAAAGTGATATATCTGGTCGGACGTTAAACAACGTCCGACTAAATTCACGTACAGCTGCCGGAACATCTGCTCCGACAGCCAATGGAGCGAATCCGTTCACCCAAGCCGCGTAATTTGCCTCCATTGCAATGAAAACCTTCTCAACTTCACTTGCTTCAAATCCACCATGGTAATCCTTATCATTTAGGAACCTAAAATTAATAAATCACAAATCTATTTAAATACCCAAACAATAATAGCATGAACCCTATCAATTTCGCTCCTTGATTCATTAAACCAACACCTGATTAACAAAAAATATGTCTAAACCTAATAACTCAATGATCAATCACCTTTTCTTTTTTTTCTTTCTAAAATGCAAATTTTCATACACTAATATATATACATGTCACACGTCATGTACCAAGAGGTTGATGAGTTACCCTAGATACCACTAGCTAATCAATCAATATATAAATTTATGAAAATGTAACATTACCTAGGAGAAGCACCAATAAGAATAAGTTTCACAAACATCTGAGGCCTGCGAATAGCCGCAAGAATACCAATCATGGACGAAAGCGAATGACCAACAAAGTAACATCGTTCAACACCCAACGAGTCCAAAATATTCAACAAATCATCTACATAAGCATCAAGACAATTATACTTCTTGAAATCAAAGTAATCTGGATTAACACTACCAGCACAGACAAGATCATATAATATAATCTTGTAGTGGGTTCGAAAATACGGAAGTATTCGGCTCCATACAGATTGATCAGTCCCTAACCCGTGCGATAAAACGAGATATTTTTTCCCGGTGCCGATAACCCTGACGTTGAGTGCGTCTAAGAGTGTGGGCCCCATGCAGTTTAGGGTTGGATTGGATGAGATATTGTTTTGTTTTTTGTTTGGAATGATGGACGGATGTGTAATGTGGTTTTTGTGGAATATTTATAGGGAGTAAAGTGAAGTGTTTTTATCTGGTTTAGACTTTAGTGGGATGTACCAATGATTTTCCATCGTTCACATGGGAACATAAATCTAGTACTCATAAAATCTCAAATTTATTGTCGGAGAAAAAACACAAAGTTTAATAAAAGTGGGTATTCTGATTTTAAACCACAATAGAATATTCATCATGAAATTTACTTTTTATTACTAAAAATGGAAGGTGGACAATCGTTTGAGACAATAAAAGGAAATATGAATGATAGATTTGAGACGGAGGAGTATATACTTTTAGATAATATATTTAATTAATGAATGAGGAGAGTTAATTTACATACCAAATTTTCTTACATCTGGGTAGTAAATCATCTACACCATCCATCTAAAAAGAAATTAATGGATAAGATTAAAAGCGTTTTATTATTTTACATATTTTTATAATTTAAATATCACTTAAGCGTTAATCGTTAATTGAAAATATTTACCGTCATGAAGAAGTTTAATTATCTTTTACATAGGCGAGTGACTTTGATATACTTTGAAAAAGATAAAAATTCGATTTTTCGCGTTTTTAGTCTTTTTTTTCATTCTTGAAATTTGCGAGAAAAAATCGTATATGATATGTGATATTACACTAATATCACATGTGATATTACTGTAATATCGCGTGTGATATTACATATCATATATGATATAACATTAATATCGTATATGATATAACACTAATATCACATGTGATATTCAAATTAGTGTTTTATCATATATGATTTTATCTGAAATTTCGATGAACTGAAAAACGAAAAACCTTAAAAAAAATGTGAAAAATACGAAATTTTCTTTTTTTGTCGAATGTATATCAAAGTGCATATCTATAGAAAGATAATTAAATGCTCGTCGCAATGATTTTTTTTTTTTCGCTTAACGATTAACGGTTTGAAAGTTATTAATATTTAAAAAAAAAAAGGATGAAAGTGGGTTTTTTTAAATGTTGTGATTAATCTCATCCATTAGATCAAATAAAAGTGGATGGTGGAGATTGATCCCTTTGTATGTAAATAATATTTTGTCCTCAAATGATCTTAAATCTTAATGAATTGTGTTGTTATTATAGAACCAATAGAGTTTCAACATATGAAAATTTTGCTAGAGTAATACTTCCAAATATATAATGCAAGCCTTGATCTTAAAGAATGGAAAGAGTTGAGTGTTTGAGATAATATGTAATGAAATTATACATATCCACATTTGTCATGTAATGAAATTATACATATACACATTTGTCATTGTGGACGACCTTTGTTTTGAAAAAAAAGTATGCTACACCCTCGGATTATGTGACGAGTTACGAAAACTATCATGTAATTTAGTTATTTATGATTTTATTTATATAATAAATCTTGTTTATCAAATATCTAGCGATTTTTAAAAAACAATATACATAAGAAAAGGTCTTTAAATTGAGAACAAAAGCAAATAGTATAATACTTTTTACTTACGTACGATTTTATAAAAAATTTAAATTTTATTTGTAAAAATAAATGTTTTTTGCAAAAAGAATTGAAATAAAAGTACACCCTTAAATTATGTAGTAATTTTATAAACTACCTTAAAGTTTGCTTAAATACAAATTAAAAAATAATTCCAAAACACACTCTGAACTATGTAACAAGACCTTAAACTTTTACTTTTTACAGATCTTTTATATAACAAACTTAATTTATCAAATATCTAATAATATTTAGCATTTCCTTTAATAAATATACCAACAAAAACATGCATCTTTAAAATTCGAATAAAATAAGCTCAATATTGCAATGTTTTTTACTTGCATACAATTTGAAAAATAAATAAATAAATATATTTAAATCAACTTCTTATTTTTCTTGTAATAGGTCAAAATTTAGTAATTTTGAGATAAAAAAATATACCAATAAAAAAGCCTTTAAATTTCAAATAAAATAACCCCAACTTGGATCATGTATCAACCCGTGTCCAACATGGATTACATCGAACCATACTAGCATGTTCCAAAATTTTCTGATGCATACTTTCGCTGTGATAAAAACATCCCAGAAGCATTACGAACAACAGAAGTACCAAGAAAGTAATTAAGCGAACCAAGATCAGTCATAGAGAACTCCTGATGCAAAGATGTGATAATCCGTCATAATAAAGCGGAAGAAGAGGCAGTCAGAACAATATCATCACCATACAATAGTAAGTAAGCAGTGTCAGTCCCTTGACGATAAATAAATAACGATGAATCACAACGACTATGACAAAATCCAACACGCGTGATATAGGCAGTAAAACACTGAAATCAAGCTCGAGGTGCCTGCTTGAGACCATTAAAAAATCGTTGTAACAAACACACATGATTAGGTCGCTGAAAATCTCGAAAGCCAGGGGGCGGATGCATATAAATAGTCTCAGATAAATCCTCATGCAAAAATGCATTTAATCGTTTAATTAAAATCTTCCTGATCTATACACCTTATAAAGATCCTGCTGCGGCTAATTAATGTTTATTATGTTGTTGTAACATTTTTTTTATCTAGATGTTGATTCGTTAGATTTAGGGTTTCGATGTTCTCATATATGGTTTCATTTTTATTGTCATTGGTGTTCTTTTGTTGCGTCATTTAATTCATCATTACATCTTTAGTCAGCATTTATTTGGTTGTCGATTAAGGTTGCTTCTGGATTGTGCAAACCCTAAAAAAAATTATGGTTTTTTCTCTTCTCTTGCCTATTAACAACAACTGGTTCGTTTTTAGGGTGTTTGATCTTTGATTATGTAATCATGCAGAAGGGTTTTCTTGATTCGGGAGGGTTTAGTAGTAATCTTAAGAAAAAATTAGGAAGGAAATCGGATGTTGTCGTGTAACAGTTTGCATTTTGAGGTCATCATTTAATTATTTACTTTTACTTAATCTTTTATTTTTAAGTAAACTTACTTTTTCGAGTAACCGGATAAGTTCAATCACGTACATCGTTAAACGTACATTTAATTTAAACCGACACTAGACTATACTCAGTCAACATATTTTATGCATTTTGGTTTCCTTACAATCATATTTTATAAGTCGCATTTCACTTTTTCCATTTTTACGTAAACGATGCACATTTTGCGTTTTACGCGTTTACGGTTTACGTTTTCAATTTTAACAACGTTTAAGCACTCCGATAATCTTGTATCACATCTAATTTACTAAAATTAGTTTGTTTTACAAGTTATAACATTTTCATAAGTTTTAGATTTATATATTACCCGATTTTACGTTTTAAAAACTTTACGTTTTCAATTATCAGGATCAAACTATACCCTTTAAATACTAAACTATCATTCTAATGCAAGATTTGTACAAAATCTTACACATATCACCACCTTATGCCACCTCCAACTTACACCCATAACATATATCATTTGTTAGACAAACTCGTGCTTAATCATCAAAACTTATCATCCACTATCTCATTTCACATGCAAATCAAGATAACAAAATTTTCTTCTCTTTTGGGTCCTCCTTCTTTTCCGTACACCTTCAGCCCCAAATCACCATAAAAAATTGTTTCTCTACATGTTCTATTGCTCAAATAGTGAAGGTCATAAGTGTAACACCCCAAAAATACGGTCTAGTGAAAGCATACGAGACTTTGGGTGCTACAATCTTGGTATCACAACATATAAGGTACAAAGAATGGTTTTTATCCCATTTATTTAGAATAAGATTCATTAATTGGAAACCATAAGTTTACATTAATGAAGGTAGTGCGGAAATAGGTCCAAAAGATAATTAAAGCGGTACCCGTTTATTCATCAGAGTCGCCTATGACCATGCCCCTTGCCAAGCGTCTTCCAATAGTGAGCTATCGCCTTAAACCTGAGAACACATGCTAAAAGGAGTCAGCTAACGCTGATGAGTTCATAGAGTTTAGTTACAAAATGTAGTAGTGGACCTGATAGAGTTTAATTGCTATGTGCGACTAAGGTAGATATATAATAAACCTTCCAATCAATAATCAATCCAAATCAATAATCCACAAAACAATCGAGATCTCAGCAGGGCCCCAAACGACTCTAGCCAGCACAGTCGTAGCAAGGCCTAGAACACAAGCTACTGTGGTCTAGGTCGGTCTATTCTTAGCTAGGCATCGCGTTATAGCATATGAATGCTACCCTAGTCTAAGTCAACAACTGCCATATGTCTAACCTTTCCTAGTCAACAAATTAGCAATTCAAAAGAATAGTGGCAGGTCCAAGAAATAGTTTGTATTCACATAAAACACATAAGTTCACAATTCACAAATCAATTATACCAAACAACAGTCATTCCAAATAATATTCACATATCCAATTATAGTTTATTAAAAACAACATGTATCCCCAAAATAGTTATGAAGACTTTTGAAAAGAGGGGCTATGAAACTCACCTTAGCCACAACAATGCAGTATTCACTATTGACACGACTGACATCTAAAGCTAATCTCTACGGCATCCAGAAGAGTGTACGACGAGTACAATAGAATAGAAACGACACAACCTAATGCGTATACGATTATCTTAAAATATAGCTCATACGATAAAGAAATCGATAGAAAGTAATGTGTCGTAGTTTTCGTGGATCATTCATGTCGTTACTTTCAAAAGTCCATTAATGTTCCTAAAAGTTTATAATTAATATCTCAAAAGTTTAGTTTTAATGTTTCGTGTGGTGGTAAGAAACATAGACGCGACGTACAACACACGCGAAAGAAGAGAAGACACCAACATGGTCGAGACATACTAGCTAGAACGCACGCCAAAAGGAAAAGACATTGACAAAGTCAAGAAATACTTGACGATACTCAAGCTAGTCAAAGACTAGAAAATGACGACATCTATTTATGACACAATATAGGTTAACTTTAGATAATTTACCAAAATCACAAACGTACATATTTATAATAGAAGATAAGTTTCCATATCGCTTAATTAATAAAGGTTTCACAGTCGTAACTCATAATTATACAAGTTTATAATAAAATACTTCATATAAGTTATACCTCAAAGTATTTTATAAATGATACATTCGTTTATTCAACGTTTTCAAAACATCGTGACTTTATTATATTGTTTTCTCCAAAACAATCATTCCCGTCAAGTATTTAAGAGTTAACTTGTTTTTAATAAACATGAGTTATTATCGTAGTTTACAAGGATTTAAAACTTAAATGAATCATATCCGTCGATAGTAAATAGTTATATATTTCATTATTAGTTAATTTGTGAAAATAGAATATTTAGGCATATCACGAAATAAATATATTAATCATCTCCGAGTCCAATATATTGTATTTTGTTAGTTCAAAATATTTAATAAAATCTAACTCATAGCCAATATTACCCGTATATCAAAGGTTACTCTATTTTATAAACCATAGTTGAACCTTATAAGTTATATTGCATATATACAATTTCCGATATTAGTTATCAATCACGTAGCTAGTTCTAAATAATTACCATCCCGTTTTATTATAACTTGTTCATTATTTGCTCAAGTCCAATATTGTTTAACCCAATAGTTTTTATTTCGGTATCGTCGTATAATTAGCTTGTTATGTATTTCCAAGTTACACATCGACTCGCTTCAAGTTAACCGTTATCCAATAAGTATTACGTATTATACTTATTAAACACTTGATGATATACTTAAAAATTCGACCCATTTGGTCATTGGGCTAAACACCACATGTATCCTCATAATACTGAAATGGGGAAACCTGCGATTTCTCTTAATCCAAACACAACAAAATCGAAGCTATTGATCCGAGAACTAAGACAAGACCTCGACAATCCTACAAATCTGACCCGTGGTCAATCTATTATGACCCAAAACCATTTGATGACTGAGTATACAAACGAGCACCCCACTTGGGTGACTCATTGGGTCGAAGCCAAACAAACACCCTCGTATTCAATTACTTACCACACGAAACCCCCTTTTCAAACATTTTAATTCGTTTCATTTATACGAGACCAAGTCCCAAAACATGTTTTCTTCCAGTTTAATAAATCTTTATGTTACCCTTTTAATTCCGTGTTACCATCATCCACGAAAACACAACAAAAACAATATATAATCGGTTTCAAAACAAGAATAACAAAAATATAACACAAGTGAGTTGTGGGTGATGACTTACCCACGGTCAAGAGCGAAAGACGAGAAAGAAGAGAGAGAGACGAGAGAGAAAGGGACTGAGACAGAGGGGGAAAT
>CM040239.1:242258020-242467067 GCA_022545495.1 Chrysanthemum lavandulifolium | reverse complement strand
ACCACAGCCGTGGTGGCTGTGGTGGCCGTGTCTACTGTGGCGGCGGTGATGCATCACACACGTCCCAAACAATACCCAAAACATCTCCAACTCGTGACCATCACTCTACCCTTATCGAACATACAAACCGTAACATGAAACCCTAACTTTCAGATTTAGAAATTTAGATTTAGGGCGCATGTGTTTGTTTCCTGGCACATGAGTTATGAAATCGTAACCACAAGAGCCCGATCTATTGATTGAGGTGGGTGGTGTAATTATTTGAGATGGCCGGAAGTTGGCCGGAAAAAGTGACGACGCCGGAACCCTAGGAGGGTGGTGGCCGGATTTTAGAGAGAAGTAGGAGGGAATATGTGTGTGTGTGTGTGTTTTGTAGTGAGAGAAAGAATAAGTGAAAATGAGAGAAAGGGTAAGGGTGTGGAGTATATATACTCCAAGGAGGGACTATTCTTGTAAAAATGAAAGTATAGGGGCTGCAGTAAAAACTATCACAAGGACCCTAGATGTAACTTTGTAAAACTTTCAATATATTAGGTTCGGAACTTGTTTGAACTAGCAAGCGAGGGATTCGTGACTCGGGAGTTACGCCAATGTTTTTAAAATATTATTTCCAATAAAAACGATATATAATACGACTCATATCTCAAATTAGTTAAAATGATCACTCTAATCGATGTTTCTCTAATTACGACGTATCGAGGAATTTACGAGTTGTCACAGCCTCACAACCTTAAAAGGAATCGCGTCCTCGCGATTCAATTCAAGTTATCTGTTAAAGTCTAGAAGGGGTGAGTGCAAAGGCACGACGGTTTATCTTCACGTTCCCTACGTGAATCTAGGATCTTACTGCGAGTTTCTATGAGCTTCGAAGATAGAGATGCGACTTTACTAAGGTCGCTCGATTTCATGATCTATGGTTTTGATAGGTCAAAAAAGTTATAAACGTTCAAAGCTTTGGATTTCCCAGAGGGATAACAATTGCCTCATCGGCGAGTCATTTCTTCCTACTACGCATGAAATGTCGGGAACTCTACTGAGTCTTGATGGTAGCTCAAGGCTCTGAGCTACAGGTCTCAATCTAGCAAGGATTTCCAGAAAGATTGATATAGTGGGGATTAAGTTTTCATGTTTACTAATCACTTCACACAATCTCATAGTGGATCCGTAAGCTTAATTCTAGGTTATATCGGAGGGTTCAAGAGATTTACGTTGTCTATGTCTCCTAATCGTTTTTGAGCAACTTACATATCCATCTCAACTTAGAACGTTTTCCTTGGTAGTTTCTTAAATAGGTTCAGGGTTGGTAGGTTGGGTATTTCCATTTCTACCCAACAATCGGGATCGGCACTTACGACCATAGAAGATCTCTTACGGTGCCTTTGAGGTACTAAAGCGATAGGTATGGTTATAAGAGAAGTTGGCCAATGGAAGGTGTCTGTCCCAACCATTTTCAGACTCGAGAGATATCGATAAGAGAGTTTGGCCAACGAGAGGTGTCTATCCCAACCGTTGCTGAACTTGATAAACACGCGATGTGTTCTACTAAGGTTCGAATGGTTTCTTTACTTCAGCCATTAGTCTGGAGATGATACACTGTAAGCATATCCAGATCTGTTCTCTCGGCTCTAGGAAGTGATAGATGAAAATGGGTGTGTGGCTATTGCCACAATCCGGAAAGGATAGAAATCAGCATTTCCTAAAGCACATGGTTTTCTTTACGTGTGGAGAAGTCTATTTGTGTAACTCAGTCTTTCCGATCGTACTTCTTCCTTAAAGAGTATCAGAGGGAGTTTGAGGTTGAGAAAGAAGATTCAGATGTGTACTAACCAAATGAATTTCAAATAGAGAAAACGGATCATGGGGGATTTCCCTTTTTAATTGGAGTTTCATAGCGGAGAGAAGGTAAGGAGCTGGAGTTCGAAAGTGAGGATTGGCTCATTGGAGCAAGTCACTTTATCGGAAGGTGTGGAGTGAGTACACTCTCACTCTTTAAAAGAAGATTGAGGGATTCTTTAGAACTGCAAAAACTATATGAGGAGAGATGAGCAAGGTCGTCCATACTTTATATTTTTTTGAATAGCGGGAGGTGAACAAGTTAGGTAGGACTACCAGTAACTACTCAAGTAAGGGTGTGGAATTCTACTTCCAAGGTTTCATCTACGGTGTAGCTTATCGTTCGATTAAGAGGACCGAAAGGATAGCAGGTGGTTCTCGAAGGATGAGGGAAGGATTAGGTGGTTGCCCCCAAGGAACGCGATTCAGGTTACTCCTTAGGATTTCAAGATTTCTGCTGAGCACGGAATCTCTACTGGATGACAAGTCTAGGAAGTTCAGAGTATGTCTCTGTTAGAAAGTGTTGATTGCTACCCGCAATCGGTCGGTTGACTTAGCAGGATTTCTAGGTTAGAGAAGAAAGTATGACTCCTAAAAGAAAGTATTGGTTACTAACCGCAGTCAGTCGGTTGACTCATTGGTGCTCTTAACACTTTACGCAGAAGGGTTCCATATTCAACTCCAAAATCATAATTTCCAAAAGAGGTTCGACTATCGATTAATATCAATTTAACTCCTAAATACGAGTGAAGGTTAACGGCTCTAATTTGGTTTACTAAAGAATTTCGCATCGATGGAGTGTAAGGTACAACATCGATAGGACAGTATAGGTAGTACCGCAATCGGCGGTATGACGTAGCAGACTATCATCGATAGAATAATATCTACAGGTTAACCTCGGTGAATAACTTCACTAAAACAGGTCATTAGATCGTTATCGATAGGGGTACCTAATAGAGGATAAGGTACGACATCAACAACACGTAAGGTACTACCTTAAATGAAAGCTGTTAGCGAAGCAACGTCGATCAAAACATTATCGGTTTAGGAAATGAACAACGTCGACTAGATAGAGTCGTTTAAATCAATATCGAGTGAATGGCAAGGTTTCGGAAGTTTAAACAAATATCAACTCGAGACTAGGCTTGAAGTAAAAGTGTTGGTAACAGGATTACCAACGAAGCGAGGCTAAATGACAAATCCAAGAAGATTACCGATTCGAGGTCGAATGATGATTTTAACAAGGTTTTCAACGAAACAGAGCCGAATAATAATTCGAGGCCAAATGATGATTCGAAGTCAAATGATGAGTTAAAACTGGGAACGAGATCAAAATCACAAAATCAAAAACCCAAAAAACCAAAATCCAAAACCAAATCCAGGATAGTCACGACCAAATCCAAAAATAGCCCAAAACAATTCCAAACACTCTAGTGAGATCTACAAGACTTCTGATGATAAGCAAATCGGATATAGATGGTGCCAATCGGGTCTAACCCGACTTACGGCGAGTTACGCTTGACGGAGTCAAACAGGAATTCCATATAAATAGAGACTCATAGCGGTGTCAGAAATACTACGGTTCGAGAGGTGTTGCGATGCCAATGTGTCATGTGTGAGTGCAGGCTTTTGTGATGTTTGGTGAGTGTGAGTGTGTGAGTCCACCTAAAGCTCATTGTTTTTAAAACCAATCTCTAATCCGGACATAATTCTGTTATAACTACTCCCAGTATTTGCAAAATTCCCCTCTGAGACGGACATAGGTGATCAGTCCATGTCCTTTTGTCTCTGGCTGAATATAGGTGATCAGTCTATATTCACACGAGGTTTAATGAATTTTGATCAAGCAAGGCACAACCAATTAATATAAACCAATTCTTAATACATATTCTCAACTTCAATATTTTCTACACCAAGTGTGTTCCTTTTCTCATCTTATAAATATCTCGTTGCACCATTTAGATATTAGCGTTAGGTATCATCGTGTGTGTGTGGTATCGACTCGACAAGACACCATGAATGCACTCAAATAACCACAATGTGACTCATAATGACACAATGAGACGTCTAAACGATAAACTTTATAGTTTAATAAGTTTCGGAATAAATAGTTAGATCTTATCGAATTCGTCAACTCGATAAACTCAACCATTTATTCATGTCGCTTATTATTCCAAAACCAGTCACATCCTAACGAGTCATAAGGATAATTTACCCATTAGTAACGTTATTCCACGTACATAGCGGGCGCTTATTAGATTAGTCAACCTAATAAGTCCGTTATCCATGTGGATTGATGTTATTAATATTAGGTCATCCGTAAGCCACGCACAACACATAAATGGTATTAAATACTCATAAATGACACCTTTCGATGAACGTGCCCTCGAAACATTTAATGACTCATTTATTACAAAACATTTCTATTTATAGACGTTGGTCCCCTTTTTTAAAAATGTCGAATAATAAGGTGAGCCTTGTTATCGAATGTTTAGTACAAAACCATTTGTCATCTATATTTTCTAGTATTATTTACTAGTTTATATATATATTACGTCAAGCTTCAATATAAGTTTCGAGTCATTATTCGTTTCGAGTTCACAAGTCCGAGTCATGACTTTCGGCTTTTACACATCATATTGCCCAATAAATGCTAAAGACCATGTTACGGCGTTGTCGGGGTCAGTCGAGACTAAAAAGTCACGATAACACTGACGTAGCGCAAAGTTGACATATATATCATTGAGTCCAAAATAAACAATTTCACAACTCCAATTAATCCTCCAAACAATCTCATACCAATCTCGCAATCTAAACAGACAACCAAACATACTCAACACCACTAAACACTTCCAATTGACTCTTTCAATTCCCAAACACAACGGATTAACGAGTATCAAATCTAATGTTTGTTAATAACTTACAAATTACCCAAATCACCAAAATTAATTTGTTATCCAATCAAGACTATTAATTAAAATATCGCCCAATTCCAAATAACCGATACGTACCAATGATTCATCGTTAACCAAAAAATTACACATTAGTCCAATTTATTATCTGAAAAGACTTACCAGTTCCGTATATTATTATAACACTAGCGGACATGAATCCATTATTAATAATCAAAACCGATTATCACTTGTTTAACAATACTTAATAACAGAACAACGATTTACGAAAGTTTCGACCCAAAATTATGACACGAGACTATGTACTCTTTGAAATTGTCAAAACCATTATGTCTCACCAACTAGTTATGACCAAGAACACATAAAAATGATAAAAATGCAAAAAACACATGCACATAACACAACACACGATACCAACACACTAGATTACATGTTTTATTAGTTTTAAATGCGTTTTAGACTCGTGTTCATCAAATCCCGAATCATTCCCACAACTACTTCTAGCGTGCAAGCTCTAAATCTTGTGGTGAGATTACGTAAGGAAATTGCGTAACCCTGATACTTTGAGAGTATCCGTATTATCGATTAATAATATTAAAGCATTGATTGTTACATTCTATGTTCATTTGTTTATTTTAATCTTCTAAGTATACTCAAGTAGATTCCGCATACGTGTGTGTGTATTCATACAAAGTTTTTCTCTTTATTGCTTTGGAACTATTCAAGGCAACTACTTAATACAAGCTAAGTGTTATAGATCTAAGGTTTAGGAGTCCACACTTTGTGAAAGGTATAGTGCGTGCGAAAGCATGAGGACATGCTTTCTGTTTGTGTATAAGCATGAGGACACGCTTATAGGGCGTGTATAAGCATATGGAAATGCTTATGAGGTATGCGTAAGCATGAGGACATGCTTAATGTGTGTGTGTAAGCATGTGAAATGCTTATAATGAACTACTAAGATAGGCAGACTTAAATCGTCCACTAACAGGGCACACATTCGACAAGTATCCCATCAAACAATTCATCAAATAAGCCATAAACATCTCATCAATTATCTCATCAATTAATTCGTCTAATGTGCTCTCATTCATCTACATACTTAAACTAGTCATACGCGAGACTTCAGCTTGACAGGCAAGCACGTGGCGGTCATAGGGCTAAGTTTTCAAAAAAGTGATTATAGACTTGGTTTTGAAAATATACCCAGTTCTCTATAACCTTGGCTCTGATACCAATCTGTAACACCCCAAAAATACGGTCTAGCGGAAGCATACGAGCCTTTGGGTGCTACAATCTTGGTATCACAACATATAAGGTACAAAGAATGGTTTTTGTCCTATTTATTTAGAATAAGATTCATTAATTGGAAACCATAAGTTTACATTAATGAAGGTAGTCTTGAAATAGGCCCAAAAGATAATTAAAGCGGTCCGTTTATTCATCGTGAGTCACCTATGACCATGCCCTTGCCAAGTGTCTTCCAATAGTGAGCTATCGTCTTAAACCTAAGAACACATGCTAAAAGGGTCGACTTACACCGGTGAGTTCATAGAGTTTAGTTACAAAATGTAGTAGTGGACACGATAGAGTTTAATTGCTATGTAATGACTAAAGCGGATATATAATAAACCTTCCAATCAACAATCAATCCAAATCAATAATCCACAACACAATCGAGATCTCAGTAGGGCCCCAAGCGATTCTAGCCAGCACAGTCGTAGCAAGGCCTAGAACACAAGCTACCCTGGTATAGGTCGGTCTATTCTTAGCTAGGCATCGCGTTATAGCATAGGAATGCTACCCTAGTCTAAGTTAACAACTGTCACATGTCTAACCTTTCCTAGTCAACACATTAGCAATTCAAAAGAATAGTGGCAGGTCCAAGAAATAGTTTGTATTCACATAAAAGAAATAAGTACACAATTCACAAATCAATTATACCAAACAACAGTCATTCCAAATAATATTCACATATCCAGTTATAGTTTATTAAAAACAACATGTATTCTCCCCCAAAATAGTTATGAAAACTTTTGAAAAGAGGGGCTATGAAACACACCTTAGCCACAACAATGTACTATTCACTATTGACACGACTGGCATCTATAGCTAATCTCCACGGCATCTAGAAGAGTGTACGACGAGTACAATAAAATAGAAATGACACAACCTAATGCGTACACGATTATATTAAAATATGGCTCATACGATAAAGAAATTGATAGAAAGTAATGCGTCGTAGTTTTCGTGGATCATTCATGTCGTTACTTTCAAAAGTCCATTACTGTTCCCAAAAGTTTATAATTAATATCTCAAAAGTTTAGTTTTAACGTTTCGTGTGGTGGTAAGAAACATAGACGCGACGTACAACACACGCGAAAGAAGAGACGAGACATCAACATGGTCGAGACATACTAGCTAGAACGCACGCCAAAAGGAAAAGACATTGACAAAGTCAAGAAATACTTGACGATACTCAAGGTAGTCAAAGACTAGAAAATAACGACATCTATTTATGACACAAAATATGTTAACTTTCGATAATTTTCCATAATCACAAACGTACATATTTATAATAGAAGATAGGTTTCCATATCGCTTAATTAATAAAGGTTTCACAGTCGTTACTCATAATTATACAAGTTTATAATAAAATACTTCATATAAGTTATACCTCAAAGTATTTTATAAATGATACATTCGTTTATTCAACGTTTTCAAAACATCGTAACTTTATTATATTGTTTTCACCAAAACAATCCTTCCCGACAAGTATTTAAGAGTTAACTTGTTTTTAATAAACATGAGTTACTATCGTAGTTTACAAGGATTTAAAACTTAAATAAATCATATCCGTCGATAGTAAATAGTTCTATATTCATTATTAGTTAATTTGTGAAAATAGAATATCTAGGCTTATCGCGAAATAATATATTTATCATCTCCGACTCCAATATATTGTATTTGGTTAGTTCAAAATATTTAATAAAGTCTAACTCATATCCAATATTACCCGTATATCAAAGGTTACTCTATTTTATAAACCATAGTTGAACCTTATAAGTTATATTGCATATATACAATTTTCGATATTAGTTATCAGTCACGTAGCTAGCTCTAAATAATTACCATACCGTTTTATTATAACTTGTTCATTATTTTCTCAAGTCCAATATTGTTTAACCCGATAGTTTTTATTCTGGTATCGTCGTATAATTAGCTTGTTATGTATTTCCAAGTTACACATCGACTCCATTCAAGTTAACCGTTATCCAATAAATATTACGTATTATACTTATTAAACACTTGATGATATAATTAAAAAATTGACCCATTTGGTCATTGGGTTAAACACCACATGAATACTCATAATACTGAAATGAGGACACCTACGATTTCTCTTAATCCAAACACAACAAAATCAAAGCTATTGATCCGAGAACTAAGACAAGACCTCGACAATCCTACAAATCTGAACTGTGGTCAATCTATTATGACCCAAAACCATTTGATGACTGAGTATACAAACGAGCACCCCACTTGGGTGACTCGTTGGGTTGAAGCCAAACAAACACCCTCGTATTCAATTACTTACCACACGAAACCCCTTTTTCAAACATTTCAATTCATTTCATTTATACGAGACCAAGTCCCAAAACATGTTTTCTTTCGGTTTAATAAATCTTTGTGTTACCCTTTTAATTCCTTGTTACCATCATCCACGAAAACACAATAAAAAAATATATATATAATCGGTTTCAAAAAAAGAATAACGAAAATATAACACAAGTGAGTTTTGGGTGACGACTTACCCACGGTCAAGAGCGAAAGACGAGAAAGAAGAGAGAGAGAGACGAGAGAGAAAGGGACTGAGACGGAAGGGGAAAAGATGATGACGACAGCCGTGGTGGCTGTGGTGGCCGTGTCTACTGTGGCAGGGTGGTGCATCACACACGTCCCAAACAATACCCAAAACATCTCCAACTCGTGACCATCGCTCTACCCTTATCGAACGTACAAACCCTAACATGAAACCCTAACTTTCGGATTTAGAAATTTATATTTAGGGCGCGTGTGTTGGTTTCATAGCACATGAGTTATGAAATCGTAACCACAAGAGCCCGATCTATTAATTGAGGTGGGTGGTGTAATTATTTGAGATGGCTGGAAGTTGGCCAGAAAAAGTGATGGCGTCGGAACCCTAGGAGGGTGGTGGCCAGATTTTAGAGAGAAGTAGGAGGGAATATGTGTGTGTGTGTTTTGTAGTGAGAGAAAGAATAAGTGAAAATGAGAGAAAGGGTGAGGGTGGGGAGTATATACACTCCAAGGAGGGACTATTCTTGTAAAAATGAAAGTATAGGGGCTGCAGTAAAAACTATCACAAGGACCCTAGATGTAACTTTGTAAAACTTTCAATATATTAGGTTCGAGACTCGTTTGAACTAGCAAGCGAGGGATTCGTGACTCGGGAGTTACGCCAATGTTTTTAAAATATTATTTCCAATAAAACGATATATAATGCGATTCGTATCTCAAATTAGTTAAAACGATCGCTCTAATCGATGTTTCTCCAATTACGACGCATCGAGGAATTTACGAGTTGTCACAATAAGTTTCTCTAGCTACTACATGGTTCTTTTCCATAACACCATAAAAAACATCATAATCTTGAGTTTAGGGGTTGATGTCACAAGAAGATTTGCAAGGTTTTTTGGATATCATTTTGGTGGGTTAATCAAGTTTTCAAGGGTCGGGTACAAATTAGAAGACTTGGGTATTAGTTGTTTAGTGATTTCTAGTTTGTTCTTGTTGTAATTTTATCATTTTTCACCACCACAAAGTTTGTAAGGAACCAATAATTATTTTTCATTTCATCTCTGTAATTTTTATATATTTCAAGCACTTTATATGTTTTAAACACTTATTGGACTTGATTATGCATTGTACATGATTTATAACACTAGAAAACATGATTAGGACTTGATTTGTAAAATCAGTTTTGGACTAGGGGAAAATAGAATTAACTAATCTAATCAGTCAGTTTAGAGCATTAGGTAAATTTATGGGGTTATAGTACATGGTCTTGTGGTCATTTTTTCAGGTGGCTTGTTCCGTAACTCTACCCGCTGAATTAATTGAAAATGGTTTGGTGAAAGTTGTCCAAATCTGAGAAACAAATTTCATTCGTATAAAAGTCAATTTTTTAGTACTAAACCTACCATTGATGAATGAATATAAAATGTAGATAATACTTTAACTAAAACGTGACTTTTTGAACTGAATGAAATGGAGTTGTAGAACGTAAGTTATCACCATTTTAGTTTGACTGCTTTGATGCTATTAGAAATCAGCTTGGGAACTTAAGGGTAAATTGGTAATTTAAGTCAGGTTATGTAAATTTTGAGACAATGAGACCCATAAAGCTGTATAATACACTAAAAGACCTTTTCGAAGACGTAAAAACTGAGTCATAACTCTTTACGATTTAGGAGTAACGAGTTCATGGTTGTGTATGGTTTGAGAGTTGTACTCATTTTTCCCTTCTCCAGGTTTTTTAAGGAGGCTGTCTCATTTGGCTTACTATACTCTTGTTGCGGTGTTGCTGGATAGTTTTGGGGATTTTTGTTTTATTAGGTGGTTTTTCCCTATCGGTGTTATTGTTTGTGTTTTTTTGTATTAATCAGTTCGTTGTGTGGCATTTCACCAACGGCTTAGTGGAAAATTAGAAGGGGGGTTGAATAGTTTTACCAATTAAAACTTCGTTTTAAAACATTTATATCGACTTATATCAATCTATTTAGATGTGTATGTTGGATGTTGATAGATAGATATATAAAAGTGTAATGAAAGATAAAGAGTAAGCACATAACCACGACACGGTATTTATAGTGGTTCGCTACAAGGACACCTTACTTGCCTACTCCACTCCCGAGTCACCTACTCGAGAGTTCGTAATCACTACGAAACCAACTCCTTATGGCGGAGAAGGCTTCATAACGTCGCCTACTCTTTTTCTGGTACTAGGCTAACCACTGGGTTCTTTTCACCAAGGTGAACCACACCTACCAAAACGTCGCCTACCCTTTATCCGGTACTAGGCTAAGTACCAAGTTCCATTACAATGGAGGAACTACTACCCAACACTACACAACACCTAATCCCAAAGGAGACCCACTCCTTATTACAATACCATCAAGGATATCAACATCCTTGGAAACAAACTATCACTATATGTATAACGATGCACCTCATCGATTATACGACCTTGGCATTCTTCACTAATGCCACTTGATTTGATTTCTAGGCATCCTTCACCAATGCCCTTGACACAACGCTTGGCACCTTTCACTAATTCCTTCGTCTTGACACCTTTAGCATTCTTCACTAATGCTCTTGAGATGGACGCTAAGCATCTTTCACTAATGCTTTCGTCTTGACTCTTTCGGCATCCTTCACTAATGCCTTCGACACAATACTTCTGTGGAGGAAGAAAGAACTATCAACAAGAGAACCTCAGTAGTCTTGATGATGATGAAGCATGGCAACTCATGGAGTTGAGCTTGCTCGACTTCAAGAAGTGGTGATCTCGCCTTTAAGAGGAACCTATAGAATCACAAAAAAAAAAAGACAAACTACATAGAAAGATCCCTTAGGATCAGTGGTTAGAGAGTTACAATACTTGGGAAAGTATGTGTGAAAGTGGCAAACCAAAAGGAAGAAATGGCTCACTATTTATAGAGGAGAAACACTTACTATTCCACGGATGCCACCCTCAAGGGATCCGTCTAGTGTAATGCTAGGGATCCTTGGGACGCTCCTCTTTGCCCATGGGTATTTTGGTTATGGGTCGTGGGTCATGGGTTGTGGGTTGATCCATGGTTATTTTATTAGATACAATGTACCAAATAGATGCAATGCATCTAGTCAAATGGGTATGGGTCAATACCATGGGTTGTAGTTTTTACCCATTTATAATACATACTAGTTATGTATATATTTGTCCAATATGTAAACACTAGTTGTTGTACATATGTATTACTAAATCATAAAATCACTTATACTTGTTTTAGTGTTTTATGTGAAAACGTAAGTGTGTTAGAAAACTATTGGCTCAAAAAGAGCGTCGAAAAGAAAAAGAGCGTCGAAAAGACACTAACACATTGTTTTAAGAAAAACATGTAAAAGAGAAAAAATGTAAGGAGAGCAAGTGACGAGAATGGTTTTCGTCTTAACACCCCCTTGACGAGTCCATCCCTTTGTGAGGGCGTCAAGTAAATAAAAACTAGTAGGCTAATGCATTTCAACTTTTTTTGCAAATGGTTTCGTCCTTGTGACGGAAATGCTCCCCCTTGAAGATTGCAACTTTGCAATGGGATGCCATGAAATTTAATCCAGATAAGGATTATATTGCAAATATTTTTGCAATGTATGGTTTGACACAAAGCTCCCCCTAGCTTAAGATGTCAAAGTCTTCATGTGTATTTTGAAAATCTACAAGAAAAAAGGTTAGAAAACAAGTATATAGTTGTAAGATATTGGATTTCACATACACATCAAACCATGACACAAAGTAGGCGTACAAGAGGTTTTAGAGAGAGAAATTTAGAGGTTTGGGAAATTTGGTGAGAGAAAGAAAAATCTTATTATGAGCTCTAACTCTCTACCTTGGAAGGTAGAGAGTATTTATAGTCTTACAATAAGCATACGACGACGAGGCATGGATCGGGCATCTGGTGGGTAAAGACCCGTCCGTCCTCCACGGTGTTACTTAACTAAATACTACTTAGCTTAAAATAACTACACTCTGAGCTTTCTAATGATTACATATACTTGAGGTGACCGACTCTTTAATACACGGAATTTCTAATTCCTAACAATCTCCCAAGGAGGTCACCTCAAACATATACTAAAATTACATTGAATACAAGCAGATATTACATTAACAATTTTCTTGCATTCTTGATGTAGTACTTTGCTATGAAGCTCGTAGTCATTGATTCCTCTCATTGTATGTTTGGTAAATCCAAGTGGAGGTCTTTTGTCGATCCACGTGATAATAATTTTGAGCCGACTTTTGAGATCATCACCAACAATCTACGAGACATCCATTGTGGTGTTGGTATTATGTGATGTTGTGACCTTGGGACCGACATGCTCACATTACGGATCATGATATCTTCTCATTAGAGTAGCGGAAGCTTCGTTGATTCATGATATTGGCGGTAGTAGCGAAGCATGGGGTGAAAATATCGAGTCATTGATGCACTTATCATGATTTCTTGAGAAATGAATGTATTGTGAGCATGCGGCTATGGATTGACCGCTTCATTACGATCATTTATGCAAGCGTCGGAGTACACGCATATAACGATTAGCAATAAAGCATACGAAAGTGTCTTTGATCACTTCGTTGAATTGAGTACACGCCCACGGTTCCCGTTGATCGGTACAATCTTGCTGTGATCGGTATAATTCGAAGAATTTCCTTGACGGGGTTTCGCGTTGCTCTAGCTGTTCTCAAACCAAACGTCTCAAAGAAGACAACACGGAGTGAGTGAACGGCGAATAGAGATTCAGCGATTGATGAAATGATATTTGAAAAACAATCGTGTATCACAATAGAAATTGTTTTTGCAATACAACGAAGGTTTTAATGAAAATCAATTATCAATCGTAAACACCTTTTGATTTGAAATATTCATTACGGTCGATGTGCTAAAGAAAAGAGTTTTTAAGCACAATGACCGGTTTTCAAAGGTATCCGTCAATCCATAACACGAACGAGTTGATTCAAAGATTGAATTGCTCCATTGTTTACATTCGGTTGTCACATGGTTGATCTATTGAATAGATCTCACATGCCACCCACCGTGAGCTTGTTTGATGTTGGCTCTAGAAGGCTTTCCATCTTCATTGTGAATATGTTTGCATATTACTCGGATGTTACGGCAATATCACAAGGATAATCGTGGGACTCAAGATATAATCTCTCTTTCCACATTGTGTGAAATAGAGAGTCTTCATTAAAGTGTCCTAATGAGATTTATTGATGATCTCGTGGCTCTAGACTCAATTTGTGCATATTTGGTTCGTGTGCGAGAGACTAGGAGAGGGTCTCCTTCTTCATATCAACAATCTTTAAGAGAAAGTCGATAGATTATGTAGGTTCCCGTGAAAATGAAACAAGCCCTTATAAGAGGAACTTGAGTGGTTTGGGAAGTTGTAGTGCGAGGCGTCACTGGGTCCATGGCGTCTTGTCTTCAATACCAATGTTACCATCGGTAGCATATGAATTGTACCGGTTTACGCCTATGGTTGAATAAATGGAGGCTATTTCTTTTACCCTTTTCTCATTCAATTCTTTTCATTCTTGACCCCTTGATTGCTTACCGAGACTTCATAGCTAGAACCTTGTTGGGTTTGTTCCGATTACTAGTTACATCTCGATCCGCACTCTTCCCATATCTCATTTTCTCCTTTTATCATCATACCTAAGAATTCTACACTAACTAGTGGATTGTCCCGGGTAGATCCCTCGAGTTACGGCGGATCATGAGAACAAATACCTAACCTTATCATCCTTATATCCTTTGTACATAAAGTAAATTAGGTCGGTCTATTTGGTATTGTTCATCGCCATTTGAACCAATTTAAAACCATTTGAAAATCAATCCGGATACTTGTGATATATTATCAAAGCATTTTGTACTGAATTGTTTTGATATTTTTAGAGCAAGTGCTCCCCTCAACATGTGCATCAAATGTTTGAAATCGTTTTGCACGGAGGCAAGAGAAAGAATTAACTTCTTTGATTTTCTAAAGATATCAACATCACTTCCCTGATCAAAACAAGTAGATAAAGCATGCTAGGGAAGGATGAGGTTTTCATAAGCTTGCTCCCCAAATATGTGCATAAATATTTGAAAATATTTTGCACATATTAGGAAAAGACTGCACATTGAGATAAGTTGATCACGTTTTATATATTTGTGGTTTAAGATAGATGCTCCCCAAAGCACATGTGGGAAGGAGAGCTTGTACATCATAAAACCATTTACGAATTATCGAGTTAAATCAATTTAAATCACAAATTCTCCCGATCACAATTTTCAAATCCTTTGAGATTTGTGATCTCTTGTAATTACATTGATTTTGAAAGCTTTTAAGGAGAATTGTGACTTGATTATGAAAGTGTTTTAACTGATAAGGATCGGATTGTAAGAATTTAAACTCCATAGAATTAAACATGCATGAATATCTTTTGAAAACAATTGAATGACAAATAACCTTTTAATTTAATTGAAATCATTCTCCCCCTCAATCAATGACAAAGGTTGTTGATTGAGAGATAGATATTTTGACAAATAAGTCCAGATGATTATCAAAAATAGAGTACTAGTTATTTTTCAAAGCAGTTAGTTTTCAGCAGATAAATGTTTATAGAATCAGAGCATGGAATTTTGAAAACATGATAAAGTGTGGCTCTGTTCTTTCTTTAAAAAGCGGTTCTTGCACGAGAAGACAATAAGCCATATTTTCTCTTTCTCTCGATTTTATTTTTTTATTTATTTTTTTTTTATTTATTTTTTTTAATATAAATTCGAACAATATCTAAAGACCCGTATCATTCTTTGAATGACATCATCAAGACCGTAGATATAATCGAATCGAGAAAAACATGACAAAATGACAATATTTTTTTGAGGGTTTTTCGAATTTTTCAAATTTTTATGGATTTTGAAAGTTTTATATTTTTCTATTTGATTTTTGAAGGTTTTATAATTTTGTATTTTGTTTTTCGAATAGATATTTACAAGAGATAGATGAAGGAAACCTTTTACTCCTCGTCTTCCTCACGAAGGCGTTTGAGTGTTACGGTTGAAGGCTTTTCAAGCCAAGTCGTGGAAGAATAAACTCAAACGTTCTTTTGGAAGAGCTTTGGTGAAGATGTACGCTAGCGGTATTCGGACACAAAATAGAGTTCCACCACACCTTTTTCCACTTGTTCCACGATGAAATAATGTCGAATGTCGATATGCTTAGCTCTTGAGTGTTGAATGTTGTTGCATGAAAGAGCAATAACACTTTATTATCATAATGCGAGAGGATTTTGTTGAATACAAAGCCATAGTCGATTAATTGAGATCTCATCCAAAGGATTTGAGCACAACAAGATGACATGGCTATGTATTCTGCCTCTCAGAGGAAATAAAGTACTCATTTGCTTCTTTGAAGACCAGCTCACAAGCTTATCACCCAAAACCGAGCACCTCGGGCGTGCTTGACGAGTATCTTGACATCTGCATGATCGGCATCTGCATGCAGGTCATTAGTGACATACGGTGTCCTTGGTACCAAAGTCCAATATTGATGGTTCCTTGGAGATACCGAAGACCCGTTTAACCACTTCAAGGTGCTTTTAGTAGGCAGCACGGTATCTAACACATGCACAAACGAACAAGATATGCAGTCTACTAGTTTGTGAGGTACACGGGAATATTTGGAGAGAATTTGGTACAAGGGATGAACCAATGGGACTGTTTTGAAGTGCGGGTCAGGCTGGATTGTCCGAGAGCCATTTGACCGGTCGACTCATCAAACATAGCGTGAATTGTTTCCATGATATTTCGGGTTCTCTTGTTGTAGATTCGGTATCCTTTTACATTTGGTGCATAACCTACAAATACTCAATGTCCTTTAGCTCTAAGTTTGCCTAAATCTTGGCCCTCATTAGTTGGATAACACAATGCACCGAACACGAAGGAATGAAAGATTAGGTTTTATTGTGGACAAGTTCATATGGAGTTTTCCATGAGCGGTGTGAATCGGGGATCGATTTTGGGTGTAGCATGCGTGGCTATGGCTTCACCCGGAGAAACATTGGAACTTTTGAGTAAATCGGCATTGTCCTTGCGGCTTCCACAAGAGTTTGATTTAGTCTTTCAACTACACCGTTACATTAAGGAGTTCGAGAACACTTCTTTGATGGTGATTCCAATACTTTCATAAAACTCACTAAGTTGTTTGTTAACAAACTCGGTTCCATTAATACATTGGATGATTCTAACGTTTTGTTAAGATGAACTGCAATTTGTTTGATGAGTTTGATGATGATATCTGAGTTTCATCCTTTGTCTTTAAGAACTTTACCGGTGAATCTAGAGAAATCATCAACCACAACTAACACATATTTCTTTCAAAGATATTACGCTCTCGTGGGTCCATAAGTCCATGTGGTTGTATGAAGAACTTCGTGACGAGTTAGTAGGTTTGGGTTTATGGGTATACTTCTTGCTTTTTCCCAATTGGCATCTTTGAACAAAGATGATCCTTTTCATACTTAAGTCTAGGTAAACCTACAACTAAGTCCTTTATGGAGAGATCATTGATGGTGCAGAAGTTCAAGTGATTGAGGCGGCGATGCCATAACCATTTGTTTTGAAGCCTTTGACAACAAGCAAATTGGAAGACTTCATCATATCTTCGATAGAGATGGTGTATAGATTTGAACCATGTGAACCTCTCAAAGTTCCTTACCATCAAGTTCTCTAACGAAACAATTATGTTTTACGAAGGCTACTTCTAGATCGAATCGCGAATTGACCAACAGAGAGCAGGTTATGACCAAGACCTTCTACATATATACTACGGAGATAACACTTTACCAACAACATAATCTCCATAACCCATAGTGCACGAAATGATCATTCCGAATCTAAGCATCGATGAATTTGCTCACGAATTTCATGAGCGCGACCGGTCGCCAATCATATGCTTGGAGCGACTGAGTCCGGTACCACGTAACAATTTGAGCGATCTGCGGTTGAACACGGACAAGAATGGATAACTAGATAATTGGGATCCCCATGCAGAATAGGTTCCATTTGGTTAGTAACAATGGTTGGAACACCCGCATCGAAATAGAAGCATTCATATTAGAAATTGAATCAATGGGTTATTATGAATAGATGCGGTACTAGTGTCCGTGTTGCCCTATTTAAAGTATGTTCACTTCTTAGGGAATAGTTCTACCGATGAGCATCCATTTTCTAGTGGTCATTATCAGATTAACCTTATGGCCACGGTATCCATTGTTAACCTATCTTACTAAATGTTCTTCCCGGGCTTCCTATTTTCTAACTTTCTTTCGCCTTTGCCTTTTGCCTTCTTAGCATGATATTTTGCATTAACGATGTTAATTGGGGATTTGTGACATTAGACAAGACATTCACACCACATTCATGATTAGAAAGCGAATTCAAGCGAGACATCATTACAAGGTTTGCAACTAGTATCGAATTTGAATTAATTACGATGCGCCTAAGGCTAATACTAGAATCAACACGATTCGTTTTGTTGACTCAAACTTAAAGTTCCTAGGTTGGTCTTCTACTCTCTTCCATGCATTCTTAGCTTGCGAGGTCTGTCATTCCTTGTATTGTCTTGAGACTTTGACACCTTTCGCTTTAATGTCACCGATTACTCTGTAAAGGGAATGAGAACATTAGTTGGTTTTGCTACTCTTTGCTTCTCCTGTTTAGATGTCTTTGGGATCGAACTACATGCGAGACATACTAAGGTTCACTTTCTTAACACTAAATTCTTGAAATTTGTACTTCTAGAAGGCACTAGAGTTCACTTTCTTGGCATTAACGGATCTGGAATCGAGCTGCTTGAAGGTACACTAAGGTTCGCATTCAAAACATCGGTGTCGAATGAATATCATACTTAGCACTAGGCATAGAGCACGGAATCAAAGGATTAACTCTCTTACCTAAGGACTTAGGGCATATTGTGATTAAGCATTCTAGAATTTCTTGAGATCGTTTGGCATATAAGCATGCATGCCCAATTGCATTGTCAAGTGGTTTCTACAACTTATCCTCTTCAACAATCTCACGGAGACATTCTAGACAATCCTTAAGGTATGAGAAATATGTTTGAATTGCAAGTTTGTTATTTCTTAGATGAGGAGGAATATATTTCCTGAGACAAAGCATATTTATTACAAACATTTACCTTTGATCCACCATTCTCCCCATTGGTCATTGGCATTTTCCACTTTTACACGGCTCTTGATTCTCAATTTCCTTTTGTAATGAATCAATTTGTTCGGTATTTTTATTCTGAGTGACCTTTATTGATTTCAAATAACTCATTGAAATGACGTTTAATCTTTTCATTTTCTTGAAAGTTTTCGTTTTCCTTTTGTAATGCATTTACTAAGTTTTGAAGATGAAGCGTTTGAGAATTCTAAGAATCTAAAGGAGGAGGCATTTGGGAACCGATCACATTGTTATTTTGACCCTTTAATTGAGATATTTGGGCTTTCAACTTTCGATCGTGTTACAATGAGCTTGAATCATTCATCCGTTTGTTAATTTGAAAAGCGCATCAAACTCGGAGCATCGAGGATGTCTTAATATTTGAAGTTTTGACATTTTCTTTAAGATGTTGATATTTTAGTTGTAAATTAAAATGCTCAACCTCTCTAGTTTAGAAATGTTTAACCAAATTGTCGTGATCATCGGTTCAATTTTCTCATTTAGTTTAGAATTAGTCTTTTCAAGCTCAATGACATGATCATGGGAGACTTTAAAGACCTTGAGATAATTCATGAAATTGAGAAGCATTAATGGAACAATTTGTAGCGATGAAAAACACATCTTGAGCAACACATTTAGTAATAAGAGTCTCATTCAATGTATGCGGGTTCTTCCTCTCAATCTCATTATATTTTAGTGCGCTCATAGTCACTAACCTCAACTATCATTGCATCAAATTCCTTTTCCATTTCTTTAATGTCTAAATTCATTCCTTTTAAGACTTTCAAAATGATCTTTTAGTTGTTTAAAGAAAGGCATGACTTGATTAAATAACATTCTTTCGTTTGCTCAAAACCCTTTCCCTTGATTATACGATAAGAGTGATCCTTTTCTTACAAGTTTTCTCAAAATCAACAAATAGTTGAAAAATAACATATTGATTGATTAAGGTCTTGCTTTTAGTGGCAATAGTCCTAGGTACTAAATGCATTGGTGTATTTGGAGGATACCACGATCGTGAAGGCATTTTCCTAAAGGGAGGGTTCGTTACAACAAGATTTTACGCTTTTGCTTATCTAAATCCTTTTCCGAACACTTGTTGGGTGTTAACAACGTCTGAGGCTTAAACATGTTCAAAGAAATCCAATTCTCCTTTTTGTAATCATGGGGTGTGATCTTTATTTTCTTCTCTTTACATTTAGGATCATCTAATTTCTTGTTCATCTTTTCCTAGTGACTTCATCGATTTCTTATCTTCTTGATTGCACTCAACGCAACTAGGTTTCGTCTGGGTTTAAGGATCTCATTGCCATCATAAAGAACCTTATGAGCATTTCTAGCCTTTTAATGACCTCTGGATTTGGTTCCTCAACAAGGGAATGCTATGCTTATCGCTTAAGAATCTATGCTTAGTGATTAAGTGAGCGATCGAATGGTATTTCCTTATACGTACAACTTATTTTCAAGCTTGTTTTTCAAGGTTTTAGGTTAGAAAAATCATTCAAAGTTTTGATTCCTTAACTTGAATTCTTGCTTAAGCATTTAACATTTTTGAAGTTCTTGTTTTGCTTAGTAGTTTTAGAAAGCTTTTCTTGTAAGGAGTTTAACTCTTGTTTAATACTTCTTCTCTAAACCTACTTTTCTAATAGTTATGCGCATTTGGTCATCCATTTCACGCTCACGGGTGGTCGACTCAAATTTTGCGTTGTTCATAAATAGCAACACGTTCTTTATAGGCATTCGATTCGAGATAGCGGAATCATCGGTACATGCACGGTTAATTCATCAAAACATAATCATTATTGATTGCGGAAGATGCATCACTTGGTACAATCTCACTTCACTTTGTATCACATATTGATCATATGGGGCGGCATTGATATTACCCATATTTTCAATATCGATTCAATAAACACGATTGATTGTGCCGTTATGTATCTTTGCTCATCAACTTCATCGTATAATTTTAATACCTCGAAATGATTTTGTCTTTGGATGGACCAGCTTGTGGTGATGGAGAGACTTTAGGAGAGACCATTGGAGAAATGCTAGCCATGAAGATGGTTTGTGCGGTGGGTTCTTCATCAACATCAGTCGTATGCATCACAATCGGCTACTTGAAAGGCATTCGATGATTATGGCCTATCTCTGAATTGGTTACTCATCCACATCCGCATCATATGTCTTAGCATTTCCGCCAGCCAAGAATAACAATTCATCTTCATCCAAAGCGCACCATTATCACGAGCTTGCACAAGCAACATCTTATCCACGAAATACTCGGCATTAAAGGCGTTTTGGTGATGTGCGGTTCCTTGCAATGTGTCCTCACCTCCATGGTTGTAACATTTGATTGGCTTTGCTTGACCACGATTTCCATTCCTTCCTCTATTACGATTTGCGGCATAACTTTGTACCGGCTCCACTCTTGCTTGTTTGTCTTGTCGTTCTTGAGCCATTTGCGCCATAACCTTCCATCTCGACGGTGGCTTGATTATGTGGATTGGGCGATTACGAGATTGTTGTTGGTGTGTGGAAGAGAGTTCATGTTTTGACTAATCGGAAGAGCTAGTTGATTAATGAAGTTTCCAGCGTGTGCATCGGCATCGACTTGTTTGAACATAGGATCGGGAATGAGTTTGTGATTACCATTACCCATGGGTATGACTTGTGAGGCTTTGGTTGTGATTCCGATGTTTGAGTAGAAAGCGGTTGAATCATTTGAAGAGCTTGTCTCTCCACAGTTGGTTTTGAGCGATTCTGAATCCTTTTTCAAACATAGCATGTCTCTCATTACGAAGGAGGAAGGCATAGAGTTGCTCATAGTTTGTATTCTTTAATCCTTTGGTTAGCTTTACGAGGTGACAAACTTGTGCCATTCGGGTTCATGTTGTTCACAAACTTTGAGTTCGGTTTGAATGTTTGGCATAGTCATTCGATGTTCCTCATATCATTAACAAGATTGTGGAATCTCACATAGTACTCATAAACACTCTCATCGGTTTCATTTTGAAGTGTTCAAATTCATCATAGAGTTGTGATTCTCTGTCTTCCATAGTTAATTAGAACACGAGAGAAGCATCTTGACATTATCCCACTTTGCCTTTGCTTGATGTTGTGATTGATCGACTTGTAGATATCTTTTGGAAGACCTTGAAGTACGATGTTAGAAGCCACGATATCGACATCGAATCTCTTTTCTCCTTATCATCGAGCTCATCATATGTCTTTGGTCTATCAATTTCATAGATCATTGTTCCATCTTCATTGTATCAATTAAGTCTCTAGTAGTCTCGACCCGATATGGTCCTTCATCAATGGATTTGAGAATGTTGACTCATTTTCCTTTCCAAGGCAGTACAATCGATTCGTTGAGCCCAAGAGTGGTAGTGGATTACATCAAGCATGGGTGGGCAGTGTCTGAACCGGTGCTTGAACATTCTCGGCAGCGGTGGAGATGATTGTATGAGCGTTGGTGACATGATGACAAATTAAGCGGGATTTTATAACTCTATGATTAAGCGGAAATAGATTCTTTCATGGGATTGTACTAAATCAAGAAAAACCGTATTCAAAGGATATCACCCAAGTCGCTAGGAAACCTTAAACCAAGTCGCTAAGTGCCAAGTCGCTATATAACAACTCGCTACAATCCAAGTCGCTAGCAAAATTTTGACAATTAAGCTAAGCACCAAGTCGCTAATTTGTCAAGTAGCTAAATAGCAACTCGCTAGGTACCAACTCGCTAATACCAAGTCGCTAACAATATAAAGTACAAGTCACTAACTTACACCAAGTCGCTACGTGTAGTGGAGAATCCACTCGTGTACTTTTGTAAACTTGTCTCAATGAACAAGTCCCTAGGACCAAATCGCTATTAAATACCACTCCAACTCGCTAACTTTTTACGAAGCAAGTCGCTATGATGAATATCACACCGAGAGCCAGTCGCTAACTGAAAATCACAAAAACACCATCTTTCAATCAAAAACAACTCAACCACGATGATTCAAGCCTTGAAAATCAAAACCTAAACACTTGTGATGATTCTAAACACAAGCGTGCTATCAAAATCCAAATTTTAACACTAGAAATCACCCAAATGATGCAAAAACCACTAAACTTTTTCAAACTCAAAACCACCTAAAAACCACTAGAAATCCAAGATATGTGAGAGATGATCTAACCATGGCTCTTGATACCAATTGTAAGATATTGGTTCACATACACATCAAATCATGACACAAAGTAGGCGTACAAGAGGTTTTAGAGATAAAGTTAGAGGTTTGGGAACTTTAGTGAGAAAGAAAAATCTTATTATGAGCTCGACTCTCTACCTTGGAAGGTAGAGTATTTATAATCTTACAATAAAGCACACCACGACGGGCTATGGATCGGGCATACGGTGGGTAAGACCCGTCCAGTCCTCCACGGTGTTGCCAACTAAATACTACTTAGCTTAAAATAACTACGACTACGAGCTTTCTAACGATTACATATACTTGAGGTGACCGACTCTTTAATACCTGGAATTTATAATTCCTAACAATAGTTTATAATTTTCTGCAAATAAGACTCAAGTTAGTAGAAAATTGTTCTTCTGTATCACGGATCCCACGGTTCCCTCCTTTGTGGGATCCGTCTAGGCAGTTTCCAAGGATCCGTCTATCTGGTGACAGATTTTCAGTAATGGTGATATACCAAACAATGCTAAATATGAAAGTGAGATATGTATACAAACAACAAACATACATTCAAAGCAATATGACAAATAAGTTATCATTCAATAAACAAAGAGATAATCAAGAAATCTCTAAAACTAAGAGAATGATTTAGCCATACATATTCTACTAATACTAATAAGTTACTAAAGCCTAGAACGCAACAATGTGCTTGAGTCTAAGGATGAGTAGACTTGTTGATTTGGTCCAATCTTTAAGAAGACGATTAAACATGAAATGCAACTCATTTCGTACTTCTTGAACAAGTCCTTAGGTGATTAGACAATTAGAGCAATTATTATCTTGATTTGGAACCGAAGGAAAATGAATGTTTTGAGGAGGCTCTACGAATGATGGTGGGCTTTCATTTAGAGATATAGGATGAGCTTCTACTAACAATGAGGGTGGTTGTAATGGAAATTCCTCCATATGATCAAGTCCTTGGTGGTTCCTTGTCTCCAATGATGGACTAGTCGGTGTTGTAGGTGGTTCCCTATTTAACGAGAAAGTTGGTGAGTGGGATGTTGTTAGGAATTAGAAATTCCAGGTATTAAAGAGTCGGTCACCTCAAGTATATGTAATCGTAAGAAAGCTCGTAGTCGTAGTTAGTTCAAGCTAAGTAGTATTTAGTCAAGTAACACCGTGGAGGACGGACGGTCTTTACCACTTTGTATGCACGATCCATAGCCGATTGTGTGGCGTTTGTAAGACTATAAATACTCTCTACCTCCCAAGGTGAGAGTTGGAGCTCATAATAAGATCTTTTCTTTCTCTCACTAAGTTCCCTAAACCTCTAACTTTCTCTCTAGAACTCACTTTATCGCCCACTTTGTGTTATGGTTTGATGTGTATGTGAAATCAATATCTTACAATTGGTATCAAGAGCCATGGTTAGATCATATCTTGCACATCTTTGGTTTCTAGTGGTTTTAGGTGGTTTTGAGTTTGAAAAGTTTAGTGGTTTGTGCATCATTTGGTTGATTTCGTGTTAAAGCTTGGATTTTGTTAGTACTTTTGTTTAGAATCATCACAAGTGTTTAGGTTTTCATTGGTAGCTTGAATCATCTTGGTTGGGTTGTTTTGGATTGAAAAGTGATGTTTGTGAAGTTTTCTTGCTGGCGACTTGACCTCGTATTACTTTTCTTGCTAGCGACTTGCTTTACATTTTTGTAGCGAGTTGCGGTTTGTGAGTTAGCGACTTAGACTTAGCGACTAACAATACAAGTAGTGGATTCTCCACTACGGGTAGCGACTTTCTTGTTAGCGACTTGGTAAGTAGCGAGTTGCTATTTAGCTACTTGATTCTTTAGCGACTTGTATCTTAGCGAATTCTTTGCCAAAATTTTGCTAGCGACTAGAGGCTTAGCGAGTTGCTATTTAGCGACTTGTCTTTTGTTTAGCGACTTGGGACTTTAGTGACTTGGTGGAATAGCGAATTAGTAGTTAGCGACTTGGTGCATAATTTTCTAGCGACTTGGGTGATTTTTACGGTTTCTCTTGATTTAGTAAAATCCGTGAAAGAATCTATTTCGGTTTAATCATAGAGTTATAAAATCCCGTTTAATTTGTCATCATGTCTACCAACGTTTCTACAATCATCTCCACTATTGCGAGGATGTTCAGCGGTGGTTCGGATACTCGTCACCCATGCTTGATGAGCCGACTATGACTCTTGGGCTCAGCGAATCAGATTGTCTTGTCTTGGAAGGAAAATGGTGTCAACATTCTCAAATCCATTGATGAAGGACCGTGTCGGGTTGAGGCGACTAGAGATGTACTTGATATTCTTGAAGATGGAACTACGATTTACGGAATAGACGGACCAAAGATGTATGATGAGCTTGATGATAAGGAGAAAAGAGATTCGATCGAGATATCCGTGCTTCAACATTATCTTGCAAGGTCTACCAATAGACATTTACAAACATCAATCAAAACACCGAGGCAAAGTTGTATGGGATAATGTCAAGATGCTTCTCTCGGTTACGAGCTAACTATTGAAGACCAAGAATCACAATTGTATGATGAATTTGAGCACTTCAAGATGAAACAGGATGAGAGTGTCTATGAGTACTATGTGATTTCATAAGCTAGTGAATGACATGAGGAACATCGAATGACTATGCCTAACATTTAGTGAACTCAAAGTTTGTGAACAATATGAATCCCGAATGGCACAAGTTCGTCATACGTGAAGCTCACTAAGGGATTGAAGAATACAAACTATGAGCAACTCTATGCCTTCCTCCTTCGAGAATGAGAGACATGCTATGTTTGAAAAATGATTCTTAATCGGTTCAAAACCGACCGAGGAGAGACAAGCTCTTCAAATGACTCAGCCGCCTTCTACTCAAACATCGAATCACAACCAAAGCCTCACAAGTCATACCTATGGGTAATGGTAATCACAAACTCATTCCGATCCTATATTCAAACAAGGCGATCTTGATGCACGTGGAAACATCATTAATCAACTAGCTCTTACGATTAGTCAAACATGAATTCTCTCCCACAAACCAACAACAACCTCGAGCGACATCTAACCCATACAATCAGCGTTGTCCGAGATGGGAGGATCGTGGTGCAACCGGTTCGGGAAAAGCGGTATGATCGGGGAAGAGGTGGGCTGGTAGAGGTTATGTTGGTAATCGAATCGAGGAAGGAATGGAAATAAAGGTCAAGCTAAGCCGATCAAATGTTATAAGCTGTGGTGGTGAGGACACATTGCAAGGCGCACATCTCCAAACGTCCACAAAATCTTGATTACTTGAGAGATAAGATCTTTGCTTGTACAAGCTCGGGATAATGGTGCTTGCTTTGGACGAAGAGGAGTTGTTGTTTCTTCTTGAGGGCAATGCCAAGACCTATGATGCGGATGTGGATAAGCGACCAATTCAAGAGATAGGTCACAATCATCGAATGCCTTTCAAATCGGTGATTGTGATGCATCGACTCGATGTGGATGATGGACCTCTGCACACACAATTTTATGGCTAGCATTTCTCCAATGGTTTCTCTAAGGTCTCTTCTTCACCACAAGTGGCCCATCCAAAGACAAACTCATCTCGGAGGTATTAAAATTATCGATGATCTTGATGTGCAAAAGATGCATGACAAAGTACGATCAATGAAACTTTTGAATCAAATATTGAAAATATGGATAGTATCAATGTTGTCCCATATGATCAATATGTGAAACAAAGTGAAAGTGAAGTTGTACCAAGTGATGCATCTTCCGCATCAATAATGATTATGTTTTGATGAATTCACGCATGTGCCTCACGAGGATTCTATAGTTTCTAAACTAAATGCCTATAAAGAGCGTGTTGCTATTTATGAACAACGTGCAAAATTTGAGTTGACCACTGTGAGCGGAAATGGATGACCAAGTGCGCACAATCATTAGAAAAAGTAATTTTAGAGAAGAAGTATTAAAACAAGAGTTAAATTCCTTGCAAGAAAAGCTTTCTAAAGCTGTTAAACAAAAACAAGAACTTCAAGAAAATGTGAAAATGCTTAAGCAAGAATTTAATGCAAAGGAATCAAAACTCTTGAGAGATTTTCTAATCAAAACTATGAAAACAAACTTGAAAACAAGTTGTACATACAAGGAACACCATTCGATTGCTCACATGATCACTAAGCATAGAGTTCTAGCGATAAGCATAGTGTTCCATTATAGATAAACCCACCCCGAGTGCGGGAAGATAGCAAAAGCATTTCAAAGTGTGATCTATGATGGCAATGAGATTCTTAAACCTAGACAAAAACCTAGTTGCTTTGAGTGCAGAGGAAGATAAGAAATTAGATGAAATCACTAGGGAGAAGATGAATAAGAAACTAAAGGATCCTAAATGCAAAGAGAAGAAAGTAATTATTACTCCCCATGACTACAAAAGGAGAATTGGATCTCCTTGAACATGTTTAAGCCTCAAACATTGTTGACTCCCGAACAAGTGTTCGGAAAATGGACTTAGATAAGCGGAAAGCGGAAAATATTGTTGAAACAAACCCTCCCTTAGGAAAATGCCTAAAGCAACTGTGTATCCTCCCAATACACCAATGCATCTAGTTCTAGAACTATTTCCACTAAAAGCAAGACCTTAATCGGTCAATACGTTATCTTTCAACTATTTGTTAATTTTGAGAAAACTTGCAAGAAAAGAATCACACCCAATCGGAATTCTGAAGGGAAAGGGTTTTGAACAAACAAAGAATGTTATCTAGCGAAGTCATGCCTTTCTTTAAACAACTAAAAGACCATTTTGAAAGTCTTAAAAGGGAATGAATTTAGACATTAAAGAAATGGAAAAGGAATTTGATACAATGATAGTTGAGGTTAGTGATTATGTGCGTGCACTAAAATATAATGAGATTATATTTTAAACCTATGATTTGAAATATTTCAAATATTTGATGCACATGTTGAGGGGGAGCATCTATCTTAAACCTATGATTTGAAACGTGATCACTTATCTCAATGTGCAGGTTCCCTCTAGTATGTGCAAAACTCTTTTCAAATCTCGAGGCACATATTGAGGGGGAGCAAAACTCTTTTCAAATCTAGATGTTGATATCGTTTAGAAAATGGTATTCAAAGAAGTTAATTCTTTCTCTTGCCTCCATGTGCAAAACGGTTTCAAATATTTGATGCACATGTTGAGGGGGAGTTCTCGTTCTAAAAATATCAAAAACAATTCAGGTACAACATGTTTTGATAATATATCACAAGTATCTGGATTGATTTTCAAATGGTTTTCAATTGGTTCAAATGGCAGATGAACAATACCAAATAGACCGACCAACTTTACTTTATATACGGTGATATAAGGATGATAAGGTTAGGTATGTGTTCCCATGATCCGCCGAGAACGGAAGGATCTACCAGGGACTATCCACTAGTTAGTGTAGAGTTCTTAGGTATGATGAAAAAGGAGAAAATGAGAAATGGGAAGAGTGCGGATCGATCTGAGCTAGTCTTGGAATAAACCCAACAAGGTTCTAGTTATGAAGTCTCGGTAAGCAGAAGGGGTTGAAGAATGAAAAAAAGCTGAATGTGAAAAGGGTGAAAAGAAATAGCCCTCCATCAATTCAACCTTAGGCGAAACCGGGTTCAATACATATACTCTTGGTTGTTACTAAGGTAACACTAGTATTGAAGACAAGGCGTCATGGACCCGATGGCCTGATCGCACTAAACTTCCCAAGCTACTCAAGTTCCTCTTAAAAGGGCTTGCTTCATTCTCACGGGAACCGACATAATCTATCGACTTTCTCTTGAGATGGTTGATATTGTAGGAGACCCTCTCCCAGTCTCCGACACGAGAACCAAATATGCAAAATTGAGTCTAGAGCCACGAGATCATCAATAAATCTCATTACGACACTTTCAATGAAGACTCTATTTCACACAATGTGGAATGAGAGATTATATCTTGAGTCCTACGCATTATCCTTGTGGTATTGCGGAACATCCGAGTGATGTGTATACATATTCAAAATGAAGATGGAAAGCCTTACGAGCCAACATCAAACAAGCTCACGGTAGGTGGCATGTGAGATCTATTATATAGATCAACCATGTGACAACCGAATGAAACAATGGGGCGATTCAATCTCTTGAATTAATCACAGTTCGAAGTTATGGATTGCGGATACCTTTGAAAAGCAGGTCTTTGTGCTTAATAACTCTTGTCTTTAGCACATCGACCGTGTACTAATTTTCAAATCAAAGGTGTTTTTATGATTGATAATTGATTTTCAATAAAACCTTCGTTGTATTGCAAAACAATTTCTATTGAGCAATACTCGATTGATTTTCAAATCTCTTTTCATCAATCGATGGACTTAAATTATTTGGTTCACTCACTCCGTGTTGTCTTCTTTGAGGCGTTCGGTTTGAGAACAACTAGAGCAATTGCGAAACCACGTCAAGGAAATTCTTGAATTATACGATCGCGGGCGGTGCATGTCTTGATCAGCGAGGAACCGTGGGTCAGTACCTCTATTCAACTAAAGTGGTCAAAGACACTTTTGTACAGCTTTATTGCTAACTATTGTATGCGGTACCCGACGTTTGCGGTGATCGAATGAAGCGGTCAATCCATAGCCGCATGCTCACTTAACACATTCATCTCAAAATAAATCATGATTAGTGCATCAATGACTCGATATTTTCACTTCATGCTTACGCTTTCTGTTGCGCCAATATCATGAATCAACGAAGATTCCGTTACTCGATGAGAAGATTTCATGATCCAGTGTGAGCATGTCGGTTCGAAAGTCACAACATCATAATACCAACACCACAATGGATGTCTCGAGATTTTGATGGCGATGATCTCAAAAGTGGCTCAAAATTATTATCACGTGGATCGGGAAAAGACCTCCACCGGAGTAACCAAACATGCAATGTGAAGAATCAATGACTACGAGCTTAGGAGCAAAGTACTACATCAAGAATGCAAGAACAATTGTTAATGAAATATCTATTTGTATTCAATGTAATTTTAGTTCATGATTGAGTGACCTCCCT
Organism: Chrysanthemum lavandulifolium; assembly: GCA_022545495.1. NCBI lineage: Eukaryota > Viridiplantae > Streptophyta > Magnoliopsida > Asterales > Asteraceae > Chrysanthemum > Chrysanthemum lavandulifolium. The sequence continues at coordinate 242,437,018 of CM040239.1, read as the reverse complement.
TAGGGAGATTGTTAGGAATTAGAAATTCGGTATTAAAGTCGGTCACCTCAAGTATATTTAATCGTAAGAAAGCTCGTAGTCGTAGTTAGTTCAAGCTAAGTAGTATTTAGTTAAGTAACACCGTGGAGGGCAGACGGGTCTTTACCCAGCTGTATGCACGATCCACACCCGTTGTGTGGCGTTTTATGTAAGACTATAAATACTCTCTACCTCCCAAGGTAGAGTTGGAGCTCATAATAAGATCTTTTCTTTCTCTCACTAAGTTCCCTAAACCTCTAACTTTCTCTCTCTAGAACTCACTTTATACGCCCACTTTGTGTTATGGTTTGATGTGTATGTGAAATCCAATATCTTACAGATGTTCTTGGTGATGAATGCTCTAATGAATAGAGATTTGGGTGAGAAAGAGGCTCGTTGAATGAGTGTAATCCATGCTCTAGGAATGAGGGCTTAGACGGTTTGCTAGAGCTAGCTATATTTGGTTTTGAACTAGATGACCCTTTTTCTAGCCCAAAAGGTTTGATGCTAATTCTTGTGGTTCTTTTAGCAATTGTTGAATGGGTTTGTTGAGGTGGGATTCTAGCATTGTTATCTCTTACGGGAGATGATTCGGTGGATGAAATCTCATGAATCATATGACCCTTTCTTTTGGATGAGCCTTTGGTTGAGGAGTTGTTGCTAAGTGCTTTGGTCATGGTGATGGTAAGGATGCAATGTGAGCTTCTAACTACTGATTTTTGAGAGCTAGGTGAGAGTGATGACTTAACCTTAAGAGTGTTTGGTTTATAAAGGATAATTTTGAGGGAATTAAATTCTTGACCACTAAGAGGATTAAGCATGCACTTAGGATATTGTTCAGCTCTAGGAATACATTAAATGATAACTAAAAGTTGTTAGATAACCAAAAGGTGGCTTAAATTTGAAGAGGAAAGCTGATTAAAGTCTTTCTGCAGACACGGATCCCACGGATCCCTCTCACCAGGGATCCATCTGGTTATAAACCAAGGATCCGTCTGTCAGACAGATACTTGATGTGATGATAGTGCTTTTTTAAGGTCTAGTACCTATGTATCTCGAGGTTTTGACTTTCCTTTGATGTCTTGAGTAGTGGATGTCTTAAATGCTCAACCATAAGGGGTGAGGGTGCTTAATGATGGTTTTGGGTAGGAAAGTGGACTTTAGATAGTCTAACTAAGTGCTTGAGAAGGATACCATTTGATTTGAGATGAAAAAGTGGTGGTAATTAGTCCTAGAAGTCAGATGATGGCTCAAGAAAAATTTAATAAAATCTTAAAAAATAAAAAAAAATGAAAAACTAGTTTTGAGCCTATTTTTTAGTTAAAAGTGACTAAACTCAATTTGCTAAAATTGATGGACATATCAAATTAAGTGTTATAATATGTGAGGAATAATGTCTGAGCGTTGGAGCGGAAGATGGTGAGTTTTGATAAATTAATAAATCAAAAACACTTACAAATAGATCCTAGGTAAGCTATGGGTGAGTGTGAAGCTTTCAAATGTTTGAGGAAGACTTAGTTGTTTCTAAGATATTATGTTTGACTAGTGTGAGGTGATCTAGTGAGCTGTTTTTGATGTAAGGAAGTGTGTATTCCTCATTTGTAGTCACGGATCCCACGGTTCCCTTTTGGGAGGGATCCGCCTGGTTATAACGCTGGGATCCGCCTACTGCAGATCAGAAGGCTTTCAGCAAATGTGCAATTTTGCACTCCTAGCAAATGCTTTTCCTAGTTGTTTCTACAAAGACTAAATGCAAGAACACATTAAGTATAACACATAGCAAGTGTGAGGGAACTGAAGGTACCTAAAGATGAGTGACGACGACCACTTGAATGATTTCAAGAGGTCGTAAAATCTCATCCTACATGTTCCTAAGTTAATATTGTTCAATGCCAAGTTATGGCAATAGCTACATACTGCAACCTACTTCTACATAAGTATTTTTTAGATGTTAAAACCCATTGTTTCAAATTGTTTTCACAAATTTAGGTCCTATGACCTTACCTTACTTCTCGACCACTTTCCGTCTTCACCCCTCCTCCACTCTTTATCACACCATCTCTACTGCTTTTTCTTCAAGAAGTTGGCGAAGCACTTGAATATTCCCTTGGTTTGTTGCCATTATTTTGATGGGATAGGAACATCCGGCAATTAATTGATGTAATCCAAGGGGTCGAGATCGGTATTTTCGAGTGGGTTGCTACTACCTTTACCTTCTCTTTGCCTCTCCCGTTCATCCGAGGAATCCGTGGGTGGGTGAGGCCTTTTGCCTTCCACCATAAACCTTGTAGTTCTACCCTCGGTCAATGACACCATAACTTTGTTGCAAAAGCTATGATCATAGGATTGTGGAGAAGGATCTAATGCAAAGATGAATGTTGCAAGATAGGTTAGGAGCATTGCGTACGGGAGCACCATTTTGTCCATGCTTTTTACACTTGCCATTCTCTTAATCATGTAGTATGCAAGGTTGAAGCGAGTCTTGGTCACTAGGAAATAGATCATGAAACTTAGGCATGCATTGGGGTGATCCTTGTTCCCTACTAAGCACAATACATTCTCCCTCACCACAACTTCCCATTTCCTATACAATGCGTACATCTCAGAGAGCTCCATTTGAAAGGGTCCATATAGATCACTTTTGAGTTTCTAGTGACCCTCGATGGGAAGCCCTTGGCATGAACACGGTATCCCTTACCGTGGTTGCTTCCGGGATTAACATGTTGTAGATTTCATGATGATCAACCATATTGTGTAACTTCTCTAAAGACCACTCATTGGAAAACGTGCAAAATCCTTGATATGAAACCCGTAGTATTCTTCCAAACTCCACAAGCGAAAGGGTGTACTCATGCTCATTTATGATGAAGACAATTGAGATGGACCCATCATTATTTCTAACTATCCTCATTGTCTTGTAGAACTCGAGTACGAAAACCGGGCAAATTTGTTCGTTTATGTCCAATAAACAATCAAAGCCAATGGTACCAAAAACTTGTCTTATGTCGGTGTTAGCAAGAAATGATGGTTCTACTATACGACCTTCATGAAAAAGTCTCATTTCGAGCATTTCAAAGGCTTTCCTATCTTCCGGGCTAAGTCCATCTTTTCTAAGGTACATTGGTATGTAATGAGCGGTATCTTGGTAGTCTTGTTGTCGGTTACTTGGCATGATTGTTCCTAAACAACACAACCACAATGAGGTGTTAATTGTGAATAGTAACCTAAAGGGTTTGATCACAATTTTGCTCAAATCATCTTTATTGAATTCAAGAAATGAGTTTAATTTGTATTGACAATGTTAATTCTTTGATTTAGATTATCTTAGAAAACAATGTGGTAACAAATTATGATAAACCCATTTGAACCCAACTTCTAAAAATGAAGAAATTGTAATCCTAGAAATCAAGGAATTAAATTAACAATGTAGTGAAGATTATACTTACACAAGAGATTGTTATGCTCGAAGGAAATGATCAAATTGCTCATGTGAGCAGTAATTAGGTTTTGTTAAGTGAGTCTTTGAAGGAAATTGATTGTGAAACTTCCACGATGATCATTACTAACTTATCTTTGTCTTACGGTGCACGGATCCCACGGATCCCTCTCATTAGGGATCCGGCTAGTTCAAGCTCAGGGATCGGCATGACAGCAAAAATCAGCTTAAGCATTCCTTGATAACTTTGGTTTGGGAGTTCTAAAATGCCTAGAGTTTGATGTTTAAGCTCTATAACTTGTGATTTGAGGTTTTGACGGTTTAATACTAATCATATTTGACGTGATTCCCTTTTTATGAATTAGTCACAATTCTTGGGAGGTTTATCAAAGATTATGATAAAATCCCATTTTATCATAATATAAGAAATTTCACATGGATATTCATTGACATAGATGAAGTGTCAATAATCCTTTTGTGATGAATAATGATTGAGGCTATCGAATAACCGAGATATCATTATTACATATTAGTAGTGTAGTCTATACAAATCAATCGAAGAATACTATTCTTGATGATGGCTTTAATATAGATAACTACTCAAGTAATTACTAATAGAGATTAATTATACAACTAAGATTTTAACAATAATAAAACAAATGTAAATTATTAACGATCATACCTTTGCTAAATATTCTTTTTAAGGGAAGAAGTATTTAGAAAAAATGCTTTGTGATCTTCTTAGAATCTCCAGATCCATGTGTGAGAAAAACAATGCTAAACATTCTTTTCAAGAAAAGAAATAGATAGTTTCTTCATGATCTTCTTGGTATGCCCAAATCCAAGTATGGAGAATTCTTAACAAGGAAAGTATTAGAACATTCTATCATTGTCCAACAATAAACACTATAATAATTTTTAAAACATGACTTGAAAAATCCTTCTTTGTAGTTTTCAAACATACACGGATCGTATCAAGTTTTTAAAGTACAACATACTCTAAGAAACTTGGTAGCGAAGCTCGATGGCAATTTTGGAAAACTAGAAGGGGTTGAATAGTTTACCAATTAAAACTTCGTTTTAAAACATTTAGATCGACTTATGTCAATCTATTTAGATTTGTATGTTGGGCGTTGATAGATAAATATATAAAAGTGTAATGAAAGATAAAGAGTAAGAAGCACATAACCACGACACGACTATTTATAGTGGTTCGGCTACAAGGACACCTTCTTTGCCGTACTCCACTCCCGAGTCACCTACTCGAGAGTTTGTAATCACTACGACACCAACTCCTTACGGTGAGAAGCCTTCACAGCGTCGCCTACTCTTTTTACGGTACTAGGCTAACCACGGGTTTTTTTACCAAGGTGAACCACACCTACCACAATGTCGCCTACCCTTTATCCGGTACTAGGCTAAGTACTGGGTTCCATTACAATGGAGGAACTACTACCCAATACTACACAACACATAATCCCAAAGGAGACCCACTCCTTATTACAATACCATCAAGGATATCAACATCCTTGGAAACAAACTATCACTATATGTATAACGATGCACCTCATCGATTATACAACCTTAGCATTCTTCACTAATGCCACTTGATTTGATTTCTAGGCATCCTTCACCAATGCCCTTGACACAACGCTTGGCACCTTTCACTAATGCCTTCGTCTTGACACCTTTAGCATTCTTCACTAATGCTCTTGACACGGACGCTAAGCATCTTCCACTAATGCTTTCGTCTTGACTCTTTCGGCATCCTTCACTAATGCCTTCGACACCATACTTCTATGGAGGAAGAAAGAACTATCAACTAGAGAACCTTAGTAGTCTTGATGATGACGAAGCATGGCAAGTCATGGATTTGAGCTTGCTCGACTTCAAGAAGTTGTGATATTGCCTTTAAGAGGAACCTAGAGAATCACAAAAAAAAAAAGACAAACTACATAGAAAGATCCCTTAGGATCAGTGGTTAGAGAGTTACAATACTTGGGAAAAGTATGTGTGAAAGTGGCAAACCAAAAGGAAGAAATGGCTCACTATTTATAGAGGAGAAACACTTACTGTTCCACGGATCCCACCCTCAAGGGATCCGTCTAGTGTAATGCTAGGGATCCGTGGGACACTCCTCTTTGCCCATGGGTATTTTGGTTGTGGGTCATGGGTTATGGGTTAATCCATGGTTATTTTATTAGATACAATGTACCAAATAGATGCAATGCATCTAGTCAAATGGGTATGGGTCAATACCATGGTTGTAGTTTTTAACCATTTATAATACATACTAGTTATGTATATATTTGCCCAATATGTAAATACTAGTTGTTGTACATATGTATTACTAAATCATAAAATCACTTATACTTGTTTTAGTGTTTTATGTGAAAACGTAAGTGTGTTAGAAAACTATTGGCTCAAACTATTTATTTATTTTATTTGTTTCGTTAAAATGATTTTACGTTTGTTATCAACAAAACATTAGAAGATCGTAAACTATAAATAAAAATTTTTACGGCTTATTTGTATTAACAAGGTTGTTCAAGCGTTTTCGTGAGGTTTATGTGTCATTTCAATCACATACCATTGTAATGAATGTTTCTTGTGATTATTATATTTTAACAGGGTAAACCTCTTTACCAAAAAAAAATTATTGAGTCGGGTAAACTTTCTAAAACCTAACAGTTTTAACTCAGAGCTCGTAAACTTTAAATACTTGTCAAAAACTAGTCCCTGAACTTTTATAAACTTTTTAAACTCTATGTACAATGGCATAATTAATATAATAAAATTTAAAAACTTATTTGCATATTTAACTTTATCATTTTAAAACCTAAGACGCAATGTATTATTTTGGGTTGCTCGTAGGGTTTTCTCGGCTTGTTCATCGTTTTATTTGCACTTTGCATAAGGTGAGTAATCACATCTCCTCTTTTACCATTTTCATTATATTTTTGGGGTGAAATGCATGACTTGTGTTTTTATTTAAACTTATGACTTGTTCTAGGACCCTTTAGTATATTTTGAACTTATGACTTAAATTTTTACTTGAACTATTTGAAATTGATTTTGAAACTTAAGATATTTTGAACTTATGACTTGTTTTGAACTTATTATCTACCGTACGCACTCAAATTTAAGTCTTCCTTGTTCAGAGAAGTACCAAGTCTCCCTTGTACGCAGTCTTGATTTAATTGAATATAATAGTTGTTATGATGTACTGTTCGTACATTTGCATTGTTAGTCTCCGATTGGTTTCCATTCGCATTCCAATTTATACGTACCTTTCGTACGGCTCCCTTGTGTGGAGCAATCGATATATGAATAACCTTATTAGAGGTCGACCAACCTGTCATTCCCTTGTCAACGGAATGCATATTATTTATTTTAGGGGCTTATGGCGCATACTTTATTATATACTAAGTGCTATGTTAGGATTTAGTAAATCCAGTACTTAAAGTGTCGGCCACCTCAAGTATATATACTCGTTAGAAAGCTCGTAGTCGTAGTCATTCAGTGATAGTAAGTAGATTACTTAGTAACACCGTGGAGGACGGACGGGTCTTTACCTACTGTACGCCTGATCCACAGCCAAAAGTAGGCGTGCTATGCTTGTACCTATAAATACCCTTTGCCCTCCAAGGCAAAGAGTTGGAGCTTTCATAATTCATTTTTCTTTGTCTCATAAGCTTCCCTTCCTCTCCCACTTTCTCTCTCTAAACCTTATCTCCTACACATAACTTTGTGCTTATGATGTGTTTGTGATAAACCAAGATGCTACAAATGGTATCAAGAGCCATGGTTTGATCATCCATCTCTCATGTTCTTGGTTTGATAGTTATTTTTGGGATAAGGTTTGGGTTTTACGCGTTGCGTTGTGAATACGCGTGGGTATTGCGTACAAGGTTTTTGGTATGCTTAAAGCACTATATTTTACACTTAAAAATTCAAGATTGTTATGGGTTAAGGGTTATTGAGTGTTAAAATTTTAGTTTCTTGCAAAAAGGTTCAAACTTTATGTGTTTTTCTTGGTTTTTAAACGTGTTTGGATACGAGTGTACTTGTCTACGCGTAAGAGTGAAACGTGGTTTTGATCATCAAGTCTTGTTGTTTTGGTGTTTTTAAGATTGTTTCATCATTATAATATGGTTTTCTAAATGGTTTTGGTCATAAAAATCGCGTTTGGCATATTTTGTACTTCTTACGCATAAGAAAACCCTAATCTTACGCGTAAGGTATGCTTCAAGTGATCTTCAAATCTGTTGGCTTACTCAGTGTTTTCTTGCTTGGATAAGCACGAAAATACTTCGACTTTGGATATCTTTTACCTTTGGAATAAGTGTAAAGGATTTTTAGTTAAAATCTAATTTTAGGCATAAGAATAAAGCTTCTGAGTAATAAATCCTTCGCTTAAGCCTTATTCTATGCATAAGCTTGTCTTACACCTAAAGAAAACTTCGCATAAGGTTCTTACTTCTAAGCCTTGGCTTACGCTTAAACTTAAGTTTTTATCCTAAAGTCTCTGCGTAAGCTATAGACTACGCTGTAGCTCCGCTCACGCAGCGTAAGCATGTGTCTACGCATAAGCTAGTGTTTACGCTAAGTCACTTGTCTCACGCGTAAGCTTCTTTGTCTACGCATAAGTGTGTAAGTTTTACGGTTTCTCTCTTGATTTTGTAAAATCCCATGAAAGAATCTATTTCTGATTAAATCAAAGATTTGTAAAATCCCTAGAATTTAAACATGTCTTCCGTTCTTGATGATGTGCAAGTTGCGAGGATCGATACTAAATCTCCCATGCTTGATAGAACCGACTATGAGTCTTGGTCACAAAGAATCGGTGTCTTTGCTTAGGAAAGGAAAATGAGGTTAACATCCTTAAGTCAATTGATGAAGGACCATATCAAATTGAGACTACCGAGGCGTTCTTGAAGCTGCTGGCGATGGTTACGTGACATTAGGACCGGATAGACCAAGACATATGATGAACTTTCGATAAGGAGAAGAAGAATCGATGCAAACATCAAAGCTTCAAACATTGGTTTCCAAGGTCTGCCAAAAGACATCTACAAGGTGATCAATCACAACAACGAAGCAAAGGCGATGCAGGATAACGTTAAGATGCTTCTATCTTGTTACGAATCGACTCAAGAAGATAGGGAGTCTCGGTTGTATGATGATTTTGAGAACTTTGAAATGATACCGAGGGAAAGTGTGTTGAATATCATGTCGATTTCACAGGTGGTGAATGATATGAGGAATATCAAAATGACAATGGCGAATATTCACTAAATTCAAAGTTTGTGAACAACATGACTCTCGAATGGAACAAATTTGTCACATCACTCAAACTCAACAAAGGATTGAAGAAAACCAATTATGAGCAACTTTATGCTTATTTGCTTCAAAATGAGAAACATGCGACATTTGACCGAATGATCATGGAAAGTTCAAGACCAATCTTGGAGAAGCAAGATCTTCAAATGATTCTCTGCATTCTACACTAATGTAGGGATCACTACCAAAGCATCACAAGTCATACCTCTTTGGAAATGGTAACTACAAGCTCATTCTGATCCGGTATAAGCCACTGATTCGACTCGGTCATGGAACACTTTATCAATCAAGTGGCTCTTATGGTCAAGCAAAACTTGAATCTCACCCACACACTAACAATTATCTCGAGCGCATCAAATCGTCAAAATCATACTCTTGTGAAAGGCGGAAATATTGTGGTGCAAAATGTGCAGGAAGACATAATGCTTACCTTCCACACAATGAACAAGGGAATGTAGGTCTTGGTTATGGGAATCTTGGTGTTGGTGGTGGATATGTGAAATCGAGAATCGTGGAAGGAATATGGCTCGGGATCAACCAATCAAGTGCTACAAGCGTGGTGGAGAAGGGCACATTGCTAGAACCGCACTCAACCAAAACGTCCTCAAAATGCGAAATACTTGAGGACAAGATGTTCTTGGTTCAAGCACAAGATAATGGAGCTATGTTGAATGAAGAGGATACATTATTCTTGGTGATAGGAATGCTAAGACATACGATGCTTGATGTGGACGAACAACTAGTGCATGGTGCTGCCCAGAACAATCCCAACGCCTTTCAAGTTGCAGACTGTGATGCATTTGACTCGGACGTTGATGATGAACCATATGCACAAACTATCTTTATGGCTAATATCTCTCCAATGGCCTCTTCACCTCAACGGGCCAATCCCTCCAAGGAATCCATCATTAAAGAGGTACTTAAACTATATGATGAAGTTGATATGCAAAAGATTCACCATGAAGTACAATCTACTGAAGTCATTGAATCAGATATTGAAAATATGGGAAATAGCAATGTTGTCCTATATGAACAATATGTGAAGCAAGATGACAGTCTTATTGTACCAAGTGATGAATCTTCTAAAATTAACAATAAATGCATGCACGATGAATACACCGCATTTGTGCTGATGATTCCTTGACCATGAACTCAATACCTATAAGGATCAAGTTGCCATATACGAGCAGCGTGCTAAGTTTGAGCCCGACCACTCGTGAGCGGAGATGGATATCCAAATCGTACACTTATCGAAAAAGCAATTTTAGGGAAGAAGTATTAAAACAAGAGTTAAATTCCTTACAAGAAAAGCTTAATAAAATGCTAAGCAAAACAAGAACTTCAAGAAAATGTGAAAATGTTAGCGAGAATTCAATGCTAAGGAATCAAAACTTTTAACTGAATTTTCCGACCTAAAACTTTGAAAACAAACTTGAAAACAAGTTATGCGTACAAGGAAACACCCTTGGATGATCACATGGTCACTAAGCATAGAGTCTTAGCGATAAGCATAGTATCCCCATCGTAGAGGAACCCGATCACGAGTATGGTAAAATAGCAAGAGTGCTCAAAGGTTGTCTATGATGGTGATGAGATCCTCAAGCCTATACAAAACCTTCATGCATTGAGTGCACCGAGGAAGATAAAAATTAGAAGATGCCACTAAGGAAAAATTGAATGAGAAGCTTAAAGATCCACAGTGGATTAAATATAACATCACTTTTAAGTCTCATGATTACACTAAGGAAAATTAGATTTCCTTGAACAAGTTTAAGCCTCAAACCCTATTAACGCTGAACAAATGTTACGGAAAAGGACATCGATAAACAAAAAGCGAGATAACCTTGTTGAAAAGAACACCCAGAGGAAATTATCCCAAGCAACTGTGTATCCTCCAATACACCAATGCATTTAGTGCCTAGAGCACTTCCACTAAAGCAAGACCTTAATCGGCCTTTATGTAGGTACCAACTATTTGTTGATTTTGAAAAGCGTGTAAAAAGAATCACACCTCTTGGGATAAGCGAAGGGAAAGGGTTTTGAGCAAACTAAAGAATGCTATTTAGCGAGGTCATGCCTTTCTTTAAACAATTAAAGGTCAATTTGAGAGTCTTAAAAGGGGATAGACACGAGATTAAAGAAATGGAAAAGGAATTTGATGCAATGATAGTTGAGGTCAATAATTATGAGCAGGAACTTAAATATAATGAAATTGAAAGGAAGAATCGCATATCTTAAATGAGAACTTGATTTCTCAATGTCTTTGCTCAATATGTGTTTTACATTGCTACGAATTCTTCTATTCGCATCTCAATTTCATGAATTATCATTTGCTTTGAAAGTTTCCCATGATCGTGTCATTGAGCTTGAAACAACAAATTCAAAATTGCATGAGAAAATAGAACAGGATGATCATGATAACTCGGTCAAACATTTTTCTAAATTAGAAGTTGAACATCTTGCTTTGCAATTAAAATATCAACATCTCAAAGAAAATGTTAAAACCTCAAATATCAAGACATCCTCGATGCTCCCGAGTTTGATGCGGTTTTGGAAATTTGAAAACGTGATGAACAAATTCGAGCTCATCATAACACGATCAAAAGATTGAAAGCCCAAATTTCACAACTAAAGGTGAAAAGAAGGATGTGACTGTTCCATATGCCTCCACATTTAGATTCTCGAATTTCCAACTTCAAAACATTATTGATAACTTGCAAAAGGAAAATGATTGTTTAAAATGAAATTTCAAGGTTAATGATCAAAACAAAGAGTTATGTGATTCATTTAAAGTTAATCATGATAAACAAATTGAAAAGATAACTTCTTTATTTAACGATTTTGAGAATCTGAAGCGTGAGGTGAAAGGAAAGTTACCAATCCCAAATTGCAAATATTCTGTTCCTAAGGTTTCTGCTTGTGATAAGTATGCTATCGATATGTTATATAATCCCCCTCCCATTAGGAATAATGAACTTGCACATAAACCATATCTCTCATACCTTAAGGAAAGTTTGAAGGGTCTCCGTGAGATAGTTAAAGATGAAAGATTAGAAAAACCTTTTGATAGTACCATAGCCTATGCCTGCATGGATGCCAAAAGATCTCAGGAACTCTTAGAGTACGTAATTGTCACAAGTCCGAAATCTAGCAATAGGCGAGATAGAATAGTTGCACCCAGTTCTATGCCTAAGGATAAGAATGTGACTCACAAAACTTCAAATCCCAGCACTTCTAGACCACCAATGCAAAGTGTAGTATCACCAACTAATATTCCTGTTGTTCCTTCTACATGAGTAATCAGCAACACTAAGGTTAGCGGGTCAAAGCCTTCAGGCAATACAATGCGAAATAGGATCTTGCCAGCCAAAAGTGTTGAAGAGAAGAAAGTAGAAGAACATCCTAGGAAGAATAAGTTTGAATTGAATAAAATGAATCATTTTGATTCTAGTATTAGCTATAAGCGTACTGTAATTAATTTGAATTCTGATGCCTTTTGCAAAACATGTAAGGAATGTTTGATGGCTGGTCTTAATCATGAATGTGTTGTGAATGAGGTGATAAATGTTGTTAATACTCCAGTCAAAAGTATAAAAAATGTTAAACATGTTAAGGAGATCTGGAAGCCTAAAATAAAAAGGGTCAGCAATTATTGGAAGCCTACAGGAAGAAAATTTAGCAATGTAGGTTATCAATGGAAACCTACTGGCCGGAAATTAAAAGTGAATGAATTTTGTCCAAAGATGTCTAGATATATGCCTTCTAAGAAATGGAAGCCTCTTGGTAGAATCATACCTTTAAGAAGTGCTCACACTTCACATAGGTCCACCGCCACTACTAGTCACGCCTCCACTAGTGAAGTTCTCATAGCTTCTAGAAATCTTGAGGTTTATCAATTGCATGTACTAACCACAAGGAACCCATTATTCCATGGGGATCCAATGCTTCGATTATCCACAACGATGCGTGTTTAAATGCGGTCGTACAAATCGTCCTTTGGTATTTGGACTCAGTACGCTCAAAGCATATGACTCGAGATCGCTCATGACTCATGAACCGTGAGTAAATTTATCGGACCTGTTAGATTCGAAACGACCATTTTGGAGCTATTATAGGTTATGGAGATTATGTGGTTGGAGATAGTGTAATTTCCCGGGTATATTACGTTGAAGGTCTTGGTCATAACTTGTTTTCTGTCGGTCAATTATGTGATTCTGATCTAGAAGTGGCCTTTAGAAAACATACTTGCTTTGTTAGAGAACTTGATGGTGTGGAACTTTTAAGAGGAACATGTGGAACAAACTTATACACCATCTCTATCGAAGATATGATGGAGTCTTGTCCAATCTTCCTGCTGTCAAAGGCCTCTAAAATAAAGTCTTGGTTGTCGCATCGTCGTCTCAATCACTTGAACTTCGGCACCATCAATAATCTTTCTAGAAAGGACCTAGTAAGAGGCTTACCCAGATTAAAATATGAGAAAGATCATCTTTGTTCAGCATGCCAATTGGGAAAAAGCAACAAATATGCCCACAAACCCAAACCTGCTAACTCTGTTATGGAAGTTCTTCACACCATTCATATGGATTTGTGTGGAACAATGAGAGTATAAACAATTAACGGGAAGAAATATGTGTTAGTAGTTGTTGATGACTACTCACGGTTTACTTGGGTTAAGTTTTGAGGACAAAGGATGAAACTCCCGACATCATCATTAAACTTGTTAAACAGTTGCGGTCCGGCTTAATAAAACGATCGAATCATCCGCACGAGATAATGGGCGGGTTTGTCAACAAAGAACTTATTGAGTTCTATGAAAGTATTGGGATCGACCATCAAAGAAGTGTTCCTCGACTCCTCAGCGAGCGGTTTAGTTGAAAGACAAAATTGAACTCTTGTAGAAGCCACTAGAACTATGCTTATTTACTCAAAGGTTCTAATGTTTCTCTGGGCTAAAGCCATTGCCACTGCTTGCTACACCCAAAACCATTCCCTAATTCACACCTCTCATGGAAAAACTCCATACGAACTTGTCCACAATCGAAAACCTGATCTCTCTTTCCTTCGTGTGTTCAGTTCTTTATGCTACCCAACGAATGATGGTCCAGATTTAGGTAAATTAAGAGCTAAGGCGGACATTGGAGTTTTTGTGGGCTATGCATCAAATAGGAAAGGTTACCGAATCTACAACAAAAGAACCCAAGATATCATGGAAACTATTCACGTCACGTTTGATGAGCTGTCTGTTGGAATCACTCCTAAACTAGATTTCAATTGTTAGTAATTAATATGTAATAGTTAGCTTAATATGGCTTTTATGTTAGTAATCATGCCAAGGATTATGTAGAAAGCCCATGAGCCTTGGCCCAAGCCCATAAAGGAAAGAAAGGGAACTTGCATGTTGCCCTAGTTCCTTCCTATAAATACTCTTGTAAACCCTCACTTGAGGGTTGGTTGTTCAATTCACTCATTTACCTTTACGCATAACTCTTCTATAGTATCATACGTGTGTGTGTGTTATTGTTCATCCGATCACTTCCTCTCTATTTCTTATATTGATGCTTGTGTTACTAATATGGGAACCTAACAGTGGTATCATTCGCCAAATAGTTGGGTAAAAAGGGTTTTTTTGTTTTTGAAGTTATTTTGGTGTTACGCGTAACTCACGGTTCTTCAACTTTGTCACGCTTAAAAACTTAATTTTTACACTTTTTAATCCAAGATTCTTGTACTTTCAACGTTTTTAGGTGTTAAAATATATGTTTTTGGCAAAAAGTTTCAAACTTTACGGGTATTTCATTGATTTTAAGCTTGTTTTTATACGTGTATACTCTTTTACGCGTAAGGTGTTTCTAAGTTTTGGATCATCAAGTTTCACACTTTTGTGCTATTTTAGTGATATTGAAGCTGTCTCATCACAAAAATCGGTTTAGAATCACTTTGGGCTAAAAATCGCTTTTGGTTAAGTTTCACGCGTAACTAAACCCTAAAGTTACGCATAACTTTTCCTTGGATCGATCTTGATTTTAGTGGTTTACTCGGTATTTTCTTGCTTGGATAAGCCTGAAAACACTTCGACTTTGGAAATCCTTTACCTTTGTCATAGTGTAAAAGAGTTTTGGGCAAAACCCTAATTTTACGCATAAGCTCACTCTTACGTGTAGAACTCTTTACGCCTAAGCTTAATCTTACGCCTAAGCCTTGCCTTACGCATAAGCTAATCTTACACATAAGTCTTCTACGCCTAACTTTCAGTTTACGCATAATCTTAGTGTTTCTCAATTCTTACGCGTAAGCTAATCCTACGCGTAAATATCACTTTTACGTGTAAGTTTGGTGTTTTTACGCCTAAGTGTTACTTTGCCTTAACGAGTTTTTTCCGCCTAAGCATACTTCATCAACAACGTTTCATTCGACTACAAAGATCCATTTAACAACACAAGTTTTCAACATGTCTCAACCACCATACTCTAACTACTTTCCTTACACGTATAATCAACAACAACTAAGTCCACAACATCAACAATTCAATCAACAACAACAAATTTATCAACAACAATTCAATCAACAACATTGTCCACAACATGGAGCAATTCCACCTCAAATGGTTCAACCACCACCTAGTCTTCAAGTACAACCTGACACAAACATTTACAATCAACATCCATCCAGGAATACTATGAAGGAACCGACTTAGTTTGCAAAGATGTGCGAAGCTTTAAGTAGCCAACAATCCATTCATGAGGCAGGATCACTTGATAGACCTCCAATGCTCACTCCCGGAAACTATGATCAATGGGTGATTAGGTTCTTTAGGTTTTGTGATCTAAAGAAGCCACATGGAAAGTTCTTAAAGAAGGTTATCTTGGAAGGTCCATTTCGGATGCCTATTCTCGTTACACGGAGATCCAAATGCTATTCCACCAAGAGATGATCTCACAAACATTGCAAGCTGTCGTGACCTTTACGGTGATGAAGTTCTACACTCTGAAGGCGATGAGCTAGCAATGCAATATATCCTTTATCAAGCGGTCCCATCGGTTCCTCTCTTGTCTGATTCACTCCCTAACGTTCGTATGTACCTCCATCCGAAAAAGATTTGAAGAAACTGTTTGATCTAATGTTTGATGAATACTATGAACCTCATGAGAATCAATCTTCTTTATCATCTCCAGTGGTGGCTTCTGAACCAATCATCACAGAGAATCCATCTGTTTCTATGTCTCTATCTCCAGAAGCACCAGCTGCCGAACACTCATCATCTCCTCAATCATCGGTTGTACATCATGGAATTGGTAATTTTGATGGAAATAACCCTTTTGCTACTCCCGAAGATGCTCCGTTTGAAAACATATTTTCCCTCGAACCAACACCGAACCATCTTCATCGGGGATCCAAACTCTGCTACTTGATCCTCAACAACAACCACACAAGCACCTTAGAAAATGGACACATGACCATCCATTGGACAACATCATTGGGAATCCTTCCGTCTCGTATCCACTCGAAAGCAACTTGCAGCGGATGCCTTATGGTGCTTCTTCAATTTGTACTCTATGATCGAATCGAAGATGTTAAAGCGCAATGTTCAAGACAATTTGGTTCAATGCAATGCAAGAAGATATTCATGAGTTCGATCGACTCGATGTATGGGAATTAGTACCCGTTCCAGACTGTGCAATGATCATTGCACTTAAATGGATCTTCAAAGTAAAGCTTGATGAGCACGGTGATGTTTTGAAAAATAAGGCAAGGTTAGTGGCTAAAGGATATCGTCAAGAAGAAGGTATTGACTTTGAGGAATCTTTTGCTCCAGTTGCACGTATCGAGGCTATCAGAATCTTCTTGGCTAATGCTGCTAGCAAAAACATGGTAGTTTATCAAATGGATGTGAAACCGCCTTTCTTAATGGAGATCTAAAAGAGGTGGTTTACGTCAGCCAGCCAGAAGGTTTTGTGAATCTAGAGCATCCTACTCATGTCTATCGCTTGAAAAAGGCTCTTTACGGTTTGAAGCAAGCTCCTAGAGGATGGTATGATACGCTATCAAAGTTTCTTCTATCTAATGGATTCAGAAAAGGAGCAGTTGATCCGACATTGTTCACCAGAAGGTCAGGAAAACACTTAATCCATGTCCAAATATATGCTGATGACATTATCTTTGCCTCGACCGACCCTAATGAATGCGACCAATTTTCCAAGGAGATGGGCTACAAATTTCAAATGTCGATGATGGGACAAATGTCATTTTTTTTGGGATTACAAATTTCACAAAGTCCCGGAGGCATTTTTATAAATCAATCTAAATACGAAAAGGAAATTTTAAAGAAATTTGGATTTATTACCAGTGACCCTGTTGACACTCCTATGGTGGAGCATACAAAACTGGATGAGGACCACTCAGGAATTATGGTAGATCAAACGAAATATTGTAGTATGATTGGATCCCTGATGTACCTCACAGCCAGTAGACCAGACATTTTGTTCGCTGTATGCATGTGTGCTAGATACTAGGCTAAGCCTACCCAAAAGCACCTTGAAGCGGTTAAACGGGTCTTTCGATATCTTCAAGGAACCATTAACATAGGACTTTGGTACCCGAAAGACACCGGTATGTCACTAACGGCCTATGAAGATGCTGACCATGCAGGATGTCTAGATACACGTCGAAGTACGTCAGGAGGTGCTCAATTTTTGGGTGAGAAGCTTGTGAGCTGGTCTTCAAAGAAACAATTGAGTACTTCCATATCCTCTACAGAGGCTGAATACATAGCCATGTCATCTTGTTGTGCTCAAATCTTATGGATGAGATCCCAATTATCTGACTATGGCTTTGTATTCAACAAAGTTCCTCTGTACTGTGATAATAAAAGTGCCATTGCTCTCTGCTGCAACAATATCCAACACTCTTGAGCAAACCACATCAACATTCGACATCACTTCATCAGGGAACAAGTTGAAAACGGTGTGGTTGAAATATACTTCGTGAGGACTGAATATCAGTTAGCGGACATCTTCACCAAAGCTCTTTCTCGAGAACGTTTTGAGTTTATTCTTCCACGACTAGGCTTAAAGAGCCTTAAACTAGAAACGCTCAAACGTCTTCAGGAGGAAGACGATGAGTAAAGGTGTTCATATCTATCTATTCTTTGTACATATATTCTCAAAAAACAAAATACAAAAATATAAAACCACTAAAAAGAAAATACAAAAATATAAAATTTTCAAAATCCATAAAAATCAGAAAATCTTGAAAAAATTCAAAAAAATATTATTTATTTATCATGTTTTTCTTAGGGTTCGATAGCATCTACGGACTTTGAGTTGTCACTCAAAGAATGGCACGGTCTCTAGATGAAGTTGAGCGCAAAAAAAAAAAAAAAAAAAAACGAGATGGAGAAAATGATGGTTTATTGTCATTTCGAGCAATAACCCATTTTAAAAAGAAAGAACGAGCCATACTTAATCTTAAATTTTCAAACATCATGCTCGATTCTAAAACAAATGTTTGTCACCAAAAGACAAATGTTTCTTTCCAAATATTTTTCCTTCTAATAATTCTTTTGAAAAATATTTGTCATCTAATGAAAACAGAATTGCTTTGAAAATACCTCGGACTCTATTTTTGAAAATCATCCGGGCTTATCAATTGTCAAAATCTCTATTTCCCAATTAACAACTTATGTCATTGATTGAGGGGGAGAATGATTTCAATCAAATCTAAAAGTGTATTTTTCAAACAATTCACACTTAAACGAGCAAGGTCTACGTTTGGTTAATCAAGAAGAACAATGTTTTACAATGTTTTATACACTTGGTTCAAGACCTTGTCTAATGTTATGTTTTCAAAAGATACTCATGCATGCTTCAACAATGGAGTTTAAAAGTCTGAAAATCTGATCCTTATCAGTTGAAATGTTTGTCAAAACCAAGTCACAATTCTTCTCAAATATTTTCAAAATTAATTTAAATCAATAGAGATCACAAATCTCAAAGGATTTGAAAATTGTGATCGGGGGAGAATTTGTGATTTAAATTGGATATAAACGATAATTTGATAAGTGGTTTAGAAATATAACAACAAGCTCTCCTCCTCGCATCGCATGAAATGATTTCAAATTTTTCACGCACATGTTAAGGGGGAGCATCTATTTTAAACCAAAAAGGATTGAAACGTGTTTGATATGTCTCAAAGTGCAGGTTCCTTCTAATATGTGCAAAACTCTTTCAAATCTCGAGGCACATATTGAGGGGGAGCAATCCTATGAAAACCCCATCCTTCCCCGATATGCTTTATCTACTTGATTTGATCGGGAAGTGATTATGATCATTTTAGAAAATGTTAATCAAAAGATTGGATCTTTCTTTCTCAATCTAAGAATTCAAAAGTCCTCTTGCCCCCATGTGTTAAAATAATTTCCAATACTTGAAGCACATGTTGAGGGGGAGCATTTCTAAAATATCAAAAACAATTAAGATACAAAATGCTTTGATTTTATATCACAAGTATCTTGATTGATTTCTCAAATGGTTTTCAATTGGTTTTAAGGCAGAAGAACAATACCAAAAGACCGACCAATCTTAATTTATGCATGGTGATATAAGGATGATAAGGTTAGGTATTAGTTCCCACGATCCGCTAGAACCGGAGGGATCTACCCAGGGATAATCTACTAGATAGTGTAGAAGTCCTTAGGTATGATGAAAAAGGAGAAAAGTGAGAAATGGGAAAAGTGCGGACTGAGACAGAGCTAGAACTGGAATAAAGCCTGTTAATACAAATAAGCCGTAAAAACGTTTATTTATATTTTACGATCTTCTAATGTTTTGTCGATAACAAACGTAAAATCATATTAACGAAACAAATAAAATACGTAAATGGTTTGAACTAATAGTTTCTAACATATTCACATTTTCACATAAAACACTAAAACAAGTATAAGTGATTTTATGATTTAGTATTACATATGTACAACAACTAGTGTTTACATATTTGGGTAAATACACACATAACTAGTATGTAGTATATTGGGTAATGTAAATGGGTAGAAACTTAAGTATTTGACCCATTGACCAAATACATTGAATGTAGTTGGGTAAAAACAAGTATACACTAAATGGGTAAAAACTATCAAATGGTATTGACCCATAACCCATGGTTTTATATATACCACTTGACTAAGTTTATTGTACTCTTAATACTAGCAAATGGTATTGACCCATAACCCATGGTTTTATATATACCACTTGACTAAGTTCATTGTACCCTTAATACTAGCAAATGGTATTGACCCATAACCCATGGTTTTATATATACCACTGACCAAGTTCATTGTATCCTTAAGATACATTGTATCTAGAAAGAAACCATGGATCAACCCATAACCCATGACCTATAACCAAAAATACGCGTGGGCAAGAGGAGCGTTCCACGGATCCCAGCGTTGTGCTAGCGGGATCCCAGTGGAAGGATTCGTGGGATCCGAGGAGCAAGAGAGAATTTTCTCTATAAATGAGAGCCATTTCTTCCTTTCTATTCATCCCTTTACACACATACTTCCCCAAGTATTCTAACCTCTAACCTCGGATCCAAGAGATCTATGTAGCTTTTCTCTTTTGTTTTGTGTGATCTTCTAGGTTCCTCTTAAAGGAAAGATCACCACTTGAAGACGCAAGCTCAAGTCCATGAGTTGCCATGCTTCGTCATCATCAAGACAACGAAGGTTCTCTTGTTGATAGATCTACCTTTCTCCATAGATGTTGGGTTGAAGGCATTAGTGAAGGATGCCGAAAGTGTCAAGATGAAAGCATTAGTGAAAGGTGCTCATCATCCGTGTCAAAGCATTAGTGAAGAATGCTAAAGATGTCAAGACGAAGGCATTAGTGAAGGGTGCCAGCGTTGTGTCAAAGGCATTAGTGAAGGATGCCGAAGAATCTAATCAAGTCGCATTTGGGAAGAATGCGTAGGTCGTATAATCGATGAGGTGCATCGTTATACATATAAGTACTTGTTTATTTCCAAGGATGGTGATATCCTTGATGATGTTGTAACAAGGAGTGGATCTCCTTGATATTAGGTGTTGTGTTGTGAAGGGTAGTAGTTCCTCCATAGTAATGGAACTAGGTGCTTAGCCTAGTACCTAATAAAGGGTAGGCGACGTTGTGATAGGATTAGTTCTCCTAAGGTGTGAAAGAACTCGGTTGTTAGCCTAGCACCGTATAAAGGGTAGGCGGCGTAGTGTTAGGTGTGGTTCGCCTTGGTGTGAAAGAACTCGGTATTTAGCTTTGTACCGGAAAAAGGTTAAGCGGCGTTGTGAAGGCTTCTCCGCCATAAGGAGTTGGTGTAGTGTTTACAAACTCTCGAGTAGGTGACTCGGGAGTGGAGTAGGGCAAGGAAGGTGTCCTTGTGGCCGAACCACTATAAATACTTGTGTCGTGGTGATGTGCTTCTTACTCTTTATCTTTCATTACACATTTATATATCTATCTATCAACGTCCAACATAAACAACCAAATAGATTGACATAAGTCGATCTAAATATTTAAAAGAAGTTTTAAATTGGTAAACTATTCAACCCCCTTCTAGTTTTCCACAATTGGCATCGAGCTTCGTTACCAAGTTTTTATAGTATATTGTACTTTGAAAACTTGATACGATCCGTGTATGTTTGAAAACTACAAAGAAGGGAATTTTTAAAAACAAAGAGTCATGTTTTTAGAAATCATCATATGTTGGATAGTGATAGATCATTCTATTTTTTTTTCCTTTGAGAGTTCTTCATACTAGGATTTGGGTATCTTAGAAGATTATGAAGTATTTCGCGTCTATGGTTTCTAAAACCATAAAAAGGGAATATAGCAAAGGATTTTGGTATCTTAGAAGATCATGAAGCATTTCGCACCTATGGTTTCTAAAACCATACAAAGGGAATACAACAAAGGTATGTTTTCTTAGTTACAATTTTTTGTCAAAAACGTGCTAAATTGCTTGTGGACAAAATGGTGATATATGCTTCTATCTTATAATTAGCATAATATGAAAAGTGTTTTAGTGATTTTTTTCTTTGAAGTTTTGTTGTTAGATATCTTGTTAATCAAGCTTGAATAAAGGTAAAATGGGTAATATAACTTTACTAAAAGTCTACAAATACTAAACCTTTTCGCCGGGTCAAAACGCACATTTTTGTAATTACAGTCGATCCGTGGATCCTCAGGTTACATCGGACGGATCCTCAAGCAAGGGATCCGTGGGATCCGTAGGTACAGAAGACAGTTTTTGTCTGAATTTCAAAAATTCATAACTTTTTAACCATAAGTCGTTAGAAGTCGTGCCACCTATCGTTTTAAAGGTATTTGAGTCTACTTTCATTTAAAGATGATTTCATAAACTGATTCAAAACAATAATTTACAGAATCATTGATTTATAATAGAAGGTCATTTTTCGGTCATAACTTTTGCACAAACTTTTGATCTAATTGGAGACGGATGTTTTCGCTTTTGAATAACAATGTGTCCTCTATTGAAATTAAGGTTTTGATCATATTTATAAATATAAAAGAAACTAATCAAGCTTGGTATACATGTTTATATTTAACACAAAGCGATGAAAAGAACTTTCGTATGCTATGCTAAATGATAAATTGTCTTCTTTGCATTACTTGATTATTTGCTTATCTCAAATAGCTTTTGTGCTTGTTTGATTGAATAACATATGTGGTTTCCTCACCTTGCCATTCATTCTCTTGTTTGTCAATTTAGTAATATTCTACTAATCAATGTGCTATTTGAAGGAGCGTTTGGGATAACATCTAGTTGTGTCGAAAATGTTAGTTTAGATACTTAGATAAGTCATATAGGTTGAAAAATGTTTAAAACATATAACACACTAAGTGAATTTTTGATTGAGTTTGTCATGTGTGCAACATAAATGTTTTATGTGCTTATATGATTCCTTTTATTCTTGTATCATTTTCTAACAACAACAAGAATGTACATCGGATCATAACCTACACTTGTGTTGATGATGTACTCTCCCATTTTCCTTTTCATGATCGCTCTCCAAGCTTCATAGTAGGATTGACAACTTGATTATTTCATCCGATATACTCAAGTAAATTATTTTGCAAATCAAATATAATTGTTCATATCCGAAAGTCCAAACTCAAAGCTTTCCAACAACATATGTTGAACTAGCTCTTCCAACCATTTTTTTTTGTTGTTTAACCATATGGACAACTTTTAAACTTATTTTTAACATGACGCCTTCGTCACCTTAGTTGTCTCAAGTATAATATTAAACAAAGCAAAGTATCATCATTGTTACTCTTTGATAGGCCATTGTAGGAATATAAATTTTCCTAACTCGAGAATGAATATTGGAGAACTTATTGCACTAGAAACTCAATTTGACCTAACGGTTGAATTGCTTCCTTGATAGAAGTTGGGTATGTGGAATAACCCGTAAAATGGTCGTGTTTAGCCGTAATTGAGCACCGCTAGTGTGATCTCATATTCATTCTCTCACTTGGGAAATTTATACTCCTATGTTTTCCTAAAGTAAGTTTACAATGGAAATACTTTGCATTGTCTTAGGATTACTAATCAAACAAGTTTTAAAATTAAATTTTCTTTTAGTTAATCACAACCACTTGCCTCATCAAGCGATTATCTTGCTTTGATCGAGAAGAGCTACATGACTTCATGGACGAAGTTCATTGTATATTAATCACCATCTGTAATGACTATACATAGTTCATTGCTTCCGTTGGCCAAAACAACCCTATTGTCTTGAACACCATCATCTACTCTGCACACCATTGTTAATACAAACGATTTACTAATCAAGATCATAAATCTATTTTGAGCTTCCTGAATAGCGCTTGTTAAGTTTGATATACCTCTGTGTTACTTGTGAGCTAGATCTCATTTAATTGCTTATGTGCTATTTCTACATGCGACTTAGTATGTTTTACTTGTATACATGTATGCTTATCAGAGAGATCATTAGTTTCTAATTTTGATACTTAGAACAAACGCCACTGTTAAGTAAAAACTCTCCCAGATGTCGGATCCCTAGTTTGTAACTAGCCTGTTAGCCTTAATAGTTTTATTAGAAGTGATGGTCATTCACGTTTAGGAACTTTGTAACGTGTGTTAAATATCGTGATAGAATAGTCAACGGGCTCGTGGAGTGGGCTAAGCTAATTGGTTAAATATTAAGGTATGCTAAGCCGTGTATAAGCTTAAGCATCCCAAGCCCATGTCCAACCCACGAAAAGCCCAAGCAAAGCCTTTAGGGTTTTAAGTTGCTTGTACTATAAATACCCCTCAAATGGTCATTTGAGGGGTGTGCTTGAAAGTGTGTGTGTGTGTGTGTTTTTTTTCTTTATTGAATATACAACATCTTGTGTTTATCTTTTCTCACATCATACACGGATTCTATATCATTCAAGTCACCATCTCATCTTATCTTTTCTTTCTAAGCTTTACGTTTGTGTTGGGTTTCACGAGTTCTTTCAAGTCACCAAACATCTTTATCTTTTCTTTCTTTATACGCATAGTATTTGTGTTGGGTTTCACGAGTTCCACGCATAACTTTGGTTAACGTGGGTATTACGTGATAAGGTTGATATATCGTAGTGGTCCTACAATTGGTATCAATCGCCTAACAATGGTTTAGGAGTGTTTGTGTTTGTTTTGAAGGGTTATGCGTAAAGGCTCTCGTTATACGTTTTGTCATGCTTAAAACTTCAATTTTGCACTCAAAATTCAAGATTCTTGTGGTTTAAGGTTTATTTGGTGCTAAAGTTTCGATTTTTGCAAAAGTTCAAGCTTTACGCGTTTTAGTTAAGTTTTAAACTCGTTTTGGTTGATTGGTCATTTCTACTGTAACTTTTCTAGGCACTTTGGGTGAAAAAGGTCAACATTTTGGGTTATTCGAGTGTTTTTAAGGATATCCGCAAGAGAAATTGGTTGAATCATTGAATTTTTTTACGAGTAGGTCAAAACCTAGTTCTACTCGTAAGAAAGTCAACTACGCATAGTTTTCTATTCGTAACTTTTTGAAGAATCTTCGTGCTCTATCGGTGACTCGGTGCTTCCTCACTTGGATAAGTGTGTGAAACACTTGAATTTTGGATATCTCTTACATCGTGATAGTGTAAAGGATTTTGGGCAAAACCCTAATCTTACGCATAAGTTTCAACTTACGTGTAGAATACTTTACGCATAAGCATTTTTCTTACGCCTAAGTTTTTCTTACGCATAAGCTAAATCTTACGCTAACTTTTCTACTCGTAACTTTAAACCCACGCATAAGATCCTCGCCTAAGGAATCCTATGCCTAAGATCCTACGCCTAAGTTTCTACTGTAACTTGTGTTTCTACGCCTAAGCTCTTTCTATGATAAAGGTTTTTTAAAAAAAAAAAAAAAAAAAATTAAAATTTAAATTTGAGTAAAACTTGAGTAAAATTTAAATTTTGAGAGACTAAACGTTCAATTTTACGAGATTCAAATTTTGGTTTAAGCTGTGAAAATTTTGGTCAAAATTCAAATTTTGGACGAATTCAAATTTTTCGGGTCAAATTTGGCGTCAAAATTGTCATAACTCAAAATTTTCATACGTCCTTAGAATTGATTTTTATAGTGAATTTCAAATTTTGGGCTAAAATTTTTAAGAACCAAGTTTACAGTACGACTTTCGGAAAAACCTCAACGGGCTTAATCTTCATCAACCACAACTCCTTTATCGTTGAATCGATCCTACATCAACTTTATCGATCATACCTTCATCAATGGCTACTCAACAAGACATTCATGCACCGGTGCCGAAAACCGACCTCCTATGTTGGCAAAAGGTGGTTATCTTCAATGGACAAGTCGAATGCTCCATTACATAAAGACCAAACCTAATGGCAAACTCATGATTAAATCCATTCGTGATGGACCCTTCAAGCCTCGACAAGTTAATGAACACGAAATCACGATGCAACACCTCCCACCTCACCATCTTCTCGCTCTCCAATACGAATCAATACACCGCAGAGGATCGAAACAAGTCGAAGCGAGATGACATGGCAATTCATATTATCCAACTGGGTTTACCAATAGACATCTTACTGCGGTGGTAGCGGTTGTGAACCGCTTTCGATATGTGGAACGTGTTAGACGACTTTGTCATGGAAAAATTGGTCATCAAGACATGGAGAACAAGTTGCTAACTGAATGGGAAAAGTTCACATCTACACCGGAGAATCCATTGAATCCTACTATGGAAGGTTTTGCACTTTGATGAATGAGCTAATCGAAACAAGTGACACCCGAACTATCGCTCAAAACATCAAGTTCTGAATAATCTACCGGAAGAATGGGGACGATATGTCACTATTGTCAACCAAACAAAAGACCTTCATCGGTGAACTTTGATCAATCGAATGATTTTCTGAAACAAAACCAAGTCAAGCGAATGAAGTAAGGAAAGAAAGATTGGCAAAGAATCATGATCCATTGGCACTCATTGCAAAGACTCAACCTTCGGTGAATACACAACAACAAGCTTCATCATCTTCCAACAACAACAACTTGCGACAATACATTCCACAACCACAACAACAATTCTATCCGGATCAACAATACCAGAACAAGGAATCACCGATCTCGAATCGATCAAGAAGACCCTATGTCCCAAATAATTTCTCTCTTGGGTCAAGTAATCAAAGGTCACTATTCCACACCTACTAACAACAACCAAAGGATATCATCAAACACTATAGCAGGAAAATTGCACGGTAGGGTGTGAATATGGGTAATCAAGGACAAATGGTTGGAGTTATTGGGAATCGGCGAGGATATGCTACCGATTTCGCATGGGTAATCAGCGGTTCCAATCGGTAATCGATGAGATGAATGTTGGGAATAGAGCATGGGTAATCGAATCGAATGTTGCGACTCCATCATTGGGAATCATGGAAATGTGAATCGTGGTAATCAGTTAAGTGTTATAATGTCAAGGAATGGGTCACATGGCAAGGAATTGTCCTACTAAGCCGCACAAGAACGATCTTGAGTATCTTGAAAACCGTCTGTTGGTACAAAAGGAACGTGTTGGATTTCAGTTGAGTCTTGAGGAACATGACTTTATGGCTATTATGGATGATTTGGAAGACCTCGAGGAAATCAATGTGAACTTGCATCTTCATGGCAAATCTTGAGGAAGCTAAGTGCGACACCGAGTCGACTCACCTCCGCCTATGACGCCAATACCGTGTCGAGGTACCAATCATTGATCCATGCTATAACAATGTCATATTTGATGTGTTTACTCATGACAAACAGATTACGTGACGCCAACACCTACTTATGATACATATATGGACAATCCGAGTTGTAGCAATACTAACTCGAAACTCCATATGTGGATCCTAGTGGAGGTCGTGTGGCACAAAATCCGAGGCCGATGAGGAAACACGTGCTTATGTTGAATCATTAATCAATCAATGTGGCATTGAAGTTGAGAAAGTTAGAGCGGTCAATCGCGGTTAAGGCCGCGAATGCTAAATTGACCACCGAGCTTGAGAGTTACAAGGAGCATGCCAAAGCCTATGAATTTCATACAAACAAAATGTCGAATTAGAAATTGGTTATCGAGATTCTGCTTTAAGAGAAAAGATTTGCAACTCAAGTATGACACACTTGATGTGAATCAATTTGAAAATCAAATCTTTAAACAAGGAAATTTACGAACTAAATGACCAACTTTCAAAACAAAAGCAACATATTCGATCTTGAAAAGAGAAGAAGAAGTTGATAATCGATTTTGAAAAACGAGAAGATTCTCTTCTTGATGAGATTCGGATAAAACTAAACGATCAAAAATTGGACAATTTACTTCTTACAATGGGTCATTCCGCTAAGACAATCAAGATGCTTTCTAATCAAGTAAATCCGATTTTCATACTGCAAAAAATGGCTCTTGGTAACTCACCTCCTTGTTTTCTCAAGAAAGCTCGATAGAACGAATGTGTTGAACAATGGAAAACCATTGCATGAACCTATAATTGTGCATGATTCTCTTGAAACGTTGGAATTATCTGAGGAGAGTAGATCTAAAATGAAACAAAACATCCGTAAATCAAACCGATTGCTTATAACAAATGGAACCAAATTAATGTTCTTCCTTTTGTTTCTCAAAAGGACAATCAAAGTTTTCCACCACACAAAGTGTTTCATACAAACAACAACACCGCCAAAATCTGCTTCAAAACCAAGAGAAGTCTCAAAATCTCTTTTGAACATTGAACAAATGTCTTCAAACGATCCTTTTAACACAAGTGATGCGAGAAGTGTTTTAGAAAATGTGAAAACTAGAATTGCGGATCTTCAAGAGATCATAAAACTAAAACCAACATTACAACAAATATCCGGTTTAATAGTTTTGATAATGAATGAAAAGGTTTTTGAAACTCAAATTGCCCCTCACCGAATAACATCAACTCTGTGGTAATTCATTTTGAACAAGCCTTTTTGAAAAAACAGTGACTTTGTCAAGGACCATAAATCCTGGTAAAGCAAGCTAATGAAAGTGTTGAACACATCAAATTTTTGGAAAATCTAAATGATTTTCTCTTGAATATGTTTTGACTATCGATATTATGTCCATCATTTTGCAAACATATTCTGTTGAAGATCATGAAAGACTCGATCGAGACCTACGAAATTGTTTCAAAATATGAAAAGCTCTTATGAAACTTGAAAAGAAAATATCTCATATTTTAAACAACTTGATCGAAAAAGCGAGGAATGCAAGTATGACAAATTGTCGTATGGCGTGCCTACAATGACATGAAAGCAAAAATGATCTTTTGAGGGCTCACCGGAAAGTCAAAAAGGAAAGGCGGTGGAAACTGTGATTACAAAACCATTGATCATGGAGAAAGCAAATGTTCTCAAACCGTTTCAAAACTAAAATGTCTGCTTTCTTTGCCTCCTCCAAAAGTCAATGAGAAAATGTTTCATCAAAACCAATCACTCCACCGCCGTGCCTATACAAAATGTTGATAAAGGGAAAGCGGTTATTGAGAATCCTAAAGTTTTAGCACCTGGCCTTTTTAAGATGAGTACCACTAATGCCTCTGCCTCCACATCTAAAGAGACTAGGACAGCTGAAACCTCCTCCATTCATAAAAATGTGAATCCTAATGCGTGTGCCTCACCTTCTACAGGACTAGAAAGCACCTCTAGGAGCAGCAGACTAAATCCTAAGAGCAATACAAGGAACAATAGAGTCTCGCATGCCTCTAGGAGTTGTAGCTTGAATAAAGAGAAGAAAGTAGAAGAACACCCTAGGAATTTACAGCTTTTGAATAAGAAAGACATTTCATCTGAATGTACTAAACCTATGAAACTTGCTAAGTCTAATGAATGTGTTGAATCTCTTTGTTTAACTTGCAAGAAATCTTTAAATGCTCAAGATGATTGTGTTTCTAAGAATGTGAATGATAAGCTGTTAAGAAGAACGTCCCAAAAGTAATTACGATAAACGAGTAGGAAGACTAGTTGCAAAACTTAGGCTTTACACTCTTGACAGAACCAACGTGTATACTTTAGGGATGATATTTGAAACCCAGGTAGAACTTTCACACTCGAAATGGTACAATGAGTGAAAACCGCACTTCCATGTAGAAAACCTCTCGAGTGTGATAAGGATTTTACCCGTAACCCAAAGGAACCAAAATCAAAACGGTTTCACAATATTCTTTTTCAGAATCGGCGGGTTATCGAAATTTGTCTTTGGATCGTCGACTCGGGTTGCTCCAAGCACATGACCAAGAATCAAGTCACGATCAATTTCGTCTAGAAATTCATGGAACCGTACATTTCGGAAATGATCATGTAGCAACTATCATGGGTTATGGAGATCTACCGTTTGGAAATTACTTGATCACTCGGGTTTACTATGTCGAAGGGTTGGGACACAATTTGTTTTCGGTCGGGCGCCTCGTGATGCGATTTAGAGGTTGCTTTTAGGAGAAATGCTTGCTTCGTTAGAAACTTGGATGGCACCGATCTCTTAATCGGGAATCGTGATACAAACTTGTATGCTATCGACATCAACAAAATGGCCTCTTCATCACCAATATGTCTTATGATATGAGCATCCGGAACACAGTCCCCGTTGTGGCACGACGGTTATCCCATCTCAATTTTGACACCATCAACAATCTTGCCAAAGACAACATCGTCAATGGACTTACAAAGTTCAAATACACCAAGGATCACTTATGTCCATCATGCGAACAAGGAAAAGCAAAGAGCATCATATAAACCCAAAACCGTACCTAGTTCGAAGCAAAGTTACATATGTTGCACATGGACTTATGTGGCCCAATGAGAGTTGAAAGCTTTAATGGGAAAAGTATATTCTTGTTATAGTCGATGATTATTCAAGATATACATGGGTTAAGTTTCGAGATCAAAAGACGAAGCACCGTGCATCATCATCACCTTTAAAACGTATTCAAGTACTTCTTCAAACTCCGTAAGGGTTGTAAGAATGCATAACAAGACCGAATTCACAAATCGTGAGTTAAGAGCTTATTTTGAAGATGTTGGAATTACTCATCGACATCACCGTTAGAACTCCACAACAGAATGGGGTAGTTGAAAGAAGAAATAGAACTCTTGTGGAAGCTGCTCAGACAATGCTAATCTATTCTAGTGCACCGTTATTTCTATCGGTACCGATGTTGTTGCGCTTGTTTCACTCGAACCCATCCTTATCCATCCAAGATTCAATAAAACCCCATATGAAATAGTGAACAATGAAAACCGAATATCTCTTACTTTCACGTGTTTGGCGCTTTGTGCTATCCTACGAATGACAGAGAAGATCTTGGAAAACCGAAAGCAAAGGTGATATTGAAATCTTCATTGGATATTCGGATAACTCGAGGGCATTCTGTGGTGTATAACGAAGGCTAAGGAGGATCATGGAGACGATCAATGTGACGTTTGACGAACTTTCTAAAATGGCTTCGAGAGACTCGCTCTAGAACCCGCACTAAACCGTGAGACTTGGACACATCGATTCGGGACTCGTACCTCAAAGAGCTCAATCAACTTCGTTTGACAATCCGAAAGAACAAGAATGGGAGAATTTATTCGAGTTAATGTTCGATGAATACTATGGTGGAACTTCGACAAATGCATCAAACCATCATTCCACCGCACCCGCTCAAAATCATCCTCCACCACCAACGAAGATGCATCTACAACGGTCGAAACCAATGCACCAACTCCATCTACATCATCTACATCTACTCAAGTTCTTGCACCCATTCTACCGCCAGTTGATGAGCAAAACCAAAACCGTAACGATGCAACGTTAGATGCCGACTTATTTGAAAACCCATTTGCTACGGAATCAATGAATCTTCTTCAAGCTTACGAGAACCATCTAACTCGCATACGTTTAACCAACGGTATCCTTCTACTCGAAGTGGACAAAAGACCACCCAATTGAACAAGTTATTGGTGAACCTTCAAGGCCAATTCGAGACGAGGCGCCAACTTGCCACCGAATGCGACTTATGCATTTACCTTTGCTCAATTAGCAATATAGAGCCAAAGAACATTCGCGAGGCAATGGCGGATCCCGCATGGATAGAAGCAATGCAGAGGAACTTCTTCAATACCGTCTACATGACTCGTGGGAAAAGGTTCCAAGACCCATTGACGTCGCGTCATCGATCTCAAATGGTTATGGAAGAACAAACGGGATGAAGAAATGAGCGTGATTAGTAACAAAGCTCGTCTTGTGGCCAAAGGATACAAACAGGAAGAGGAATAGACTTTGAAGAGTCATTCGCGCGGTAGCTAGACTAGAAGCGATCGGATATTCTTGGCCTATCGACTCACAAAACATCACGGTTTATCGATGGACATTAAGACCGCGTTCTTGAATGGAACTCGAAAGAAGAAGTGTCGTGAGTCGACCGAAGGCTTCATTGACATGGAACATCCGACTACGTCTACAAACTCAAAAGGCTATATATGGTTTGAAACAAGCTCGCGAGCGTGGAATGACGAATCGTCCTCTTTCCTTATCCAAAACAATTTCACCAAAGGAACAGTTGATCCTACCTTGTTTACACAAAATGCAAAACGACATTTTGATTGTTCGATTTATGTGGACGACATCATCTTTGGGTCCACTAATCCGAATCTTTCAAAACATTTTGAAAATCTCATGAAAAGCAAATTTGAAATGTCCATGATGGGGAACTAAAATTCTTTCTTGGTTTACAAATATATCGGTCCCCTGTGGAATTTTTATTAATCAAGCTAAATACACAACCGAGATTTTGAAAAATCATGGTATGGATAATTGTGACTCGGTCGGAACACCAATGGTAACTTCACCAACAATTGGAGCCGATTTGTTTGGGAAACCTATTGATCCGAAGAAATATCGAGCATGATTGGTTCTCTCATATATCTCATCGCTAGTCGACCGGATATTCATTTTGTTGTTTGCTTATTAGCACGGTTTCGAGCAAATCCCATCGAATCGCACCTCAAAGAGGTTAAAAGGATCTTTCGGTGCAAGACATCCATTCACATGGGACTTTGGTATCCGAAGGAATCGGATTTGATCTAATTGCCTTTTCGGATGCGGACCACGCAGTGATCAAGTTACAAAAAGTACATCCGGAGGAGCACAATTTTGGGTGAAAAGCTAGTCACCGGTCTTCAAAGAAACAAGATTGCCTTTGCACTATCAACCGTCAAGTCGAGTATGTGTCTCTATCTGCGTGTTGTGCTCAAGTTCTATGGATGAGAATACAACTCACAGATTATGGCTTTACTTTCGATAAAATACCTATGTATTGTGACTCGAAAAGTGCCATAGCCATATCATGCAATCCTGCTCATCACTCAAAGACTAAGCATATCCGTGTCCGCTATCACTTCATCAAAGAGTACGTCGAAAATGGTACTGTTGAATTATTCTTCGTGAAGATCGATTACCAACTCGCCGATCTATTAACTAAATCCCTTCCAAAAGAAAGCTTTGAGTATTTAGTTCGACGAATTGAATGCGAAGCCTAACCCCGAGGAGTTAGAACGTCTTCTCGAATCTTCGATTGAAAATGATTTTCAAAAAAAAGCTTACTGTAAGTATTTTGAAAAACAAAATACAAAATTTGAAAAACCAACAAAACAAAATATAAAAATATAAAACTTTCAAAAATACAAAACAATAGAAAATCAAAAATCCAAAAATATTCTTCTACGACATTACTCTTGTATAATCGATATTCTATACGTTTCTAGAAATGTCATTCAACAATGAGACGGGCATGTACAGATGCTTGAGCGAGAGTTCTTTAATATGTTTTCTAAAACATGTCGTTTCTTAAAATTTCTTCAATAAATGGCTTTCGTATACATCAGTACGAAACCCGGACTGAAATGATGACTTTTGATTACTTTCAAATCAAAACTCGTGCTTTGATCGAAAAATGAGGTGTACGCTTCAGTGCACTACATTTAAAAATGGCGAGAAATCATCATCATCTTGAGCACCTTTTCAAGATTGTTCAAAAAGATTTTTCAAAATCTTTCAAATTTTTTGTGCTCAAGATAACTCCCTCTAAAACCCTTTAATTGAATATGCTTTATTAAAGGAGGAGTATAAAACAAAATGTTCCAAATTCATGCTTAAATCAAATCCATTTATCTCCCCAAAAGATTCTAAAATGTTTTTAATCCGTTGATATCAAAAATATCACCTATATGCTATTTTTGAGGGGAGGGGGGGAGACGTGATTAAAATGTGATCAAAAAAGTTTAATGATCGTGGTTTGAATCTCATAATGAGCTCGACTCAGACGGAACCAATGAATTGACGAGAAATCATGTACCATCTCGAAAACTTTCTATGGACTTGACCGGACGGGTAATAATTTCAAGCTAGTTCTCTAGTGATGTAAACGTGTCTCGAATCGGTCTTGTTCATTTAAAGTCAATCAATTCAAAAGTGCGAACTCTACCCTCTATGTGCGATTTCACAAAACTTATAAGCACATGTGAAGGGAGTGTTTACGAAAATATAAAACTCACGGAGTGTTGCAAACATGTTTTCTATCATAAACACTCTGAGAGATTTTCATAAAAAACGGTTTTATGGCAACAATAGGACAGTCATGGAGTTATAAGGTGACTAAGAATAGGAAACTCGTCCTATGATCCGCCAGAGCCGGAAGGATCTACCCAAGGACATCACAAAGAGTTAGTACTAGAAGTCCTTAGGAATGATTGAAAAAAGGAGTAATATGAGAAAGGAGAAAGAAGGGGTTGAAGAATTAAAAAGAAAAGTAAAAAAAAAGGGTGAAAAGAAATAACCCTCCATATTCAACCTTAGGCGAAACCGAGTTCAATACATATGCTCTTGGTTTTCACTAAGATGACACTGGTATTGAAGACAAAGTCGTCATGGACCCAAAGGACGCATTGCATTAAACCTTCTAGCCACTCAATTCCTCTCAAAAGGGATTTGTTTCATTCTCACCGGGAACCCTACATAATCTATTGACTTTCTCTTAGAGATCGTTGGTATTGAAGAAGGAGACCCTCCCTAGTCTCCGCCGGAAAACCAAAATGCACTATTGAGTCTAGAGCCACGAGATTCATCAAAAGATCTCATAGGAACACATGACATGACATCGCTTGTTGTTCATCAATAAGGGCACAAGTGATATATCCTATAGTCCTACGCATCTTAGCAATCGCGTAACATTTATGAGGGAGTTACAACCGTAATCTTCAATGATTGAATGGAAATTCTGCCGGGGTCAACATCAAACAGACCACGACAACGGTCACTTTGGTAATCCCGTGGATTACGCTTAGTGTGTCTCAAACGGTCTACTGATCGTGGGGTGATGCTTGGTGTACCTCAACGACTCATCCGAATGTAGATGTACTTCGGTATATCGCGTTATCTCACTTGTGGGACTCCGGTTTAGGAATGGCCTCGAGAACTAGAGACGTGTTTTCACACTATCTTCATTAACACCCTCGAAATTCAAACTTGTAAGTGCCGGAATCCGCTTATTACTAACAATGTTTTATGTTTTCTTCTTATGGAAGCTCCAGGCGGATGGATCGTGCAGACTTGCCACATGCTCATACCAACAACACATGAAAGTTCTCATCGTAATCAAAGGAGATGATTCTTCGTCAATGTCAAAGAATCTACAAAGTTTAAAGACTCCAGAACTACATCATTGGTAACCAAAAGACAAATAGAAGTGTGAGCATGGTGGAGAAAGAAGTGGAGAATGACGTGGAGACACCTAACCAACGAAGTTGACAACGGTAGACAACAACATTATCTGATCACAAAGCATGAAGGAACAAAGAATCAAGACTATTCAATATCTACACACAAAGTTCTTGCTCGAGAAAAGTAAAGACCTAATCAAGTGGAGCATCATTTGAATGACCACCCCTTAGGGGGAGATTGTTAGCCTTAATAGTTTTATTAGAAGTGATGGTCATTCACATTTAGGAACTTTGTAACGTGTGTTAGATATCATGATAGAATAGTCAACAGGCTCGTGGAGTGGGCTAAGCTAATTGGTTAAATGTTAAGGTATGCTAAGCCGTGTATAAGCTTAAGCCTCCCAAGCCCATGTCCAACCCACGAAAAGCCCAAGCAAAGCCTTTAGGGTTTTAAGTTGCTTGTACTATAAATACCCCTCAAATGGTCATTTGAGGGGTGTGCTTGAAAGTGTGTGTGTGTGTGTTTTTTATTTATTGAATATACAACATCTTGTGTTTATCTTTTCTCACATCATACACGGATTCTATATCATTCAAGTGACCATCTCATCTTATCTTTTCTTTCTAAGCTTTACGTTTGTGTTGGGTTTCACGAGTTCTACGCATAACTTTGGTTAACGTGGGTATTACGTGATAAGGTTGATATTCGTAGTGGTCCTACATAGCCGGATCCCTCAAGTGAAGGATCTGTGGGATCCGGGCAAATAGAAATGGAGTTTCAATCCTTTACACCTCAAACCATGTTCCTAGACTACTTTATACTAGCTGAACTTAATACCTTAGGATCTCTTAAGTCCCTCTAAAGCTTAGTAAACTTCACACTCACTCATAGCTCATTAAGGATCACACTCAAAGTGCTTTTCGATCTATCATTTCACATAAACTCATTACTCTTCCGCTCTCTATATCACTCATTATTTCTCACATGATCCCTCACATCTAGACTTAGAAATCTTTCGATTATGGTAAAATTGATCATAATCATCCTTACCTCAAAATTGGTCGAAATGGATCAAATTCTAGTTCTTTCACCTTAAAACCTTAAGGATCTTCTCCAAGACATTATCCTAAGTCACTATCTGATCACTAGGATCATTTAGCTCCATTTGACACTCTCAAGATTTTAGTGTCATCTTTGTTCATTGATTGGTACTCATGAAAGTTCCAATTTCTTCCATATAAGGCAATCATTAGCTACATCACTCATTGCCCTTGAACATTTAAGTACCCTTCCATTTAAAGACACTTAGGAGAACTAAAACACTCAAAAAGGTATAGGCTTTAGACCTTTCAAACATCACTTCTATCCTTTCCTAGCTGCTGAGAGCCGGATCCCTAGGATTAGCCTAGACGGATCCCCCTGGTGGGAACCGAGGATCCGGGTGATGATTTTGTCAACTCTTGCTCGAACAATCATTTCAAGCTCATCTTGCTAACTTGAACACTCCACCTCATCCTTATTAAATCCCTAGATCAAGAAAACTCAAGTTGACTCTTCGCATGCTAATCATCACACTCAAAGGATATTAGAGACTTAAGTCTTGAATGCACTTGCCAAATCCTTCCCTTATAAGTCATCTTGCTAGAATCCCTTAGTCATCAAACACAACATAATTCTCAAGATTTAGAAACCTTTTCCTTAGTCATTTCATCATGAGGAAAGCTCCTAGTGCTAACTCATCCAACCAAGAACCACCTAAGAAACTTGCTTCGTGTTGCACACGAAATTTCCTTAACCGAATCATCTTCGGTTAAACCCACAAATGGTAGGACTTCCCATCCACCGAATCATCATCCGTAAGAGATAATAGTGCTAGAATCTCACCTCAACAAACCCAATCTACAATTGCCAAGAGAACCGCAATAATTAGCAATAAACCTCTTAGGTTAGAAAAGGGATCATCGAGCTCCAAACCAAACGTACCTAGTTCTAGCAAAACGTCTAAACCTTCATTCCTAGAGCATGGACTACACTCCTTCACCGAGCCTCTCTCTATTCATTAGAGCATTCACCACCAAGAACTTCCCATTCATCAACCTTCTCGTTAAAATATGAACCACCTACATCACCAACTAGTCCATCATTGGAAACAAGGAACCGCCAAGGACTTGATCATATGGAGGAATTTCCATTTCCACCACTCTCATTCCTAGTAGAACCTCATCCTAAATTACTCAATGTACCTCCATCATCATTTGTAGAACCTCCTCAAAACATCCTTTTCCTAATCAAGACAATAATTTCTCTAATTGTCTAAACACCCAAGGACTTGTTTAAGAAGTACGAAATGAGTTGCATTTCATGTTTAATCATCTTCTTGAAAGATTGGACCAAATCAACAAGTCTACTCATCCCTAGACTCAAGCACGTTGTTGCTTCTTAAGCTTTGGTTACTTATTAGTATTAGTAGAACATGGCTAAATCATTCTCTTAGTTTATAGAGATTTGTTGATCATCTCTTTTGTTTTATTGAATGATAGTTTTACTTGCCATATTGCATTGATTATATGTTTGTTGGTTGAATACATATCTCATTTTGATGTTAACATTACTTGTTACATCACCTTTCTTTAATTTCATCGCCTATACGGATCTCTCAAATTGCCTAGACGGATCCCTACTAGAGGGAACCGTGGGATCCGTGAGATGAAAACTATTTTTCTACTAACTTGGATCACATATGCAGGAAATTGTGCATTATACTTGTTTTCTAACCTTTGTTTTGTAGTTATTCAATCTACACTTGAAGCATTTGACACCCTAAAGCTACGGGGAGCTTTGTGTGAAAACAATACATTACAAATTACTTTCAATATTAGGATTACATTTCTCGACATCCCTTTGCAAAATTGCAATCATCAAGGGGGAGCACATTCGCCACTTAGACGAAATATTTTGCAAACTTAGTTGCAAACAAACTAGCTTAGTATTACTTTCTTGACGCCTTATATAGGGATGGACTCGTCAAGGGGATTAAAGACGAGATCCGTTCCTGTACTTGCTTTAAATATTTTTTCTTTCACATGTTTTCCTAAAACAATGTGTTAGTTTCTTCAAGCACTTTTGTTTCGACAAAAAGGGAGAAGAAAGTAAAACTACAATTAAACTTTTACAATTTTAGCTTTTCCTTAAAATATTTTATGTTTTGTCATCAACAAAAGGGAGATTGTTAATACAAATAAGCCGTAAAACGCTTATTTATATTTTACAATCTTCTAATGTTTTGTCGATAACAAACGAAATCATATTAACTAAACAAATAAAATACGTAAATGGTTTGAACTAATAGTTTCTAACATATTCACATTTTCACATAAAACACAAAAACAAGTATAAATGATTTTATGATATAGTATTACATATGTACAACAACTAGTGTTTACATATTTTGGTAAATATACACATAACTAGTATGTAGTATATTGGGTAATGTAAATGGGTAGAAACTTAAGTATTTGACCCATTGACCAAATACATTGAATGTAGTTGGGTAAAAACAAGTATACAATAAATGGGTAAAAACTAGCAAATGGTATTGACCCATAACCCATGGTTTTATATATACCACTTGACTAAGTTCATTGTACTCTTAATACTAGCAAATGGTATTGACCCATAACCCATGGTTTTATATATACCACTTGACTAAGTTCATTGTACCCTTAATATTAGCAAATGGTATTGACCCATAACCCATGGTTTTATATATACCACTTGACCAAGTTCATTGTATCCTTAAGATACATTGTATCTAGAAAGAAAACCATGGATCAACCCATAACCCATGACCCATAACCAAAAATACGCATGGGCAAAGAGGAGCTGCCCACGGATCCTCAAGCGTTGGCTAGCCGGATCCCAAGTGGAAGGGATCCATGGGATTCGGGAACAAGAGAGAATTTTCTCTATAAATGAGAGCCATTTCTTCCTTTCTATTCATCCCTTTACACATACTTCCCCAAGTATTCTAACCTCTAACCTCGGATCCAAGAGATCTATGTAGCTTTTCTCTTTGTTTTGTGTGATCTTCTAGGTTCCTCTTAAAGGAAAGATCACCACTTCTTGAAGACGCAAGCTCAAGTCCATGAGTTGCCATGTCGTCATCATCAAGACAACGAAGGTTCTCTTGTTGATAGATCTACCTTCTCCATAGATATTGGGTTGAAGGCATTAGTGAAGGATGCCGAAAGTGTCAAGATGAAAGCATTAGTGAAAGGTGCTCATCATCCGTGTCAAAGCATTAGTGAATAATGCTAAAGATGTCAAGACGAAGGCATTAGTGAAGGGTGCCAAGCGTTGTGTCAAAGGCATTAGTGAAGGATGCCGAAGAATCTAATCAAGTCGTATTTGGGATGAATGCGTAGGTCGTATAATCGATGAGGTGCATCGTTATACATATAAGTACTTGTTTATTTCAAGGATGGTGATATCTTTGATGATGTTGTAACAAGGATGGATCTCCTTGATATTAGGTGTTGTGTTGTGAAGGGTAGTAGTTCCTCCATAGTAATGGAACTAGGTGCTTAGCCTAGTACCTAATAAAGGGTAGGCGACGCCAGTGATAGGATTAGTTCTCCTAAGGTGTGAAAGAACTCGGTGGTTAGCCTAGCACCGTATAAAGGGTAGGCGACGTAGTGTTAGGTGTGGTTCGCCTTGGTGTGAAAGAATTCGGTATTTAGCTTTGTACCGGAAAAAGGTTAAGCGACGTTGTGAAGGTTTCTCCGCCATAAGGAGTTGGTGTAGTGTTT
This sequence comes from Chrysanthemum lavandulifolium, assembly GCA_022545495.1. NCBI lineage: Eukaryota > Viridiplantae > Streptophyta > Magnoliopsida > Asterales > Asteraceae > Chrysanthemum > Chrysanthemum lavandulifolium. Next base: position 242,397,125 of record CM040239.1, on the reverse strand, counting down.
ACGAACTCTCGAGTAGGTGACTCGAGGAGTGGAGTAGGGCAATGAAGGTGTCCTTGTAGCCGAACCACTATAAATACTTGTGTCGTGGTGATGTGCTTCTTACTCTTTATCTTTCATTACATATTTATATATCTATCTATCAACGTCCAACATAAACAACCAAATAGATTGACATAATTCGATCTAAATATTTAAAAGGAAGTTTTAAATTGGTAAAACTATTCAACCCCCCCTTCTAGTTTTCCACAAAGCCAACAAGGTTTTATGTACTGACGTCTTGGTAAGCACTAAAGGGGTTGAAGAATGACAAAGAATTGAATGTGAAAAGGGTGATAAGAAATAGCCCTCCAATACATATGCTACTGGTTGTTATTAAGGTAACACCGGTATTGAAGATAAGACGTCATGGACCCAGTGACGCACTGCACTAAACTTCCCAAGCTACTCAAGTTCCTCTTAAAAGGACTTGTTTCATTCTCACGGGGAACCTACGTAATCTATCGACTTTCTCTTAGAGATTGTTAATATTGAAGAAGGAGACCCTCTCCCTAGTCTCCGGCATAGGAAACCAAATGTGCAAAATTAAGTCTAGAGCCAAGAGATCATCCACAATATGTCATTAGGACAGATTATTCGTGAAGACTTACTGTTTCACACAATGTGGAAAGTAGGAATATATTTTGAGAGTCCTACGCATTATCCTTGTGATATTGCCAAGACTTGCTTGTGACATCTGGACTTCATCAATGGAGTGATTCAATATTGAATCAATCCAGGTCCAAGAAAATGGATTGACGGATACCTTTGAAAAACCAGTCGTTGTGCTCAAAAATATTTTTCTTTAGCACGTCGACTGTGTATTATGTTTTCAAAACTAAAGGGTATTTATGACTGATAATTGATTTTCCATAAAACCTTCATTGTATTGCAAAACCATTTATTCTAAATACACGATTGTTTTCAAATCATTTTCATCAATCGGTGAATCTCAATTTCTTCGGTTCACTCACCCGTGTTGTCTTCTTTGAGATGTTCCGGTTTGAGAACGGCTAGAGCATTGCGAAACCCCGTCAAGGAGATTCTTCGAATTATACCGATCACAGGCAAGATTTGTATCGATCAATCTGGGAACCGTGGTCGTGCACCTCAATTCAACAAAAGTGATCAAAGACACTTTCGTGCATTTTGTTGCTAACTTTTTGCGAAACACCGACGGTTGCGGTGATCGTAATTGAGGAGTCAATTCATTGCCGCATGCTCACATATCGCTTTCACACCTAAAGAAATCATGATAAGGGCATATCTTCATAAACTGGTTCTGATATTGTTCAACCCATGCTTCTGCTACTCTGATACATATATCTTAATCAACAAATACTTCCGAAACTCTGTTAAGAAGATATCATGATCCAAAAGGTAAGCATGTCGGTCCAAAAGTCACAACATCACATAATGGTGATATATCAAAAGGATGATTCAGAGATTTGCTGTGGCTGATGATCTCAAAACTGGCTCAAAACTCAACATCACGTGGATCAGTTAAAGACCTCCACTTGAAATATCAAAACATGCGGAACAATAAGAATCAAAGACTACGAGCTAAAAGAACAAAAGTGCTTAATCAAAGAAACCAAGAACAACGAAATATTATATCAGTTTGTAATCTATGTAAGTTGAGGTGACCTCCCTTAGGGGGAGATTGTTAGGATTTAGTAAATCCAGTACTTAAAGTGTTGGTCACCTCAAGTATATATACTCGTTAGAAAGCTCGTAGTCATAGTCATTCAGTGGAGGACGGACGGGTCTTTACCCATCAGATGCTCATTACGACCCTAAAGTAGGCGTGCTATGCTTGTACCTATAAATACCCTTTGCCTCCAAGGCAAAGGGTTGGAGCTTTCATAATTCATTTATCTTTGTCTCACTAAGCTTCCCTTCCTCTCCCACTTTCTCTCTCTAAACCTTATCTCCTACGCATAACTTTGTGCTTATGATGTGTTTATGATAAACCAAGATGCTACATGCTATTATTGTGAACTATTATGACCACGTGTGCTTGACTTTAAGATGTACTGTATTCTATGCAATGGTTTATGAAATCATAGTTTACAAGTCTTGTATGGGCGGGACTTGTAACTGAATGGGTTGACATCACCTTTGCTATGTGGACATTTTTTCTAATGTTTTGGACTTACTTTTTATTGTGAAAATGTATGTGAACTCATATGTTACAAGTCTTGTATGGGCGGGACTTGTAACAAGATGGGTTCACAGAACATTTGCCATGAGGACTTTCTCTAAAAAGATTTTCGTATTATATAAAACATGTGTACTCACCAACTATTTTCATAGTTGACTCGTTTACTCATGCATTTCAGGTGATCGCCAGTAAGCATATTTCAGGAAGAAATTTTCATAAAGGAGTCTTCATGTGTCATCTTTGGTCGTTATTTAATAAAATTCTATCTTTTGGAAACAAAACTTTATATTTGAATTGCCGAAGTTGGCTAAAAAAATATTGTAATAATGTACTATTTCATTTAATTTTATTTATGGTATTAAAATATATCTCTTTTGCGATGTATATTGATTGCATCGTACCTCGCATTTTTGCCTTCGGCGGGGTGTGCCATGTCGATCCATCGATGATGGAGACTAATTTCCCTTCTCTTAGTGAGTTAGCCTCTAATGTTGGCGGTGCTGATGGTCCTAGAAACTTGGCAGAGAAGAACAATTCGAATGTAAATAAAACTAATGCGAAGACTCATAGGAAGGTAGTGTTTTACTATCCTCTTGTTGACGTTGATGTGGGGATTCGGTGTTGGAAAAACCTACTAATAAGGTTGTGAGGAATCTGATGGAGGACGTGGATATTGCTCAAGCTAAGTCGAGTAATGAAGGTATTAAGTCTACCTCATATGCTTATATGTTTAAAGAATACACTCCCAAAAGATAATACAAACTTCTGAAAATTCATAATGGGGAGAGTGTTGATGTGTCTATCCCTTTGGAAGTTGTTAGTGAGGTACGTGGTCGATTTGGTAATACCATGTATGGTTACTTTAATGGGAAACGACTTTCTTTTCCTATTGTTGAGAATTACGTTAAAAACACTTAGGCGAAGTTTGGTCTTGAATAAGTTATGTTAAAAAAATCGCTTCTTTTTCTTTCAATTTGTTACTGAGGAGGGTATGGAAAAAGTTGTTGCAAATGGCTCATGGTTGATTCGTTTGGTTCCAAGTATCATAAACATTTGGACTCCCAATTATAAACTTAAAAAGGACGAAATTACAGCAGCTCCTGTTTGGGTAAAACTCCACAATGTCCCTATTGTTGCATTTTTGAAAATTGGTCTTAGTTTAATCCCTACTCAAATTGGTTAACCCATAATACTAGATGCTTACACAAGTTCTATGTGTCCTAATTCGTGGGGGCGTATTTTTATGCATGGGCTCTTATTGAGGTTTCGGCTATTAAGGCACTTTTAGAATTTGTTATCGTGGCTATCTCATTTCCAAATGGGTCGGGACATTCTATGAAAACTATTTTCGTTGAATATGAGTGACAACCTCCTCGTTGTAAATCTTGTAAGATATTTGATCATATTGATGATCGGTTCCCTATGCAGGCTAGGGGCATGGATTAGAATGTTGTCAAGGATGACGGGTTTGTAGAAGTCACATGTAAAAAGGGGAAAGGTAAGCAACGTCTAACGCTAAACATATTGATGGGATCCGTTTGAATAAACCTTAGCCTAACTTCTATTCCCTTCAATCAGTAAACCCATTGTGGGAGATGATGTGGCTTCTACATCGCAACCAAGTAGCTCCAAGGAGACTGCTTCGGTTGAGATTTTGGCATTGAAACAAATAGGTAATTCAGATACATCTAGAAAGTCTCATGCAATTAATAAAAACACATTTAAGGATGATATTGATCTTGTCTCTTTAAAGAAATCATTTGATGCTCTTATAAATGAAAATAATGTATTTGAAACGAATAATGAGAAATGGATGAATAAGGATGGTATTGGAAGCTCAACATTTGAAAGTGACAGTGATGATGGTGAAGTTTTGGAGGTTCACAATGAAACTTCTAGTTACATGGCATTTGATGGTTTTATAAGTGGTACTAGAGCCGGTAAGTAGAGCTTATATGAGTAATGAAAGGAGGATACCTATAACCAAAATCATTAGGATGATGATGACTTTGATGATTGTGGTTTGGCTAGCGCTCAAATGGCGTATGCTATTGTATATGAAATTCACCTTCATGGTCAAATTAGATAGATTTTTATTTTTATTTTGCATAAGTATGACATATCATTCTTTTGTTAGGTTGTAGGTTTTAAGCTTTGTAGGTACTTTTGGTGTGCCCGTTTGGGCTGAGATGTGGGATTCACCCTCATTCGTTCTACTTAATTATTTTTTTGAGTAATACATTTTATTGGAGAAACCCTTTACCAAAAAAATACATTTTTGACATCAAGCTGATGAACATGCCAATGTCGAGAAACATGAAGACTAAGGACAGTCTGAATGGTAGTCGGTTTAACAACAAGACTAAAAGTATATCAACATTAATACTAGAAAATTGGGTGCTGCCATTCGCCACAAGCTGAGCCTTGTAACAACTAAGAGTACCATATGCTAAATACTTATGTTGAAATAACCACAGGAACGAACAAAATTCGCATCCTTGGGTCGCAGCACAAGTGTCCAAGTATTATTTTTAATAAGCGCATATATTCATCACACCTAGAATACTGCCAACTAGAGTCATTAAAAGCTTGATTATACTGATAAAGATTTTAAACATACGTTTATAGGGGGTATTCAAGCCCTAAATCGACACATTTTATATACGTTACTACTTAAAATCGTTCATTTTCACATTTTAGGTCTTTTAGAAGAAAAATGCTTGAATGAAGCATATTTGGACGAAAAGGAGCGAAAAATGTAGAAAATGGCAAAGTCAAGATCAAAAGCACTCCAGCACACCTGACGGCGTCCCAACCAAAGGGCGACGCCGTCCCTTTATAGAAGACTTGTTCAAAAGTGCACGCGACGGCTCAGTGGAAATTCTGGTCCTAAAGCCTGACGGCGTCACGCCTAAACTCTAGAAGGCGTCACTCACAAATTTTACACCAGACGCCCAAGAACCAAGATTTAGATGACATCGCTATTGAAGACTGAAAGCGTCACCTTTCTCAACTGACTCCGTCCCAACAATGACTTGGCCCAAACGAAACCCTAATGATGGCGACCTGACGGCGTCACTAGCAAAAGGTGACGTCGTCGCGATTGTAAATCTATATATAGAATTCGATTTTTCTGTATTTTGAGAGGTAGAACTTTGGAGAGCAAACCCTAATACAGTTGTAGCCTGACTTGGACATTAGTCTAGGGTCTCATACCCTATTTTACATCACAAGATAAGTTTGTTTGTCTAATTTATCATTATGTCTACGCCATGTTCAATTGTATGTGTGTATGCTTGCTTGTTTAATATGAGTAGCTAAATTATTCTTGTGTTTGCTTAGATCTATCAAAACCTAGTTATTAATTGTTGTTAGGTTGTCTCTTATCTTAATTGGTAGACGATAGATTAAGGAAAAATGGCTTCTTCTTTCATTGTTGCGAGCTTGAACGTCCTAAATAGCAAAAAAGCCTGGCCATTCGTTGTGTTTATTGCATGAATTGTAGCCTTAGGATAGTAGAATATTCGAGGGAGATGCCATTGTACTTGCCTATCCCGGGTAGTCTAGAGGAGAGTTGCCATTCATAGAACTAGGGAATTAGGCACCATCCTATGACCAAACAGAATACAATGCACTAATTAAGGTAAAGGAAGTGACAATTCAACCGACCAATAAGAGATAACTAGGGAGTAATAGCATCTAAGTGAACACATATTTAATAATCATACGAGCACACCTCAATTAAACATAATCTATCCTTAGTTAATTAGTTAAATTAGTAAGTAGTTAAAGTAGTAGAAATCGGTAGAAGTACCACCCCCCAATCTTATACCCCGAGATATTTACCCTTGATTTCTAAAAAACCATAAAAAGACTAAAAAGAAATTTCCTCAACCCCACCTTCTCGTCATATATCTCTTTCTAGCATTCCTATTCCCCTAGAGAACGAAATTAATCCCCTGGGCTTATCACATACTACACTAGAACGATTAGGTTCACTGCCTATAGGGTTGAAAAACTTGCTCGTAGAAAAGGAGGTTTTCTCGACCCCGAACGCTGCTATCAAGTTTTTGGCACCATTTCCGGGGAATAGAATAGCTAGTTAGATTTCTATCTCGTTTAGGTCCACTCGCTTGATCCTATTAAGTGAGCTTTTTTCTTTTTTTTTTCATTAGTTTTCTTCTGGTCTATCCCCCTTCTTTGTGTTTTTATTCGTAATCTCATCACTTTTCATCATGGAAGGTGATAACCCACCCAACAACGATCCACCATACTACCCACTACCACCACACGTCCCACCAACTCTAAACCAATCACTTGATCAACATTCCTTCAACCTTCTGCGCATCCAAATCACTAGTGAAATCGATGAGCTTAAAGAATTGCATAGGTTACTTGAGAGTACAATTAAGGATGCAAGTGAAAAAGCGGCTAGTGCATCGGGCGTTGATTCCATGGTTTGCAATAGTTCGGGTGATGACTTAGGAGGAGGTGACGTTGAGGTCACCAAGATGGTAAATGAAAGTGAGGATGAGGAGACTAATGCCTATTTTAACCATTATCCCACTAAGGAAGAAATTGCATACCACAAGTACATAATCGACAATCCTCGATCACCCATCATTAGAATATGTCCAAAGATTAGAAGAGAAAGTCCTTGGAACATTAATATCCTTTGTATGATTGGATATAGGAATGTCGAGCACGCTTACATTGATATGGACTCTCCTATCAACATGATTTCCTCGGCTGTTTACAATGACATAATGAATGCGCAACCTAAGATTAGGAGGGACCCTAAGTATCCTGGTGGGTTTTGCAATTTTGTGGGAAGGGTTAAGGATTTGCACATCTTCGTAGGAAACTTCACCTACTTAGTAGATTTTATGATCTTAGAAGATATAGGATGTGTCATCGACTATAGCTTGTCCCAGGTTGTGTTAGGAAAACCGTTTGTTAAAAAATCTAAACTAAGCTATAACAGATCCGAAGGAATGGTTAGATTTTCGAAAGGGGTGATGAAATTACGTATAGAATGCCTTGGGAAATTAGCGGATATTGTCCTCTATCCTACTACAAAAGAGATAACATTAGAGCCTTTGAGGTAAAGAGCAAAGAGGATATTGAAAAAGGCTTGAACTTTATGTGGGAGAAAATGAGACTCTACTATAAGGATTGCTTGACCCTAGGACCTAGGTATAGAGTCGATGAGAATTTTGTCAACATGATAGAGTTTTCAATAAGGATGAAAAAGGAAGTCACGTAGGAGCACGACTTCGAGTCTAACTACAAGACTCATAAATAAAGAAAAGCGCTTCATGGGAGGCAACCCATGCTTAATTGTTTGCTTGTTTTGTTTTTCAATTTCGTTTATGTGTTTACATATATTTTCATTGTTGTTTATTCTAATGTTAGACTTTGTGGAAATGCTTTATTTTGTTTTTAAGCTCGTCTTAATTGCATATAAAGGTATTTTACAAAAAGATAAGTGTAAGGAAGATTACATAAGTTTTTAAGAACATCAACATGAGATTAAAAATAATTGAAATTGATATATATGTGTGTTTGTTAGAGTCAAATGCTTGTATCGAGTAATAATGGATGTTTTGCGTAAATTTTCCGTGTTTTAATGAGGTAATTTTTCCGAATTTTTCGAAAAACGCAAAGAAGCCAATTTTGTCAGACAACTGACGGCGTCAGATTAACACCGACAACGTCAGAAATGTAGAAATGAATATCGCTTGCTTTTTGTGTAATTTGTAATTTTTGGAAATTCCCAATTCTTAATTTTCCATAAAAACTGCAAATATCCATTCCACAAGCATTATATCTTACATGTTTTCTAGTATAGTTGTGTGTCATACATAGTTTTACTGCCGATTTTACGCGAAGATTTCGTTTATTTTCTTATAAGTATGCAGGTTATATTGGACAAAAAGAAGAAACACATATTGGAAGAAGCTTATTACTTATTCATTTTTCTTGGAGGAGGATTTAACCGCAACTTCATACATATCCTACCGAGCTAATTAGGGGAGTATTAGTTTCTTTCTTTTACTTACCTTCCTTTATCATAACTTTGATATTTTCGGGAACATTGAGGACAATGTTCGGTTTAAGTGTAGGAGGAGAATAAACGGAACTTAGAAACTATTCACTCACTTGATTATTTTTCTTGTCCTTGGTAATTTGTGTAATAAACCATAAGAAATATTTGTTAGGGCAATTTTAGTACCAAATTTAAAACTTTTTGTCACATTTACGAGCTAAACGTTAGTCTTAATAAAGCGTCTCATGGATAGGAAATATATGACCAGCACAAAAACCGTATACCACTCAAATTTCACCCCAAAAATGTGAGGTTCTCCCCTAGATCTTTAGGAATAAAAGCATTCATCTTTAATGCTTAGTGATGGTACCGGTAGTATAATAAATTCTAGAACTTGTTTTGTGATACATTCTGAGATCGCTAGTGAGACTACACTTGTGTAGTTAGGATTAACTAAATGATAAGAGGCATTAGGATAACCCTTGTTTTAAACCTGTAATATAATTACCTCTTCCACATCGATTGAGTCATTTTACCCACACCTTTGTGATGTACTCAGCTTTAGTACACGATATCCCTAGTTAACCCCTCAGAGCCTATCTTTTTCGCGGTTCTTGTGATGTTTCGGTTTTCCAGAATATCAATGAAGAGCATTGTTTACAATACACCCCCAAATGTTACACCCAAATCGCCTTAGCCTACCTTGTATGCACTCATCTTTAGTGCATTATCGTTATCACTACTAAACCCTTAGTTCAATTATCTAGTTACTTGCATGGTTGCTAAGTCGAGTCATATCATTTGTATATAGTTTTGAGATGATTGGGACTCATGGTTTAAAGTAATATTTTATGGAGTAACGGGAAAGAACGATAAATTCAAATTCCCTTTGTCTACGTAATTAAATACTCCAAGTGTTTTGATCTTTTCAAATCAGGTCAATTAGTGTTAGTTAAATAAAAACTCAAGTGTAGAGATGCTCCTATCCATCCATTATATTTTGGTGTTATTGTAGAGGATGGTAGAGTAAAAAGGTATTTTAAAAAAATAATAAAAGAGAGAGAAAAACCTACGGGCTATCATCCTACATCTATCTTTATGTTTATTTTTTTAAGTTTGTGTTTGTGTTTTGTTTCAAGTTATCTAGTGTTAGTGAGTCGAGTCTTGGCTTAGCAACGCCATGCTTTATATGCTTGTAACATAAGATTTTTGACTTGCCACCACTAAATATCCTTATCCAACAAAACCCTTTACTTCCCTACTCTTATCCTAACGTTACAAACCTTTTTTAAAGACCTCTTAGATAGTTATTCCTAGGTGCTTACGCCAAAGCGGTGGAGGTTTGATCTATTCTCAAGGCTATGGTAATCTATGTACTATGCCAGGTAATGAGTACTTATCTTCCATTTCCATACATATTATATTTCATATAAACCCGAGAGATGAGAGAATTCAAACACCAATTGTGAAGTGCTAGTATATAATTCCGTGATTGTTATAACTATTGTGGTGCTTTTACTTATTGTAGACTATTTTAAACCAATGCTTCATGCCCCCTAACTTATAAATTGATTGGCCAAAAGCACATTTACTTGAGGACAAGCAAATTCCAAGTGTGGGGATATTTGATAAGGATTTAAAACATAAATTTTTAGGGGGTCATTTAAGCCCTAAATAGACATATTTTATATCCGTTACTACTTAAAATCGTTCCTTTTCACATTTTAGGTCTTTTAGAAGCAAAATGCTGGAATGAAGCACAGTTGGACGGAAACGAGCGAAAACATGAAGAAAAGGTCAAAGTCAAGATAAAAGCACTCCAACACACCTGACGGCATCCCAACCAAAGGTTGACGCTGTCCCTTTATAGAAGACTTGATCAAAAGTGCACGCGACAGCTCAGCAGAAATTCTAGTCCTAAAGCCTGACGGCGTCACGCCAAACTCTAGAAGGCGTCACTCACAAATTTTATACCAGACGCCCAAGAACCACATACGACGTCCCTATTGAAGACTGACAGCGTCACCTTTCTCAACTGACGACGTCCCAACGATGATGTGGCGCAAACGAAACCCTAATGACGGTGACCTGACGGCGTCACTAGCAAAAGGTGACGTCGTCATGATTGTAAATCTATATATAAAATTCAATTTTTCTGTATTTTGGGAGGTAGAACTTTGGAAAGCAAACCCTAATACAGTTGTAGTACGACTTAGACAGTAGTCTAGGGTCCCATACCCTATTTTACATCACAAGATAAGTTTTTTTTTTATCAAATTTATCATTATGTCTACCCCATGTTCAATTGTATGTATGTATGCTTGCTTGTCTAATATGAGTAGCTAAATTATTCTTGTGTTTGCTTAGATCTATGAAACCCAGTTATTAATTGTTGTTAGGTTGTCTCTTGTCTTAATTGGTAGACTCTAGATTTAAGGAAAACTGGCTTCTTTTTTCATAGCGAGCTTGAACGTCCAAAATAGCAAAAAATCCTTTGAGTCACATTAGGCAATTCGTTGTGTTTATCGCGTGAAATGTAGATTTAGGATAATAGAGTATACGGAGGAGATGACATTGCACTTGCCGATCCCGGGTAGTCTAGAAGAGAGTTGCAATTCATAGAACTAGGGTGTGGAAAACTAGAAGGAAGGGTTGAATAGTTTTACCAATTAAAACTTTGTTTTAAACTATTTAGATCGACTTATGTCAATATATTTAAATGTGTGTGTTAGATGTTGATAGTTAAACATAGAAATAAGTAAAGCAAAGATAAAGAGTAAGAAGCATAAAACCACAACGCGAGTATTTATAGTGGTTCGGCTACAAGGACACCTTCCTTGCCCTACTCCACTCCCCGAGTCACCAACTCGAGAGTTCGTTAACAATACACAACACAAACTCCTTGTGGCGGAGAAGTCTTCTCAACGTCGTCTACTCTTTATCCGGTATAAGGCTAGACACCGGGTTCTTCCACGAGGTAGAACCAAACCTATCACAACGTCGACTACACTCTATCCGGTACAAGGCTAGATACCGAGTTCTAATACAAAGGAGGTACTACTACCCAACACTACACAACACCTATCCCAAAGGAGATCCACTCCTTATGAAAACATCAACAAGGATATCAATATCCTTTGACCCAAACTAATCTGTCTTGTACATCGATGCACCATATCGAATGTACATCCTAGGCACCTTTCACTAATGCCTTTGACACGACACCAAGACACCCTTCACTAATGACTTCAACATGGACTTTCGGCATCCTTCACAAATGCCTTTGACACGGATCTTCGGCACCTTTCACTAATGCCTTTGACACGGATCTTCGGCACCTTTCACTAATGCCTTCGACTTGACCCTTTGGACATCTTTCACCTATGTCTTCGACACAACACTTCTAATAAGAGAGGAAAGAACTATCAACAAGATAACATCAGTAGAGAATCACACAAAAACAAACACAAACCACATAGAAAGATCCTTTGGATCCGAGGTTAGAGAGTTTACAACACTAAGAGAGAATATGTGTGAAAAGGGGTAGGTTACAATGAGGAAATGACTCACTATTTATAGAGAAAAAATTACTACTGTTCCACGAATCCCAAGGATCCCTTGCTTGAGGGATCCGTCCACTGTATTTTTGGGGATCCGTAGGACGCTCCCTCTAAATGGGTTATGGGTCATGGATCATTGACATTGGGTCATGGGTATCCAAATAGATACAATATATCTAGAAGATGCAATGCATCTAGTCAATGAATCATGGGTTAGCTCCATGGGTCATGGATAATACCCATTATGACTTATGCATGATGTCATGCAATGAGTCATGGGTTATGGATCATGCTCCACGGGTATGGGTCATTAGAAGATCGTAAAATATAAATAAACATTTTTACAGCTTATTTGTATTAACAATCTCTCCCGCTTTGTTGATGACAAAACATAAGATTATTTTAAGGAAAACTAAAATTGTAAAAGTTTGAATTGAGTTTTACTCTCTCTCCCTTTTGTCGAAACAAAAGAGCGTCGAAAAGAAACTAACGCATTGTTTTAAGAAAAACATGTGAAAAGAAAAAAAATATGAAAAATAGAGGGTAAGGGAAGTGAAGTATTCTCGTCTTAGCTCCTCCTTGATGGGTCCATCCCTTTGTGAGGGCGTCAAGTAAGTAGGAACACTAAGCGAGTGCGTTGCAATTATGTTTGCAAATGGTTTCGTCTTTTTGATGAACATGCTCCCCCTTGATGAGTGCTCCTTTGCAAGGAGGACGTCATGCAGTTTTTGTAATCCTATGTGAAAGTGTTGCAAATGATTTTGAAATTGTTTTGCTTTGACAAGAAACTCCCACTAGCTAAGGGTGTCAAAGTCTTCATGTATATATTGAAAATCTACAAAACACAGGTTAGAAAACAAGTATATGGTGCATAATTTCCTGCAAATAAGACTCAAGTTAGTAATAAAAATGTCTTCTATTGTACGGATCCCATGGTTCCTCCCTTGGAGGGATCCATCTAGGCTAAAATGAGGGTTCCGTCTGCCTGTAAGCTTAAGACAGCAATGGTAATGTAAAATGTGAAGTTAACATAAAAAATGAGATATGTATTAAGGCACCAAACATATTCTTAGGACAATATGGCATATAACATGTAATTTTATTTAATAAAACTAGAGAAATGATGTACATAACTCTAAAAACTAAGAAAATGAATAATACATGGATTAAGATTCCTAAACTATCTAAGTTGAGCTTAAGACTAGGACACCACTTGAATCCTTAAGCTCAAGGTTGTTTAGGTTTGTTGACCTCATTGAAACATTCGAGGAGGTGATAAAACATGAAACATTGCTCTTCACGTAGTTCATGTACCAAGCCTTCAACATGTTGACAATGATAACAATCTTTGTCATGGCTAGGAAATGGTGGAGGTAGATATGAAATTGCTTGAGATGGAAGGTTGGGTTGAGTTTCCATAAAAGAAGGAAGGGTTTGCAGAGGTACACTTGGAGGTGGTTCAACCAAAGGTGGTCGTGGTGGAATATGTGTCGAGGATGGTGGAAGAGAGGTATCTACTTCTATGTGATCGGGTGGTTGACTTTGATGATTCCTCATAATCCAAAAGGGACTATTTAAGGGTGATGGAGAAAAGGATACCGGTGCTAGTGTTGTTTCAACACCTTGGTTTTGTTGTTGAGCTATTCTCTCTATTGAGGAGAATGTTGGCAATGGTGGAGGATGTGATGGCCTAGAATGCAAGTCCTCAAAGTTGTAGTGGTGTGGAAATGAAAGTGGAGTGGTGAATGATAAGGCTCTAGGCACTAAGGGTGATGGTTTAGTGGAAATAGGAGTGTTTGTTTTAGGAGGTATAGTGGTGTTTGGCAATGGTAGTTTTGTGGGAACAATCCTTTTGGGGATTGGTTTGATTGGTTAAGTTGGTGGAGGGGAAATCCTAGCGTTTGTGGATTTAACGGGAGATGATTCGGTTGAAGAAATTTCGTGAACAACACGAGCAAGTGTCTTGGGTGGTCCTTTGGTAGATGAGTTAGCACTAGGAGCTTTCCTCATGATGAGATGATAAAGGTTAGTGAGATAGAAGCTTCTAGTTGCTGAGAATTAAGTTGTGGATGGTGACTAAGAAGTCCTAACAAGATGGTTTATAAAGGGAAGGATTTGGCAAGTGCATTCAAGGTTTTAAGCCACTAAGATCCTTTGAAATGTGATGATTTGCATGTACAAGAGTCAACTTCAGATTTGTACTGATCAAGAAGGTTAATTGAAGTAATTTGGAGTGTTCAAGTTGGCAAGTAGAGCTTGAAATGATTGTTATAGCTAGGATTAGCTGAATCTGCCAGCCGGTTCCCACAGTTCCCTCTAATAAAAGATCCGTCTAAGCTAATCCTAGGGATCTGGCTATCAGCAGCCAAGAAAAGAGGAAAATGATGTTTTGTGAGGTCTAGTACCTACACATCCTGAGTTTTTCAGTATTCGTAAGTGTCTTAAATGAAGAGGGTATTAACTGATCAACATAAATGATTGATGGTAGCTAATGATTACCTTTTACGGAAAGAAATGGGACTTTATGAGCACCAATGAGTGATCAAGGATGAAACTAGTGATTTTGAGAGTGTCAAGTGATGTTAAGTGATCCTAGAGATCATATGGTAGCTGAAGAGAAATTTGGAAAATTCTTTAAAAATTTTGATAAATGAAAAACTCGTTTTTGGCCTATTTTGAGGTAAGGATGACTAGAATCAATTTGCTAACATTGAGAGAAATATCAAGCTAAGTGTTTTTGAGATGTGAGGAATGATGTGTGAGCATTCAAGCGGAAGTATGATGAGTTTCGGTGAAATGATAAATCAAAAAGCACCTTGAGTGTGATCCTAAGTTAGCTACGAGTGAGAGTAAGACCTACTAAGTTTGTAGAAGACTTAAGTGATCATAAAGAATCATGTTTAGCTAGTATGATGTGGTCTAGGGGAATGGTTTGATGTATAGAGGTCTGCAATTGCATTTTTGTTTGCCCAGATCCCACGGATCCCTAAATGGAGGGATCCGTCTAATACAAAGTGAGGGATCCGGTTCCTGCATAACAGTACCTTCACAGAAGGTGTGCTAAATTTGCATAAGGTATCGTATATTAAAGCCAGTGACTTCTAAAGAATTTGAACATCTATATAAGCGAGACATCAAACGATAAATGTTTTATTTCATGAGAATGATCATATTACAAAGATAAAAGATAGAACCTAAGGATTGATCCTAATAGGAAATGAAACTAGGTTTCTTGAGCATTTTCACTAGATGGATCGTCAAATGGATGACGAGTATTGGCTGATTCAGGCACGAAGAAAGACGTGATGTGAGATGTGTTTAGAGGTTCCATCATCTTGTTCACAAGTACGTACAATGGACTTTGAAATTGAGGTTGAAAGTACATGATATGATGATAAAGGCGTGTCAAGAACATTCCGTATGCGATTAATTTGTTCTTGTTGCCTTGAAGGTTTATAATTTGCCTTGCGAAGAAATAGGTGAGATTGTATGGTTATTGAGTTAGGAGACAGTACATTATGTGAGCACAATAAGCGGGAAGCATTTCTCGGTTTCCCTTAAGACTCCAAACATTTTCACGTAGAATAACTGCGAGAGGTTTAAGATCATCTCGGATATCTCATGTATAGATTATGTTCAGATCTGAGTAATTGGATCGAGGTTTGCATAGCATGCGAGTTAATTCTTGAGGGGAAGGTATATGTGAACAATATGGACTATTTTCTTCATGGTAGTTGAAGAGAACATCAAGAGACCAATCTTCAGTGAAGGCACATTGTCCATGATTTGGAATTCGGAGAATGTGAGCAGATTGACCAAGCGTTAAGACAAACTTTTGGTTTTTGATCCAAAACCATAGTGAGAGAGATCTATCCTCGTTACGAACGAGTTCAACTTAACGGAAGAATTCCAACACAAACCGTTGACAAATTTTCTCGTTAATTGCGAGAAGACCTTCTAGTCCTATGGTTCGGAATGAGGTATTGATACCTTCTTGGTATAGTAGAGGTCTGTCAATAATACGTCCTTCATGAAAGTGACGAGTTTCGAGATTGTTGAACCCACAGACATGATTGCCAGGTGTGTTAGGCTTAAGTGAGATATTAGGAATGTAGACATAAGTGAGTTGAAAGTCGAATTCATACTCATGAGTCATGATGAGACCTATGGAAGTGAAATGAATAATTATGAGCAAGTTAAGATAAAGAGATGCATCAAAGGAGAGGACATTTGATAGGTGAAAATAAGCTCCTAATGATTTTTACTTGATTACCCTTATTTTTATTAGCAATGACAATTAACTTACTTTGTACTAACATTCTAGTAGTGTTTTTAGTTTTATGGTAAGTTTTTATGAAATGGTTTTTATGTTGCATGAGTTTCTGTCTCCCAGTTCCACGGTTCTCCCAGTTCCCTTTTAAAAGAGATTCGGCTAGTTAAACTTTAGAGATCCGTGGATCTGCAGTGACAGAAAAATGATCTCGACATAAATTTGATTTTTGCAACATTTAGGTTTATAAAAGGAGGTGTGTTTTAGCCAATATTTAATACTTAACCATGCTTTGTAGATTTCGAAAATATGTTAAGGTGAAAGATACGAATGAAAAGAAAGAAAAAATATAACAACCACATTATGAGAAATAAACGGGATAAACTAAGACATTAGTAATATTTCATTTCAATGCTAAGAGGTATACAAAGGATAAGATATATGATACAAATGTAGATTAACAACACAAAGTACATGTCTCCATGAGAAAACTTAATCATGGGATACACGAGAGCGATGAGTGTCAAGACGATGATCATGAAGGCGATATAAACCATGATGATGAGATTCTTCCTTGGTTTTGATTTGAGATGAGATAAGAGGGAAGATGCAGTTTGAATGAGAGGAATTTTGAAAGTCGAAGATTTGAAAAAGAAAGGGAGTTTGGTGGTTGTGAGACGAGCGGTAGGAGTTTTATGGGGAAGGAGGAATTTTTTAGATTTGTGTTTTGTTTTATTAGAAAGGTTTGATAATTAGGTTAGGATAAAACATATTTATATACCTAGATTTTAGACGGAAAAGAAACACGTATGTAGGAAGGTTTCCTAGTGAAGCCACGAATATCACTAAAGCATATGTTAAAACTAGGAAAAGAAATATAATCATATAGATTCCTATGCAAGCATACTTATTCTAAGCTAATGTTATTCAGAGATAGGTTTAAATAAAGTCATACCTCTAATGCAATTATGACTGTCCTTTTCTTTTTGACAAAAAAAAAATGTCAATAGATAACTCCGGTTCCTTCGAGATCTAGATTGTAGTTTAAAGATACCTTCTTAGGAAAGGTAATCTTGTTACCAAGGAATTCCTATGGCTTGATTAAAATGAGCTTTAACAAAACAAAATGACAAGAGAGGTTAGTGCAATTTTGTAAGATAGAATAAGAAGTAAGAACTATGATGTTGTCATCCAATAAACATCCTACAAAAGTGTTTTTAAGACATGGTGTTTATTTTTGTAAGAACCTTCTTTGTAGTTTTCATTTATACACGGATCGTGTCAAGTTTTTAAAGTACAATATACTCTAAAAAACTTGGTAACGAAACTCTGGAACTAATTGTGGAAAACTAGAAGGGGGGGGGGGTTGAATAGTTTTACCGATTAAAACTTCGTTTTAAACTATTTAGATCGACTTATGTCAATTTATTTAAATGTGTTTCTTGGATGTTGATAGATAAACATATAAATAAGTACAACAAAGATAAAGAGTAAGAAGCACAAAACCACAACGCGAGTATTTATAGTGGTTCGGCTACAAGGACACTTTCCTTGCCCTACTCCACTCCCCGAGTCACCTACTCGAGAGTTCGTAAACACTACACAACACAAACTCCTTGTGGCGGAGAAGCCTTGACAACGTCGACTACTCTTTATCCGGTACAAGGCTAGACACCGGGTTCTTCCACGAGATAGAACAAAACCTATCACAACGTCTCCTACATTTTATCTGGTACAAGGCTAGATACCGAGTTCCATTACAAAGGAGGAACTACTACCCAACACTACACAACACCTATCCCAAAGGAGATCCATTCCTTATGACAACATCAACAAGGATATCAATATCCTTTGACCCACACTAATCTATCTTGTACATCGATGCATGATAACATCAAATAGTCCTGAATATTAAGTGTCAATTTCCCCCAATAATGCTTGTAATTTATATCATTTTTATGGATTTATGCTTGTTTTCCACTTTCAGGTAAATTACGAGCATTGGACCTAAAGAGATGCGGAATTGGATAATTATCTAAAGAATTATCATAGTATCTCGATTTTGAAGAAGTTACAACAGTAACTCATCTCTCACATTACGCCAGTAACTATTGCGTGACTCGGAAAACCAACTTATCGGAAGGTTACGGTAACTCTTCCCAAAGGTTCTGACGTAACTATATTAGGTCAAATGAGGTTCCACGCCGATACTTACGCCGGCGTAACCAAGTTTATTGAAGAGTGCGGCATAACCACTTATAAGGTTACACCGTAACTAGCGATCTAGTGCAAATTACGAAGGAATTGAAGGTTACTGGCGTAACTCTTGTTATGGTTCTGTGATAACCCATATCCGCCTATAAATTCCCCACGAATTCCAAGATTTCTAATTATCCCATTCCACACACCACAACCAGAGAACGTGGGAAAAGCTCAAGGCAGTCTAGAGGAGCATACGGAGTTGTCTCAAGGAGAAATCACTCCCTACGATAAGCATTAGCATTTTATATTTTCTTTACTTTCAATTCATGTATTTCGTACCTTTGATTAATGAATTGGTTTGTATGATTAATATGAGCGGCTAAGCACCTCTTGGTGCTTGCCTAGTTATGATTCCTTAATTGTTTTGTTTGCGTTTACTTTACTTCCGTACAATTATTTCTAAGTGTATGCATGCATAGTTTATTGGTAGCCACCCTTGGTTCGGTAGCTTGGAATGGCGGTAGAGGCCAATTGCCTAGGAGATATGACCAACTAACCCTAGGTGAGCGGACTAAGACGGAAAGGGTAAGATATGACCAACTAACGACCCTTTCTACTTGTGCAATTTGACCAATTGAGCACCTATCGTTTAGATGAACGTAAGAATTAGGGGGTGAGTGTCTAAGTTCCTAACGGCCGGGCACTCACTATTATAAATCTAGCATGTAGCGGTACTTAATGACTTGGCTTGGGGACCAGGAACAACAGGGACTTATGAGGGACACCTAACTTCTCTCGTGGTGACATCTTTCCGATAGGTTGGGGTGAATTGACCAAATGCTATCCACTGACTTTGACCCCACCTAAAGTAATTGGAAGTAAGTAGACGTAGACATAACTAGCTATGAGGATTAACTAGGTTAGCACCACTCTCCTCTATTGATTTACCTTTACCTTTTATTTGCTTTATTCTTCTTTAGTAGTTTAATTAATTAATTCCCTATCGAAAGAATTATAAATTTGTGACACATAGACTTAGTAATAATCCAACACACATAGCTCTTGGGACGACCTCGGCTTTACCGATTACAACACTACACGCGACCGGGTACACTTCCCGTTGGTGCATTAGGGTAGACCATAGGTATAACGAGACTTTATAAATATTAAAACCTGGTCAGTATAACCTGCATCAAGTTTTTGGCGCCGCTGCCGGGGAGTTATATTAGGATTAAGATGGAAGTTGTTAACATCGATGACCTCACTCTTGAGGAATATTTGGTGTTGACAAGAGCGGAACAAGGGCCGGGTCTCGTAAGACCGGCAATTGGAGCAGATATCCGTTTCTAAATGAAAGACCAATTTATGAGGGAGCTTCGTGCTAAACCTTTTTAGGAATCAGGGACAAAGATGCGTATGAGCACGTTGAAAATGTCCTATACATCGCAAGCCTTTTCAACATTCCGGCCATGTCTTATGATGTTGTTATGCTAAGGGTATTCCCAATGACTCTTACTGGAGCTTCCAGAAGGTGGATTGAAAGATTGCCCGCCGGGGCAATTAATACTTGGGGTCTACTTAAAAAGCACTTTATTCAGAGATATTGTCCGCCATCGAAGATTTCTAACCAGCTCTTGGAGATCCATAATTTCAAGCAAGAAGATGACGAAACGTTGTATCAAGCTTGGGATAGATACAACGATCTCCTTTACAAGTGTCATACACATTATCTAAACAACCAGCAGAAGGTCAACATTTTCTACAAAGGAATTAACGTAACTACAAGATAAATGCTGGACTATCGAGGACCTATCCCAAACATGACTCCTACTCTTGCAATTGAAGCCATTCAAAAAATGGCAGATCACTCTCTAAAATGGCACGACAGAGGAAGCAAAAGAAACTAAGGCATAAATTTTGACAGAATTGCAGCAATCGCTAGTAAAATTGAAAATCTTAGTCGAGATATGCTGAAGGTTAGAGAAACCGTTCATGCCATCCAAGTGGGTTGTGAAAGCTATGGAGGAGGACATCTCATGAGGAATTGTCCTCATGTCGACGAAGAAAATATTGAAGAATCCAAGTATGGAGAAAATCGACCGTTTTATGAAGATAATCGAAATAATAATGGGTATCGTGGAAATTACAACCGTGGGCCTTATGGAGAAAGAAAGCCCAGTCTTGAAGAAACAATTAACAAGTTCCTGGAAACTTTAGCCCAGAAACAAAAAGAACAAGATATATGGTTAAGGGGTTTCCAGGAAAACATAAATAATAATCTTTCCAGGCACGACGAAACCCTAAAAAACCTTGGAGCAATGATCGAAAAACTCAGTGCTGAGATAGATGAAATTGAACTTAATGAAACCAATCACATGGTGGAATGCAACGCCATTTTCGCCAATAATTCTCAGGAGGTGGTTGAGGAACACAAATCCACAACCGATGAATTAGAGATGACGATAACCGACAATCAGCCAGGGTTACGCCGTAACCAATTCCATGAGTTAGGGCGTAACCATAATAGAGAAAGCGTATCCAGGTTAAGAACGAGTTTATTTTCAGTTAAGGATATTAGCGCGAACGGGTTAATCATTCCATATTCTGCTGGGAGTATTAATATTTTGGGGGTAGTTGATTTTGGATCTTGTATAAACATCATGCCACTTTCCATATTTCTAAAACTTAAGATTACCCATCTTTGGGAAATGGAAACCTTGATTGAACCAGCGACAAACACCAAGATTACCCCTTTAGGAATTACAGGTGGTACTTGTATCAAGGTCGATAAATTTGTTTCAGCCCCAGAATTTGTAGTCGTCGACTTGGGGGAAAACAAAAAGGAACATTTGATTCTCGGTTAACCGTTCCTGGACACATTAGCATATTACGGCGGATACTGTGGCGATATAGTGGAGTTTAAATTGGATAAAACCTTAAGCCTTGAACCAGACAAAATTGTTACAACTAAGGATTCACCAAGGATTGAATTAGATGATTCCGATAGATTTCCGCCTTCATCTTTTGGCCACTTGCAAGCAACCGAATCGAGTGACGATGAAAGAGATAAGGAAGAGATCCCGTTTTCTGTACCCAATTACGTTGTTAAAGGAAGAATTCACTGTTGTGTTCCTGATACTTGTTTAATTGATGTGACCAAAGTAACACTGCCCACGTGTTCTCCTTTTCAAAAATGATGCAATGGAGGAGGTCAGCACCTCATTCGAATGATTAAAGAGGCTGAAGAAGTTTGGTGGTGCCGGGAAGACGAGAAACTTATTAGGAAAAAGTGGTTACAAGGACAAAATGTTTTTAGCGAATGGTTCACCAATATTGATTGGACCATTCATATTTGTGAACCAGCTATCATGCATGATGACTACACCATGGCATGGCCTACGTGCAATCCCAATCGCAAGATCTGCGATGGAGGAGAATACCTTGAACCTAAATGGCTCAAACGGAAGGAATGGGCGTGTTTTGACGAAGATAAAAGAAGCAAAGTAGGATACAGGGGGGTCTCATTTGAAAATTGGTTACGAGTAAAGTTTGGGTATGTTAAAATAAAAGACAAAGAAGAGGCTAAATTTCGTTACGAATGGGCACGAGCTAATTTTCTGCAGGAAAGATACACCATGACGTGGTTTGTTTCTCCACATGTTTGGGACCAGACTTCTTCAAACAAACAAGATATGGAGGAAGTCCGAAGGCCCCCATAGAGCCCCGTGGCTCTGAGTCTAACTTAAAGACTCGTAAATAAAGAAAAGTGCTCTTTCGGGAGACAACCCAAATTATCCCTTTCTTTTGTTTTATATCCATTTCTGTAGGGTTTTGTGTTTTCTAACCATTTTGCAGGAAACGAGGAAGTAATTATCACTGCACTTCCCGATCGACACGAGTTACTGGCGTAATTCATATATGTGATTACGCCTGTAACCAACCTTTCAATGCAGTTGTAATTCTTGACGCATTAATCATTACGGTAATACCATCTCCGTGGTTACGCCTGTAACCACTCGCTTTGCGACTTATGTCGGGTTTTGCCGATTCGGGTAACTCCCTCAAAAGAGTTACGACGTAACCTTCCTCTCGCTTTTAATTCTTTCATTTTAAAACGCAATAACCTTGTATTAGTTTTTGAATGAACTTTGTGGGTGTGTTCACAGTAAACCCTCACGAGACTTCACTCGTCCACTGGGACACCAAGTGGTTTAAAAGGCTTGTTTCATATGCTAAATGCAACCGTGATTCCTAAAAGTGAGTTAGGTTTGTTTTCATTTTCATTTTTTCTTTTAAGAATTATGTTTGTCGGTAGTGTGATTTCATGGATTCAAGTTTGCTCATGATGCTTATACGAAGGCACATCTCTTTTTGTGGGCCTCTATCGGGATCTGTAAAGTCAAAGTCTTTGAAGAGTCAAAGCATCTTGAAGAGTCAATCTTGCTTAATGAAGAAAGTCAAAGTACTGATCACTTATCAAAGTACTGCAAGGATAAAGGACTGCTATGCAAATACGTCAAGGATTATTATGTAATTCTAGAATGTTCTCAGTTTAGTTTAGTATTACTTGTCATACAAGGAATAGAGTTGTAAACCGACTAGGTTATCCATATGTCTATAAAAGGACCCTAGATTGGCATTAGGCGACGTGCAATATTCGAGTTTACTAAGTTCGATATTAGAGTCATAGGGATTGTTAGTGAATCTGTGTATCAAGCGTGTTCGTAGTTTTAATATAATCGTTAAAGTTAAAGTTAATTCTTCTTAGCTTTATTAAGTAGTTTCGCATACTTAGTAAAGTATATTCGATGTTTCATTGTTAGTGACTTAGGATTTATCCGAGGTTGCTAAGCCACTAAGCTACTTAAAGTTAGTTTGGTGAGTATATCGATCCATCAAGTGGTATCGAGCTTGTGTGGAAACTCGATTAAGAAAAAACCTTAAAACCTAGTTAACAACAAACCCTAAAGATGTCAACAAGTCGCACCACCCCATCCATCACCTCACTCAAAATTCCTATCATCAAGAAGGAGAGTATGATCTTTGGAGCATGAAGATGAGGCATTACATTGCCATTACGCACCATGCACTATGGAATGTAATTGTCAATGGTAATGAAGTTGTTCAGAACTGTAGAAATTCCTAGACAACCTAAACCACCTAAGGCGTTCTACCAAAGACAACTATAAGAAATCAAGAAAAGGATCTCAACATCCGTTGTCTGCTATTCTCGATGGTCATATACTCAAGTTCCATGATGCTAAGGATGCAAAGCAACTATGGGCTGCTCTCAAGACAAGATTTGGAGGTAATGATGCTTCCAAGAAGATGCTTGTAATCTGTTGAAGCAACAGTTTGAAACTTTCACTTGTTGGTGAAAGAGAAGGTCTTGATCTTGCCTATGATGATTCGAAAATCTTCTTAGTATCTTTGGAGTTATACAAAGCGAGGTATCTCGTTGAAGATGCAAATCAAGTTCTTAAGAAGTTTGCCATCTACATGGCATGTGATTGCTACTATGATCGGGAGGACAAACTGGTTTGGATGTTATGGACTTTGATGATCTCTACAACCATCGAAGGAGTATGAGCATGAGATGAATGGCCAAAAGTTCAAAGTCTCACGGTATTGCTTTTGTGTCTTACGAAAGAGAAGCGATACTTCACTAAAAGTTTTGTTCATCCTACTCAAAGTCTTCGTTGTTCAAAGTTTTTCTTATCCTACTCCCATCTCATCACCAACAAACACCATTCATTCTGATGAAGTTGTATGCTCATTATTTGCTCAGCAAGCTAGTTTACCTGTCACTTATGAAGAAGATTTGTCACAAATTAAAGAGGATGCTCTTGAAGAAATTGATATAAGATGGCAAGTTGCTATGATCACTGCTAGGATCAAGAATTTCATGAAGAAAATAGGAAGAGGCATTGACTTCAAGCCTAAGCAGGGTATAACGTTTGACAAGACCAAGATTGAATGCTTTAATTGTCAAAGAACTGGACACTTTGCAAGTGAGTGCAAATTTGCTAAATATCAGGCAAATAGAATGACTGAGAAACCCAAGCTTGAGCTAAAGGAAATCCCTATTACTTAAACAAAAGCTTTGGTAGCTCGATAAAATCTATCGAGAGGTTGGTGAGTCTTGAATTTGATGATGAACCAAGAACCTCTTGTATGGTCACGGTGGAAGAGTTTGATTGAGCACCTTTGCTTTTGATGAGAACCAGGATCTGCGCTTTGGAATCCAAAGATGGTCTAGGAAGCTTTGATTGGAGCATCGAGTGAAGAGGAACCTGTTTTGCTTGCTATGGTTGCTACTTCATCAAATTTACCCCTATCTCTGAGGTATGCTCTAAGTGTCATGATTTTTATCAAAAAATGCTTAATAATTATGTAACTGAAAGAGATATTTATAGTAGGGCTAGGTCTGAGGTAGCTGGTTATCAAATTACTTTAGATTCTATGGAAGCCAAAATAATAACACATGAAAATAATGAAATGGCTTAGGCAGAAAAGTATGAACAACAGGATTATCAGTTAAAATTAAGTTAATGGAAGTTAGGATGTAAGATTTCAGAGATTGAAAAGCTGACTAAAGAAAGGGATGAATTGCTAGAAAAGTTTCCTGCTTGGGGAAAATCTGGCCTTCCACATGTAAGTTTTGTTGAAAAACAGAAAGAGCACACATTAAAAGCGGCCTAGGTTTTGGTATGGACTTTAGTAGCATAGAGAGAACCCACTAGTGATCGGGAACAACTTGATTCGAGGATATACTAACTAGTGATGATGAACTCATTAACTATGTAGATAACACATCTAGTAATGAGGAGTCTATTAGTCACACACCTCCATAGTTTAAGAAAGACAAGGGTTATCATGGAGTCCCTCATCCCACTGGTAGTTTTCAACGAGTTAGGACAGATGTTTCTCGTTTTGGAGTAGATAATCTAGAGTTTAGGAAAAGCTTCTTGGTCAATCTAGTCACGAAACCCCAAAAGAAGCAGTTGAGAAACCTAAGGATGATAATGTTAAGAGTCAAGAAGTACCTTCATCTCAAAGTCTTGCTAAACCTTCATGTAGCCCTTTAAGAAAACCTTTTCAAAATACTGCTAAACCTTGTTGGGATCATTTTGGTCAAAATAATTTTCATAATTCACCAAAAAGTCAGGTTAGGTTTGGTCATAGAACTCAAGGAAGCTCATACACCCAAAGTAGTTCATACTGCAAGTGATGATGAAACGGTTGCACAAATATTGCAAAATCTATCTAGACCAAGGGGTGTTACTATTCCAGGAGTTGCTGAAGAACAAACACAAGCTTCTCAACCAGTGATAGATCCTAAGGACAAAGGCAAAGGCAAACTGGTGGAAACAAAGAAGAAAAAACTTACATTGGCATAAATAAGAGCAATTGAAGTAGCTAAGAATGAAGAAGCTGCTAAGAAGTTTCAAGTTGAATATGATGCTAAGATTGCTCAACCAGTGAAGGAACCTGAAGCTGTAATAACACAAAGACCACCTAGTAAAGCTAAAGAAAGAAATGCTATGATGTCTTATTTGAAAGGTCAAGGATATACTAGGTTACAGAAGCTAAACTATTTAGAGATGAAAGATTTATATAATGCTGTTAGAGAAGCTTATCAAAAGCACGTTGATAGTATTATTTCTTTTAAAGATAATGATATGCGAAAGGACGATGATACTAAAAGAAGCTTAAAAAGAAAAAGAACAACTGAAGCTGAACAGTCATCAAAGAAGATTGAGTTAAGGTCTGATACAGTTGATGAACTGAGAAATTACAAAAGAGTTGTCGACTTAGATCATCCTAAATCCAAAGATGCTGCAGTAAAGAAGTCTAAGATAACTACATTTGAAGTAGTAGAGTCACAAGATGGAAACTATATGATGTTCCATAGGGAGGATGAAAGCTTTAGAGTTTTCAATTTGCTATGGGATATACTACACATAATAGATAGAGCATATCTGTTTCAACTATATCAATTAGTGCTAGAGTACTTTGAACATATTCCATCAACTGGAGTTGGCTTAGTGTTGCTAGGAATCTGACAACTATCTGAGAAACTGAGGAAACAAGCACTAAAGAAATCTGGCTAAATCAAGAAAATTGGGAGATTACAAGCTGGAGATTCTTTGAAGAATCAGGAGTGCATGCTTTGGAATTTGAAGATGGAACTATGATCCATATGTTAGCTGAAAGAAGATATCCTTTAACTAGAGATCTTATGAGAAGGATATTGGATCATGGAATGGAAGTCGAAGAAGAAAATGAAACAACCCTAATGGTTATTGAATTGTATATCAGATGGACAACTATTAGCGATGATGAAGCATAAATCTTGGTATGATGTTTAATGGTATAAATTTTGTAAAATAAGTACTTTATTCAAAATCGCTAGACAAACAATACTTTAACCAAAGTATCTGCTTAAAGACAAAACCGATAAATGATTTTAAAAAGCAAACTTTTGTTAAGTGAAAATATTTTGAAACAAAAGTTAACTGCAATAAATGGTTTTTGAGATGGTTACAACAAAAGGTTATCAGTTCACCATGTTTAACAAAAGGACTGGCTAATCCATGAGTAAACGGCTCTAGTAAAGATATCTCAAATATGTTATATAGTTGACAACTTGCCAATAAGTTGTATGGTAATCAACTCACCATATCAGCAAATGTGAAGAGTTGGCTAGCCCACAAGAAAAATGGCTTGTGGTAAAGGCTGTGGAAAAACCATTTATATGGTAATTAGTTCACTATGGTTACAAGAACTAACTAGTCCAAAAGGGTACAGCTTTTGGTAAAGAGAAAACAAATCCGTTGATAGCTGATGATTTGCTAAAAATCATATGGTTATCAATGTACCATGGTTTTACACATCTAAACATTGGCTACTCCAGAGTTCATGGCTTTGGTAAAGAGACATCAAAATCCATTAAAATTTCAATGATTCACCTCTCACAGGAGTTTACATACCTGGAAGTGATGAGAGTAGACTGAAACTTTATGAACAGATGTACAAATTGTCATATGTTGCTGAAACGATGGAGCTTGCTGATTGTTGCTGTAAAGAATTGTTGATAAAGAACCGTGTTTGTTTTGTCATCATCAAATAGGGGAAGATTGTTGGGTTTATTGATTCGATGATACAAAACAAAAAAGAATGAAACATCAAGGGCTTAAAGTGACAAGGAAGAAATTTTGGGAGTATGGGTCAAAATTGTGTTTTGTTTGTTATAGTCGATCATCGATTAAGGATTGTGACTTTCACTCGAACTATTTAAACAAATTCCCAAAGACCGGATCACCAACCAAAAACCAAGGAGAATAAACCGATCTGGAATCATTCACATAGGGTTAACCACAACAACTTCTCACGGGACCATAGGTACCCTCACCGTAGAAGATCTTTTCAAAATCACCAAGACCTTCTCAAAGTCTCGCTAGATTTTCACCCGATCAAGGTCTTCTAGCACTTTTTGGAATGGAGGCCCTAGGAGATCTAATTACTATCAATCTAAAGGCTTTACACCTCAAGCAGTATCTAAATCAAAGAACTCTACACCAAAAGTTAAAACCAGGTTGGGTTAAGAAAGAAATGCGATGGGAACAAACAAAGCTTTCAAATAAATGTGAGAGAGAGATTTTTGTTGAAAATAATAAAGAAAATTTGGATGGAAAAGAGATTTTTATTAAAAACGAACACAAGTTTGGAACAACCAAAGATAATTGATCATGTGCTTAAAGATAGTGGAAATTACATACTTAAAGAATTTAAGTATGTAACTCATAAGGAACACAAGTCGAGAATGGATTGGGTTCCTAAAATTAACTAACTCTTTTATCTTTGTGCAAGGCAACCCAGAAGAGGAGCTTAAAGATCAATTAATTATGGATAGTGGTTGCTCTGGAAGCATGACATGAGACAAAGAGATTCTTTCAGATTTTAGATCTTATTTTGGAGGAAGAGTTGCGTTTGGGAATGATGCTAGTGGAGGAAGAATAACTGGAAAAGGTACCATCAAGGCAGGAAGCATAGACTTTGAGAATGTTTGTTATGTGAAGGAGCTCAAGTTCAATCTTTTTTCAGTGTCTCAGATCTGTGACGGGAAGCATCATGTGTTGTTCAACGACACGAATGTCTCATTCTTTCCACAATTCAAGCTTGTTGATGATAACTTGGTAGTCTTGAGTACCAAGAACTAATGATGTGTATAGTGCGGATATGAAGAGTCTTCACTCTTACGGAAGAACAACTTGTTTATTAGCAAAGGCAACACTTGAAGAAGCACATCAATGGCACGGAAGATTAGGCCATCTAAATTTTAAGAATATCAACAAGTTGGTTAAAGGAAATTTAGTTAGAGGTTTACCTACCAAAACATTCAAGAATGATCACTCATGTTTGGAGTGCAAGAAAGGTAAACAACACAAAGCTTCATGCAAGAAGATTGAGGAAAGAACCATTAGAGAACCTTTGGAGTTGCTGCATATGGATTTGTTTGGACCTATTTCTATTCCTAGTCTAAACAAGAAGAAGTACTGCCTGGTTGTGACAGATAATTGCAGTAGATTTAGTTGGGTCTTTTTCTTGGGATTTAAAGATGAAACTTTGACGCTATTCATGATCTTATAATAGCCCTTGAAAATCAATTGAGACTCAATATAAGAGGTATTAGATGTGACAATGTGACTGAATTCAAGAACAAGCTTATGGATGAATTTTGTGCTAAGAAAGGAATCAAAAGGGAGTTTAGTATTGCTAGAACTCCACAGCAGAATGGTGTTACAGAGAGAAAGAACAAAACTTTGATTGAAGCAGCCAGAACAATGCTTGCAGATTCCCTTCTACCTATTCAATTTTGGGCTGAAGCCGTAAGTACTGCTTGCTATGTATTGAATAGAGTATCAGTCACTAAACCTCAGATGAAGACAAAGGAAGACATACTTGTTTCATTCATGGTGAGATCCACGATCTCAATTTCTCTACTTTGACTAGGAAGTTCGTTCAAGAATGGTTTTGTCATTATCAACTAGGGAAGATTGTTGGGAATTATCGTTTGAGTTGACAAGACAAAAGAATGAAACAAGAGGGACTTAATCGACAAGAAGGAAACCTACAAAAGATGGAAGGACTTGCTTGAAAAGAAGTTTTATTTATTAGTCCTTTGTAGTATTTTGTAAACTCTAATCCTCTAGTATATAAAGAGGACATGGGTGTAGGTTCTATATACAAGTCTTCCAAGATGTAGTCGACTTAAAGGTGTGTGTGTGTCCTAGGCGTATAGTCTTGTAAATGCCTAGGTAAGTTAGTTAGTTAGTTTAGTTATCTAGACGTGTTCCTATAAATGTCTAGTGATAGTTATTGTTTAGTTAGAGATAGTGAATGAAAACCTTGTTTAATAACAAAGAATTGATTAGTTTATTCCGCTGTGCATGTTATTAGTCTTTGTTATTGATCATTAGCTGAGGGCATAACTTTTTCTTGAACCGAGGGATTCATAAAGATCATCCCACTAGTCAAATAATTATACCTTCTACTTCTGGAGTGCTTACAAGAACCAAGGCTAAAGGCTTCTCTAAGCCACATAATGCTTTACTTAGCTTTGTGTACAAACAAAGCAGTTTGAATCATAAGGATCACCAAACACCTTATTCACTTGCTTTATCTCTCAAGAAGAACCCAAGAATGTAGCTCAAGCATTAACTAAAGAGAGTTGGGTTGAAGCCATGCAAGAAGAACTACTTCAATTTAAACTTCAAGAAGTTTGGGTATTATGTGATCTACCAGATGGAAAGAAAGTCATTTGTACAAGATGGGTTTTCAGAGTAAAGAGAGATGAAAGATGGAATGTTATGAAGAACAAAGCACGGCTAGTAACACAAGGATACATACAAGAAGAAGGAGTAGATTATGATGAAGTGTTTCCTCCTGTAGCAAGGATTAAAGCCATTCGAATATTTCTTGATTTTGCATCATATATGGGCTTTCTTGTTTATCAAATGGATGTCAAAAGTGACTTTTTTTATGGTACTATTACAGAGGAGGTCTATGTCAAACAACCTCCTGGTTTTGAGGATCCTGCATATCCAAACAAAGTCTACAAAGTTGTTAAGGCTCTTTATGGCCTTCATCAAGCACCTAGAGCTTGGTATGAAAGGCTCTCCACTTTCTTATTGCAACATGGTTACAGGAGAGGAGCACTTGAAAAAAATTTGTTTATCAAGAGAGATAAGAAGGATATCATGCTAGTTTAAATTTATGTAGATGACATCATCTTTGGAGCTACAAAGCAGTCCATGGTGAAGGAGTTTGAGCGGTGATGCAACATGAATTTCAAATGAGTTCTATGGGTGAATTAACTTTCTTTTGGGGCTTCAAGTTAAGCAGTCAAAGGAGGAATTTCCATAAGTCAAGACAAGTATGTCTCGACATTCTTAAAGTTCAATTTTGATGTTATGAAGCCGGTCACTACACCTATCAAATCTATCAACTCATTGGGCAAGGATGAAGATGGTCAACTGTTGAAGTCAAGTATGCAGATCTATGATTGCTGTCTTATGTATTTAAGCGCATCTAGACACGATATCATGTTTGATGTACATTTATGTGCAAGATATCAAGTATCACTAAGGTCTCCCATATGAATGCATTGAAGAGAATTTTTAGTTATTTGAAACAACAACCTAAGTTAGGGTTGTGGTATCGAAAGGATTCGCCTTTTCACTTGGAAGCTTTTGAGATAGTGATTATGCGGTGATAATTATGATAGAAGATCAACCAACGGAGGATGCCGGTATCTTGGAAGAAGGTTAGTCTCATGGCAATGTAAAAGCAAACTATTGTAGCAACCTCATCCATGAAGCAAAATATGTTCTTTAATGCCGTGTTTGTGGACAAGTCTTGTGGATGCGAAACAACTTTTGGATTATGGGTTCAACTTCAAGAATACTCCTATCAACATTGATAATGAGAGTACGATTTGCATTGTGAAGAATCCAGGTTTATCACTCCAAAACAAAGCATATTGATTAGGCATCACTTTATCGAGATTGTTAAGAGCATAGGCTCATTAATGTTGTCAAGGTTCACACATATGATAATGTAGCTGATCTACTCACAAAAGGATTTGATGTTTCAAGATTCAATCACTTGGTGGTGAGTATTGGTATGATTAATTACTAAGTTACATTTAAGGGGAGGACTAAGTAGTTAGTTAGACAGTCCTATGCATTGCTTGAAGGGAGGCAATTCCA
Organism: Chrysanthemum lavandulifolium; assembly: GCA_022545495.1. Lineage (NCBI taxonomy): Eukaryota > Viridiplantae > Streptophyta > Magnoliopsida > Asterales > Asteraceae > Chrysanthemum > Chrysanthemum lavandulifolium. The sequence continues at coordinate 242,365,570 of CM040239.1, read as the reverse complement.
TGCCTATTTGAAGTTTTTGCCATTGTGAAGAAGAAAATGGAAAAATCTTGCTTTTGGTTATATGAAATCTTGCTCTGAAAGTCTTGCTTTAGAAATCTTGCCACGTGGAAAGCCTTCTTGGTCTTATCAACGTCTTGTTCCAACGGTCAAAAGATGGGTTAAAATTCAAATAACGGTGTCACCCCCAATTACTGCTTTACTGATGGAATGGAATACCTTGGGAGGCATCATAGCATCAAAGTTACAATTATATCGAGCGACCTAAAGTGTCGTTTTGAAAATATCGTTTGATTGATAAAATAATTAGAGTTGACAAAACATAGGTCCCAAAAGATTTCCAAGGTACCAAAATAAGTTTGTTACAATCAAGCGATGGTTAAGTGCATAAAATATAGGTGAGACAGCGTGAAACATGCGACTCTATGATAAGTCCACATGCATGCCATGAAGTGAATGCCTTAGATACCGAGATAAAACATGCTAAAAGTGTCAACACAATGGTTGAATGAGTTCATAGAGTTTAGTTAACAAGTAAAGCTTTTAAAGAGCGTTCATGCAACAAAGGCAAAGTTTTTGGTCATTTAGAATAGTCCACAAAGCAAAGGCATTGTAAATCCACTCGGTTCAAGTTCCGCCCATACAAAACTTGCAACTTTGTGTGTTCACAACCCACTACCAAAATATGTATGTCTAATAGTAAGCTGCACATTATCATAATAGTTCACAAAGCAAAGGCATTGTAAATCCACTCGGTTCAAGTTCCGCCCATACAAAACTTGCAACTGTGTGTGTTCATCAACCCATTGCACAAAATATAGTGAGTCTAATAGTCGAATATAAGTTACCATAATAATTCACAATATTGCACCACGTATAGTATAATTCAGGGATGCTCCGAACATGGGAAACTTTGCACTGCTCCAACAAGGGAGAGTCCTTTGTCACTCGACCACCTAGGCGAGAATTATTGAGAACGCTCCACCAATAAGGCGAGACTTATATTGAAAATGCTCCGTTCCCATAGGGAGACATTCTGCTCCGGACCGGGGAGGCTTGATAGTGATGCTCCGAACATGGGAGACTTAGATTGAAAATGCTCCGTTCCCATAGGGAGACATTCCTTTCCGGACCGGGAGGCTTTATAGTGATGCTCGAACATGGGAGACTTAGATTGAAAATGCTCGTTCCGTAGGGAGACATTACGCTCCAGACCGAGGAGGCTTTATAGTGATGCTCCGAACATGGGAGACTTTATAGTGATGCTCCGAACATGGGAGACTTTAGGTCAAGGTCATAACACATCCGGTTCAATAAGTTCAAACAAGTCATAAGTTTGTATTTAAGTTCAAGAGTTCCGTTCAAAAGTTCGTAATTAAGTTCAAAGATTTAAGTCGAGTTCAAAAGTTCAGAACAGTCAAAGAGCTCAAAATATATCAAAAGGTTCAAAATAGTTAAAGGGTTCAATATTATGTCAAACAAGTTCAAAGTATATCAAAAGGGTCCAATATAAAGTCAAACAAGTCCAACTTAGTCAAATGGTTCAATATTGTGTCAAACATGTTCAAAATAGTCAAAGGATCAATATTAAGTTAAAAGAGATTAATTATATGTCAAAATGTTTTAAATCAAGTTAAAGTGTTCAAATATATGCCAATATGATCCCATCAAGTTAAAAGAGTCCAAATATTTATGTCGAAGGGCTCAAAATCAAGGAAAGTGGTTCAAATAGTAGTGTTCATAACATAGTGATCTATTTAGTTCGGGCACAATCTACTTACTAGCATAAGTAGTGAAACAATAGATATTTAAGTTCATATAAGTGTAAAGTAAAAGCAAGTAGTTGAGCATGTATCTCCCGAAAGAGTTTATAAAACAATTAAGCGAGTAAAAGTGAGGCTACGAACTCACATTGCAATAGCTATGATGACAAAGTGGATGCACGAAATGAGATGCAACTCTCAACATGACCTATTATGAATGATATGATCTAATATAAGTCATGAAACAATGTCGTGCATGCAAACTCATATGATATCCATACCACTTGTACACTTTTGAAAATAAAGTTTATAACGTTTATCGTCGAAAAATAATCTTATAACGTCTTGACAATTTATAAATTAATTTACAAGTATTTACGTTGAAACGATATCCTACGATAGTCTTTTAGTGATTTATTATGAAATTATAGCTTTTCGTCGTAAAACAATGCCATTTGACAATTTCATGAAAGTGACTAAACGTCCTTGAAAAGCTAGTCGTAAAATGGTGCACATCGAGTGTTAGGAAACAAACTCAACGGTTTTGGGAAGCTTGTATCATTATCTCAAAGTTTTAGCATTTAAGTTTTCATCCTAGAGGTCTCGATCATGGAGAAAACATAGGTAAAGTATGGTACTTGTATCCAAAATATTGTTTAAGGGTGGTTTTGGCAAAGTTTAAGTGACCATATTTTATTCATTACAACTCCGCTGACTTACGGTTGGACATTTTGGAAAATATGCTAGGCAAACTTACTTTTACTAGAAGACATTATGTTATAAAAAGTACTACATCAATGTTAAAAACGACCATCAACATGGTCATTTGTGGCCGTAATATTTGTCTAATAGAAATATACTAGTTTTGCTTATTTAATATAGTTACGGCAACTTTATGTAAACACGTGTAATTTAATCGTTACAAGTCCGTTTTCTACGTTTTATATGTCCTTAGCTTCGTATCAAAGTATACTAATATATTTTTGATAAGTCGACACAATTTATAACGCTTAAGCCTCATTTTAACTCGTAAAAGTGGAAGTAACATCTTGAGATTTACGAATTTTATAGTTTTAGGTAGTCTAACTTGAAAATAGCATAACTTTTTCGTTATAGCTCCATTTAACCCGTTCAAGCGGCCACGTTTTCGTTTTAAAGTATATTTTCTAAATATCTGGTCCAAGAATTTTACCTCTTGTCGAAAATTCCAGAATTCAAAATATGGATGAGACCCTCAAGTAAAACTTGTCGAAATGAGTTTTCTCGCGCCAAACCTATTCCAACCAATTCAAACCAACTCGAGCTATTCTAATCCTACCATACACCTTCTTGGGGTGTCATGGGTTCCTAGATATCACCAAAAGTGATATGTTTCAAGGAGTAATTATAGGATGACATATATATATATATATATATATATATATATATATATATATATATATATATATATATATATATATATATATATATATATATAAAAACATTTAAAGTGGTATAGCTATCCATATGACTTGCATATTTTCTCAAGTATGATAAAATGAACATAATATGAATATGAAATATGAAAAAGACCATGAAATGCTTACTAGTAACTTGATGAGGTTAAATGAACAAAGGTTTAATCCTTAATACCCTAGGTTTTTATTTCAAAACCTTGTTTAAGAGTAAGCTAGAGTTGTGAAATTACTTGTCTTGAAAAACAATTATGATCTCCTTCCTTGTTATCACCCATGGCCGGTTCTAATGAGGGAGAAATGAGAGAGTAGATCTTTTTTACACCTTGATATTATGCTTGTGTGTGTGTTAGTTAATATAAAGAATATATGTATTATGTGTAGGATAAGATATTTGTACTCAATTGGTTGAGTCACCCCCTATGGGTGTCGACATGTATAAAAAAAAAGATTAGATGTATTTTGAAAACTTAAGTGTATAAGTATAGAAATAAAGGTGTAGTTATTTAAGGATAGTTGGTAACTTGTGTACATATTTGAGCTTTTAGGGTAGCGTTAGCTAAAAATAAATTTTAACGGATCAAATAAAATATATTGAAGTCATAAAATTATAGAAATATATTTCTACAAAATTGAGTGAAATAATAATTGTCGTGTAAATTTACGAAAACCGTCAGTAATTATTTGTATATAACAATTTATATACAATAAATTTAAAACACGGTAAACTAATAATATAATTTTATGGTCTTAAATTGAGTATAAAAATATATTAGGATAAGTTTTGGGAAGTGTCGGATCAATTGTTCAAAATAAAAGATCGTGCGATAGCGTTTATTTAATAATAAAAAATATCGTTAATGAAATATAAATTTTCTCCGGAATGAATAGTAAAATTTGAAAAATGACGGAAATTGAGAATTGTGATATTCTTCCCATGTCAGAGGAATCACGTCCTCGTGATTCAGTTAATGATAACTATAGTCCGATCCTCGACAAGGGTTCTAAAAATTCATGCTCGTGCATAGTCTAAATGATCATGTCAATGCTAATGCATATATCATGACTATATCCCATTCTAAAGACATGCTCTCTTATGGTTAGGTTTGATGAGGCAGGCTTTCCCATTCTCGAGCGAAACCCTCAAAAGATTTTTAGGTAACCGATTTTTACTTAATCTCACAACTCATCAAACAAGAACTATCATGAGATTAGGCTAAATCGGTTTGAGCAACAACTTGTTTCTAGCTTGATCTTTGCAACTCATCAAACAAGAACTGTCGCTCGGATCAAACTGGAAACAAGTGGTTTGAATAAAATCTTTTGAAAATTTGGCTCGATTACGGAATTAACACACATATGAGACTACTACTCCGCCATTGCATGATTCTTCCCGAATTAGACATAGGTGATTAGGATATGTATAATTTAGGAGTAACTATCTGATGCTTGGACTAATCGTCTCATATGATGTTTGGTGTTGAGTCATAAGTCCGCATGTATAAGGAGTATGCACTTATAATGATATGATGAGATGCTATGATGATGTAGTTATAGTGTAGGTCAATGATGCAACCTAGTTCTCTATAACCAATGCTCGATACTAATCTGTCACACCCCAAATTACCTGTTTTACAACGGAATGGAATACCTTGGGAGGACCGTCATAGCATCAAAGTTACGATTATATCGAGCGACCTAAAGTGTCGTTTGAAAATATCGTTTGATTCGGTTAAATAATTAGAGTTTACAAAACATAGGTCCCAAAATATTTCCAAGGTACCAAAATAAGTTTGTTACAATCAAGCGATGGTTAAGTGCATAAAATATAGGTGAGACAGCGTCGACACCGCGACTCTATGATAAGTCCACATGCATGCCATGAAGTGAATGCCTTAGATACCGAGATAAAACATGCTAAAAGTGTCAACACAATGGTTGAGTGAGTTCATAGAGTTTGGTTAACAAGTAAAGCTTTTAAAGGCGTTCATGCAACAAAGGCAAAGTTTTTGGTCATTTAGAATAGTCCACAAAGCAAAGGCATTGTAAATCCACTCGGTTCAAGTTACGCCCATACAAAACTTGCAACCTGTGTGTTCACAACCCACCGCCAAAATATGTATGTCTAATAGTAAAGTGCACATTATCATAATAGTTCAAAAGCAAAGGCATTGTAAATCCACTCGGTTCAAGTTCATACAAAACTTGCAACTGTGTGTTCACAACCCATTGCACAAAATATAGTGAGTCTAATAGTCGAATATAAGTTACCATAATAATTCACAATATTGCACCACGTATATTATAATTAGGGATGCTCCGAACATGGGAGACTCCTTTGTCACTCGACCACCTAGGCGAGAATTATTGAGAATGCTCCACCAATAAGGCGAGACTTATATTGAAAATGCTCCGTACCCATAGGGAGACATTCTGCTCCAGACCGGGGAGGCTTGATAGTGATGCTCTGAACATGGGAGACTTAGATTGAAAATGCTCCGTTCCCATAGGGAGACATTCTGCTCCTGACCGAGGAGGCTTTATAGTGATGCTCCGAACATGGGAGACTTTATAGTGATGCTCCGAACATGGGAGACTTTAGGTCAAGGTCATAACACGTCCGGTTCAATAAGTTGAAACAAGTCATAAGTTTGTATTGAAGTTCAAGAGTTCCGTTCAAAAGTTCGTAATTAAGTTCAAAGATTTAAGTCGAGTTCAAAAGTTCAGAACAGTCAAAGAGCTCAAAATATATCAAAAGGTTCAAAATAGTTAAAGTGTTCAATATTATGTCAAACAAGTTCAAAGTATATCAAAAGGGTCTAATACAAAGTCAAACAAGTCCAACTTAGTCAAATGGTTCAATATTATGTCAAACATGTTCAAAATAGTCAAAGGATCAATATTAAGTTAAAAGAGATTAATTATATGTCAAAATGTTTTAAATCAAGTTAAAGTGTTCAAATATATGCCAATATGATCCCATCAAGTTAAAAGAGTCCAAATATTTATGTCGAAGGGCTCAAAATCAAGGAAAGAGGTTCAAATAGTAGTGTTCATAACATATTGATCAATTTAGTTCGGGCACAATCTACTTACTAGCATAAGTAGTGAAACAAAAGATATTTAAGTTCATATAAGTGTAAAGTAAAAGCAAGTAGTTGAGCATGTATCTCCCCAAAGAGTTTATAAAACAATTAAGCGAGTAAAAGTGGGGCTCTGAACTCACTGTTGCAATAGTTATGATGACAAAGTGGATGCACGAAATGAGACGCAACTCTCTAACCGCGAACTATTATGAATGATATGATCTAATATAAGTCATGAAAAAATGTCGTGCATGCAAAATCATATGATATCCATACCACTTGTACATTTTTGAAAATAAAGTTTATAACGTTTATCGTCGAAAAATAATCTTATAACGTCTTGACAATTTATAAATTAATTTACAAGTATTTACGTTGAAACGATATCCTACGATAGTCTTTTAGTGATTTATTATGAAATTATAGCTTTTCGTCGTAAAACAATGCCATTTGACAATTTCATGAAAGGGACTAAACGTCCTTGAAAAGCTAGTCGTAAAATGGTGCACATCGAGTGTTAGGAAACAAACTCAACGGTTTTGGGAAGCTTGTATCATTATCTCAAAGTTTTCGCATTTAAGTTTTCATCCTAGAGGTCTCGATCATGGAGAAAAACATAGGTAAAGTATGGTACTTGTATCCAAAATATTGTTTAAGGGTGGTTTTCGGCAAAGTTTAAGTGACCATATTTTATTCATTACAACTCCGCTTGACGAACGGTTGGACATTTTGGAATATATGCTAGGCAAACTTACTTTTACTAGAAGACATCATGTTATAAAAAGTAATACATCAATGTTAAAAACGACCCTCAACATGGTCATTTGTGGCCGTAATATTTGTCTAATAGAAATATACTAGTTTTGCTTATTTAATATAGTTCTGACAACTTTATGTAAACACGTGTAATTTAATCGTTACAAGTCCGTTTTCTCGTTTTATATGTCCTTAGCTTCGTATCAAAGTATACTAATATATTTTTGATAAGTCGACACAATTTATAACGCTTAAGCCTCATTTTAACTCGTAAAAGTGGAAGTAACATCTTTGAGATTTACAATTTTATAGTTTCGTCTTCTAACTTGAAAATAGCATAACTTTTCGTTATAGCTCCATTTAACCCGTTCAAGCGGCCACGTTTTCGTTTTAAAGTATATTTTCTAAATATCTAGTCCAAGAATTTTTACCTACTGTCGAAAATTCCAGAATTCAAAAATATGGACAGACCCTTAAGTAAAACTTGTCGAAATGAGTTTTTCTCACGCCAAACCTATTCCAACCAATTCAAACCAATTCCGAAGCTATTCTAATCCTATCATACACCTTCTTAGGGTGTCATGGGTTCCTAGACATCACCAAAAGTGATATGTTTCAAGGAGTAATTATAGGATGACATATATATATATATATATATATATATATATATATATATATATATATATATATATATATATATATATATATATATATATATATATATATAAAACACTTAAAAACATTTAAAGTGGTATAGCTATCCATATGACTTGCATATTTTTCTCAAGTATGATAAAATGAACATAATATGAATATGAAATATGAAAAAGACCATGAAATGCTTACTAGTAACTTGATGAGGTTAAATGAACAAAGGTTTAATCCTTAATACCCTAGGTTTTTATTTCAAAACCTTGTTTAAGAGTAAGCTAGAGTTGTGAAATTACTTGTCTTGAAAAAAAATTATGATCTCCTTCCTTGTTATCACCCATGGCCGGTTCTAATGAGGGAGAAATGAGAGAGTAGATCTTTTTTTACACCTTGATATTATGCTTGTGTGTGTGTTAGTTAATATAAAGAATATATGTATTATGTGTAGGATAAGATATTTGTACTCAATTGGTTGAGTCACCCTCTATAGGTGTCGACATGTAAAAAAAAAAAGATTAGATGTATTTGAAAACTTAAGTGTATAAGTATAGAAATAAAGGTGTAGTTATTTAAGGATAGTTGGTAACTTGTGTACATATTTGAGCTTTTAGGGTAGCGTTAGCTAAAAATAAATTTTAACGGATCAAAATAAAATATATTGAAGTCATAAAAATTATAGAAATATATTTCTCGCAAGAATTGAGTGAAATAATAATTGTCGTGTAGAATTTACGAAAACCGTCGTAATTATTTGTATATAACAATTTATATACACAATAAATTTAAAACACCGAGTAAACTAATAATATAATTTTATGGTCTTAAATTGAGTATAAAAATATATCGGGATAAGTTTTGGGAAGTGTCGGATCAATTGTTCAAAATAAAAGATCGTACGATAGCGTTTATTTAATAAGAAAAAAATATACGTTAATGAAATATAGATTTTTCTCCGGGAATGAATAGTAAAATTTGAAAAATGATGGAAATTGAGAATTGTTACAAACGGTAACTTTGTTATTATGGGCTGTGATTTTTCAAATCTTACCTATATATAACAACCCTCCGATTTTCCTTCTCATCTTTATACTTATCAATCCTTTCCATATTTCTCTCTCTTTCACATTTATTATTCATCAAACCACTTTCTTTTGTAAACAATAATCAATGGAGAATCGAAACACAGTTTCTAAACACAACATGGTGGCTATTTGGATAAAACTGAAGCTAATGTCACATTCCATGACATCATTGATTTCCTCACTGGATCTCCAATCAGTTATGCACTTTTGGTGGAACCAGATGTTATTAAGCCATGGATTCAACAGTTTTGGGCGACTGCTAGAACTCACATGGAAGATGATGAGTCGTTTATACAGGCTAAGATTGCTGGGAAGGTTATTAGAGTTAGTGAAGCCTCAATTCGAGAAGATCTATTATTGGATGATGAAGAAGGAGCTATCCGTTTTGACAAACAGCTTCTTTGGGAGACTTTAAGAGATATTGGGTATGAAGGGTCTTTAACTGAAACAACATTCAAGAAACCCTTGCTTTGTCCACATTGGAAGTACTTGGTACATGTCTTGCTTCATTGTATCAGTTCTAAGAGTACTTCATGGGAGCAATTTGGATCTAATATAGCATCTTCTCTAGTGGGATTGGCTACAAATCGTGTTTTCAATTTTTCAAGACTCATTCTAGATGGTATGCTATCTCACATTTCTAATGGATCTCCCTGGTTAATGTATCCAAGATGTATTCAATTTTTCTTGAATAAACAACTTCATGATGTACCAAAGCCTGAGAGCTTATTACCTGTTGTGGTACAACCTGCAAAGATATTCACCTTCATGGCTAAGAAGAGTGATAGATTTTCTGGAAGGCATACTCCTTTGACTACTTCAATGATGGAGATCGCTCAGCAGTTAGAGATGAAGCTACGCAAGTGAAGAAAGAGAATGTCTTGCATCAACTCAAGGTGCGCTTCTCAACATCTCTTCTTTACAAGTCTTTATGGACAAGAAGGTATTGCGGTTTCATCTACACCATCTCCACAAGATCTTCGATTATCTTTGAGTCGAACCAGATATCAACCCACCATCATCTGGAGGAGATGCAGGTGATATACCTCCTGAGGGATTGGTTCTGGATAATTATGTTTTGATAAGGGAGTTAGTGAGACTGAAGAAAACTACTCAAGCTCAAGCTGCACAACTTATGAAGTTGACCACCAAATTTAAAAGATTGAAGAAATTTGTCTGACCTTTAGTTCAACATCACAGGTTGTGGGTAATGTCTCAAAAGAAGAAAGGAAGGAAGTTTAAGAAGTCTTCTACGGGCAGAAAGGTTCAACAGCAATCTTCTATCAAGTTGGGGAGGAATCTGTAGCAAGATAATTTGAAAGAAGATGCTGAGTTTCATTCAGATAAAGAAGATGAACCTCAAATCTTTGAAGCACAAGTAAATATTGAAAGTCTTGAGCACGAAGAACTGGAGTTCAAAGTGTTTGTGTAGAAATCTTGATGATCAAGGTGCTGGTGATCAAGGTACTGCTGTTATTCAAGGAACATACATACAAGAGTTAATCACACCAAAGACTCTAGATTTTGAAGAAGAAGCTGGTCCTTCAACAGTCATACAAAAAGATGGAAGGACTTGCTTGCAAAAGAAGTTTTATCTATTAGTCCTTTATAGTATTTTGTAAACCCTAATCCTCTAGTATATAAAGAGGACATGGGTGTAGGTTCTATATACAAGTCTTCCAAGATGTAGTCGACTTAAAGGGGTGTGTGTGTCCTAGGCTTATAGTCTTGTAAAAGCCTAGGTAAGTTAGTTAGTTAGTTTAGTTATCTAGACGTGTTCCTATAAACGTCTAGTGATAGTTATTGTTTAGTTAGAGATAGTGAATGAAAACCTTGTTCAATAACAAAGAATTGATTAGTTTATTCCGCTGTGCATGTTATTAGTCTTTGTTATTGATCCTAGTTGAGCTTATAAGCGATCTTCTCAATTGGTATCGAGAGGGAGCTCTTGATATAGGGATCTAAGGTTTTTCGAAGAAAAGATGCAAAATTCAAGTGTACAAATTTTCGTATCTTTCTGCGGGATTATTTTCAAGAGGCATAACTTTTTCTTGAGCAATCGGATCGAGCTAAAATTTTTACGGTGCATCTCAGTATATCCATCTAACTATTCACCAGAGGGATTGTGAATTGGAGCTTGCAGTTAAAAGTTATTCAATGTCGAAGTCTGCTGCTGAAACTAAAAATTCGTAAAGCTTCTGACCTTTGTTTTATGTGATCATAACTTTTTCGTTAACCGTTGGATAGTGACGAAATTTTTGGTGGATGTTCTCTATATAGCCATCTAACTTTCCACCGGACGGATTGTCAATTTGAGCTTTTATGTGAAATTTATATGCCGTCGAATTTGGCTGCCAAGAGAGGTTTCAAAGTACTGCTGTGTTTTTCAAATACTGTTCGAGGTTTATGCAAAGTACTGCCACGACAGATGCAAAGTACTGCCATGAATGAAAGTACTGCTCGTCCTTGAAAGTACTGCTTAAAGTACTATTCGACCTTGAAAGCACTGCTCATGGGACTTTGATTATTTAATTGATGATTTGGAAGTACTGCTTGACACCATTATTTTGCACGTGTGTTTTAGTGTGTTGGGCTGGTGATATAAGTTTTGGATTTGAGGGGAAGTCAAGCATGACGATTGTTATGGATTTTTAGCGACACACGCATGAGATTGGTTCACATACACAAGGAGTTTGATTTTTGTTCTTAAAAGATTTTAAAAAGCTCGAAGTTGATTTTATTGAAGAATTGATTACGAAGAGGATTATTTATCACTTATTTGAAGGTGAAGTGGAACTACTTGGATACGTGTTTTATCATACCTTTTAGCAGGAGGTAACTTGTTCGTGCTTCAATGATTATTACAAAGAATTGACATAACACTTAAAGGAGTGACGTTATTATGCTCGTTGATTATCGTCAAGAGATTGAGGTCACCTTATACATAGGTATCGTTCAATGTCATCTATAGTGCAAGATATAAGATACAAGTTTGGGTTATTTTACTTCTTCATCAAATTCGTTATATTTGGTTTTCTTCACAAGTGATCATTAAAAGGAGCTTCTGATTTGAAGAATCATTTGATGATCATGCACCACTCAAGGGAAGTGTTTGATTTTTACTATTGTTGATCATTATTACTACGCTAGTTGCGGTTTTCTCTTATTTGGATTCATTTTAGTAAGCATTTTGGTGTTCTTCATGGAGGCAATTGAAACATTGGACGACTTAGATTGGAAGTATGATATTGGTTCATGGTGGTCAAGATCATTATTTGCATCGTTCCTATTTGGATAATAACAAAAGGGAAGAGATGTTTGAGTGGCATGGCATGGATTAAGGGAAGACAAAGGAAGACATACTTGTTTCATTCATGGTCGGATCCCGATCTCAATTTCTTAACCGTCTAGGGAAGTTCGTTCAAGAATGGTTTTGTCATTATCAACTAGGGAAGATTGTTGGGAATTATACGTTTGAGTTGATAAGACAAAAAGAATGAAACAAGAGGACTTAATACGACAAGAAGAAAACCTACAAAATATGGAAGGACTTGCTTGCAAAAGAAGTTTTATTTATTAGTCCTTTGTAGTATTTTGTAATCCCTAATCCTCTAGTATATAAAGATGACATGGGTGTAGGTTCTATATGTAACATATTGGATTCCACATACACATCAAACCATAACCAAAGTAGGGGTACACAATATGAGTTTTAGAGAGAGAAAGTTAGAGGTTTGGGAACTTTAGTGAGAGAAAGAAAAATCTTATTATGAGCTCCAACTCTCTACCTTGGGAGGTAGAGAGTATTTATAATACTTACATAAAACACCACCGACGGTGTGGATCGGGCATACGGTGGGTAAAGACCCGTCCGTCCTCCACGATGTTACTTAAACTAAATACTACTTAACTTATATTAATCTCGACTACGAGCTTCTTGACGATTACATATACTTGAGGTGACCGACTATTTAATACTTGGATTTACTAAATCTAACAATCTCCCCAAGGAGGTCACCTCAAACATATACTTAAATTACATTGAATACAAACAGATATTACATTAAAAATTGTTCTTGCATTCTTGGTGTAGTACTTTACTCCGAAGCTCGTAGTCATTGATTCTTCTTATCGCATGTTTGGTTAATCCAAATGGAGGACTTTCTTGATCAACGTGATAATGAGTTTTGAGCCGGTTTGAGATCATCGACCACGTAAATCTCGATTCATCCATTGTGGTGTTGTGACATTTGGAGCGACATGCTCACATTACGGATCATGATATCTTCTCATCGAGTGGCGGATGCTTTCGTTGATTCATGATATTGGCGGCGTAGCGAAGCATGGAGTGATAATATCGAGTCATTGATGCACTAATCATGATTTCTTTGGAAATGAATGTGTTGTGTGAGCATGCGGCTATGGATTGACCGCTTCATTACGATCATTTGCAAACATCGGGATGTACACGCATGAGACGATTAGCAACAAAGCGCACAAAAGTGTCTTTGATCACTTTCGATGAATTGAGGTACACGCCCACGGTTCCCGTTGATCGATTACAAATCTTTGTGATCGGTATAATTTGAAGAATTTCCTTGACGGGTTTCGCATTGCTCTAATTTGTTCTTAAACCGGACGTCTCAAAGAAGACAACACGAAGTGAGTGAACCAACGAAATGAGATTCAGCGATTGATGAAAAGAGATTTGAAAACAATCGTTTATTGCTCAAATAGAAATTGTTTTTGTAATACAACGAAGGTTTTAATGAAAATCAATTATCAATCATAAACACCTTTATTTTGAAATCGTTACTTTCGATCGATCGCTAAAGAAAAGAGTTTTTTTTAAGCACAACGACTAGTTTTTCAAAGGTATCCATCAATCCATAACCTGAACCAGGATTGATTCATAAAATTGAATCGCTCCATTGCATCTGTCCGGTAGTCACATGGTTGATCTATTGGATAGATCTCACATGCCACCTACCAGGAGCTTGTTTGATGTTGGCTCCAGAAGGCTTTCCATCTTCATTGTGAATATGTAAGCATATCACTTAGATGTTCTGGCAATACCTCAAGGATAATGCGTAGGACTCATAAGATGTAATCTCTCTTTCCATATTGTGTGAAACAGAGAGTCTTCATTGAAAGTGTCCTAATGAGATTTATAAGATGATCTCGTGGCTCTAGACTCAATTGTACATATTTGGATCCTGTGCCGGAGACTAAGGACTCCTTCTTCAATATCAACAATCTCTAAGAGAAAGTCGATATATTATGTAGGTTCCCCGTGAGAGTGAAACAAGCCCTTTAAAGAGGAACTTGAGTGGTTTGGGAAGATGTAGTGCGATCGTCCTTTGGGTCCATGACGTCTTGTCTTCAATACCGATGTTACCTTGGTAACCACCGGTAGCATATGAATTGAACCGGTTTACGCCCTAAGGTTGAATAAATGGAGGGCTATTTCTTTTCACCCTTTTCACATTCAATTCTTTTCATTCTTCAACACCTTGATTACTTGAGACTTCATTACTAGAACCTTGTAGGGTTTATTCCATTACCAGCTCGATCTCGATCCGCACTCTTCCCTTATCTCACTTTTCTCCTTTTTTAATCATACCTAAGGACTCTACACTATCTAGTGGATTGTCCATGGGTAGATCCCTCCGGCTCTGGTGGGATCGTGGGAATGAATTCCTAACCTAACCATCCTTATAACACCATACATAAAGTAAAGTTGGTCGGTCTTTTTGGTATTGTTCATCTCCCATTGGAACCAATTGAAAACCATTTGAAAATTCAATCAAGATACTTGTGATATAGAATCAAAGTATTTTGTATCTTAATTGTTTTGATATTTTAGAAATGCTCCCCCTCAACATATGCATAAATATTTAGAATTTGTTTAGCACATGGAGGCAAGAGATCTTTGAAATCGTTAGATTAAGAATGAAAGGTCCAATCTTTTGATTAACATTTTCTAAAATGATCATCATCACTTCCGAATCAATTTGAGTAGATAAAACATTTTGAGGAAGGATGAGGTTTTCAAAGTTTTCTCCCCTCAATATGTGCTTGAAGTTTGAAAGAGTTTTGCACATATTAGAGGGCCCACTAGAGACAATTCAATCACGTTACAATGGTTTGAGATATAAAATAGATGCTCCCCTCAACATGTGCATGGAAAATTTGAAATCGTTTGTCACATGCGGGGAGGAAAACTTGTACATCCTTATAAAACCATTTACCGACTTATCAGATTAAGTCCAATTTAAATCACAAATTCTCCCCCGATCACAATTATCAAATCATTTGAGATTTGTGATCTCTGTAGATTTAAATTGATTTTGAAAGCACTTAAGGAAAATTGTGACTTGATTATGAAATCGTTTTAACTGATAAGGATTGGATTTTGAGACTTTAAACTCCATTGATTAAACATGAATAATTATCTTTTGAAAACATAAAAGTAACCAAGGTCTGGTACCATTGTTTGAAAAATACACTTTTGATTTAATTGAAAATCATTCTCCCCTCAATCAATGACATAAGTTGTTGATTGAGAGTTAGATATTTTGACAACCGTTAATTCGGATGATTTTCAAAATAGAGTCCGAGCTATTTTTCAAAGCAATTAGTTTTCAATAGATATGAAGTAATTGTTATATAGAATCAGAGCATGAAAAAAAAACAAGATAAAGCATGGCTCTGTTCTTTCTTTGAAAAGCGGGTTACTGTCTGAAATGACAATAAGCCATTGTTTTACTTTCTCCCAAATTTTTTTTATTTTATTTTATTTTTTTTAAACATTCGAACAACATCTAAAGTCCCGTGTCATTCTTTGAATGACAACAAAAAGACCGTAGATATAATCGAATCGAGGAAAAAACATGACAAAAAGGATAATATTTTTTAGATATTTCAAGTTTTTCAAATTTTTATGGATTTTTTTTTGAAAGTTTTATATTTTTCTATTTTCTTTTTCTTGGTTTTAAATTTTTGTATTTGCTTTTTTGATAAATATTTACAAAGATAGATGAAGAAAAGACCTTTACTCCTCGCCTTCCTTCTGAAGACGTTTGAGTGTTTCAGGTTGAAGACTTTTCAAACCAAGTCGAGGAAGAATAAACTCAAAACGTTCTCTCGGAAGAGCTTTGGTGAAGATGTCTACTAACTGATATTCTGACTTCACAAAATAGAGTTCCACCACACCGTTTTCCACATGTTCCCTGATGAAATGATGTCGGATATCAATGTGCTTTGCTCTGGAGTGTTGTACGTTGTTGCATAAGAGAGCAATAGCACTTTTATTATCACAGTACATAGGGATTTTGTTGAATTCAAAGCCATAGTCAGATAATTGGGATCTCATCCAAAGGATTTGAGCACAACAAGATGACATGGCTATGTATTCAGCTTCTTTAGAGGAAATAGAGTACTCATTTGCTTCTTTGAAGACCACTCACAAGCTTATCACCCAAAACCGAGCACCTCCTCGATGTACTTGACGTGTATCTTGACATCTGCATGATCGGCATCTGCATGATACGTTAGTGACATACTTGTCCTTGGTACCATAGTCCCTATTGATGGTTCCTTGGAGATAGCGAAAGACCCGTTTAACCGCTTCAAGAACTTTTAGTAGGCTTAGCACGATATCTAGCACATGCATACAAACCAAACAAGATGTACAGTGCTGCTAGTGAGGTACATCGGGGATCCAATCATGCTACGATATTTCATTCGATCTACCATGCTCCACGAGTGGTCCTCATCCGCTTTGTTCGTTCAATCATGGGAGTGTCAGCGGTGTCACATGAACCCATTTCATTTGAAAACGGTCACACTCATTGGGGTCGATCGAGGAAAAGATGATATCATCAACATAAATTTGAGCGTGAATTAAATGTTTTCCGACTTTACGGTGAACAATGTAGGATCAATGCTCCTTTCTTTGAATCCGGAGATAGAAGAAACTTTGTTAGTGTATCATACCATGCTCTAGGAGCTTGCTTCAAACCATAAAGGGCCTTTTTCAAGCGATAAACATGAGTAGGATGCTCGGATTCACAAAACCCTCTGGTGGTGACATAAACCACTTCTTTAAGATCTCCATTAAGAAAGGCGGTTTTACATCCATCGATAGACAACCATGTTCTTGCTAGCAGCATTAGCCAAGAAGATTCTCGTAGCCTCGATACGAGCAACAGGAGCAAAAGATTCTTCAAAGTCAATGCCCTCCTCTTGACGGTATCCTTTTGCAACCAATCTAGCCTTGTTCTTTAATACATCACCATGCTCATCAAGTTTCACTTTGAAGATCCATTTTAGAGCAATGATCATAGCACAATCTGGAGCAGGTACTAATTCCCATACATCAAGTCGATCAAACTCATGAATTTCTTCTTGCATAGCATTGAACCAACGTCTTCATTCATGGCGGTTTTAACATCTTTGGTTCGATCTTAGAAGTACGGAGTTGAAGAAGCACCATAAGGCATCGGTTGTAAGTTGTTTCCTTGTGGATACCGGATGAGAGGGTTTCCAATGATGTTGTCCAATGGATGATCATGTGTCCATTTTCTAGGTGTTCATGTGGTTGTTGTTGTGGGCTGAAGTAGCGAGTCGATGTCTCACGATGAAGATGGTTCGATGATGATTCGAGGAGCAAATATGTTTTCAAATGGAGCATCTTGAGGAGTAGCAAAGGGATTAACTTCATCATTGAAGCGAGACAGTTCCATGATGTACATTTGAAGATTGATGATTTGTTGATGAGACAAAGTGATCGACAGCGCTTCTTGACTTAGTGATATTGAGGCGAAGGATTGACTTCATTCACGGGGATATGAGCACCTCTGTTGTAGGAATTGACGGATCATTAGCACTTGGCTCATAGTGTTCATCAAACATCGGATCAAACAATTTATTCAAATCATCTTGATTGGAGCTACATATGGAGTTCTTTGGAGAATTTGGTACAAGGATGAACCAATGGGACTGATTTGAAGTGCGGGTCCAAAACTGGATTGTCCAGAGCCATTTGACCGTCGACTCATCGAGCGTAACGTGAATTGTTTCCATGATATTTCGAGTTCTCTTATTGTAGATTCGGTAACCCTTCTTGTTTGGTGCATAACCAACAAAAACTCCAATATCTGCCTTTGCTCTTAATTTACCTAGGTCTTGACCGTCATTCATTGGATAGCACAAAGCACCAAACACACGAAGATAGGAGAGATCATGTTTTCGTTTATGAACAAGTTCTTATGGAGTTTTTCCGTGAGAGGTATGAATAAGGGAATGATTTTGGGTGTAGCATGCGGTGGCAATGGCTTGACCAATAGAAACATTGGAACCTTGAATAAATTAGCATTGTTCTTGCGGCTTCCACAAGAGTTCAATTTCGTCTTTCAACTACACCGTTACATTGAGGAGTTCGTGGAACACTTCTTTGATGACCGATTCCAACACTTTCATAAAAGCGAATTAAGTCTTTGTTAACAAACTACGTGCCATTGTCGGTTCGGACAATTACAATCGTATTGTTGAGTCGAACACGAAGTTGTTTGATTAGTTTAATGATGACATCGGGTTTCATCCTTTGTCCTCAAAACTTTACCCAAGTAAATCGAGAGTAGTCATCAACAACTACTAGAATGTATGTCTTCCCATTTATCGTTTGCACTCTCATTGGTCCGCACGGATCCATATGAAGGGTATGAAGAACTTCCATTCTTGAATTTGTGGGTTTTGGTTTATGGGCATATTTCGTGCTTTTACCTAATTGGCAAGTGAACAAAGATGATCTTTTCATATTTTAATCTGGGTAAGCCTCGACAAGATCCTTTACGGAAAGGTTATTAATGGTGCCAAGTTCAAGTGATTGAGACGGCGATGCCATAACCATGATTTTGTTTTAGAAGCCTTTGACAGCAAGCAGATTGGAGAACACTTCATCATGTCTTCGATAGAGATGGTGTATAGGTTAGAACCACGAGTACCTCTTAATAATTCCACACCATCTAGCTCTCTAACGAAGCAAGTATGTTTTCTAAAGGCCACCTCTAGATCGGAATCACAGAATTGACCAACAGAGAACAGATTGTGACCAAGACCTTCCACATAATATACCCTGGAAATCACACTTTTACCAACCACATAATCTCCATAACCCATAATAGCTCCAAAATGGTCATTCCCAAATCTAACTGTCCTGATGAATTTACTCACGAAGTTCATGAGCGCGACCGGTCTCCAAATCATATGCTTGGAACGACTGAGTCCAAGTACCACGAACAATTTGAGCGATCTGCGGTTGAACACGAGACAAGAATGGATAAGCGGATAATTAGGATCCCATGCAAGAGTGGGTTCCATTTGGTTAATAATGATGATTGGAACACCCACATCGAAATAGAAACATCCATATCGAAATAGAAGCAATGGAATCATTATGAATAGATGCGATACTAGTGTCCTTATTTACCCTATTCAAAGTATGTTCACTTCTTAAGGAATAGTTCTACCGATGGCATCCATTTTCTAGTGGGCATAGTCGATTAACCTTATGGCCAACATGTATCCATTGATAACCTATCTTACTAAATGTTCTTCCTGTGGGTTTCCATTGTTTTCTAACTTTCTTTTGCCTTTGCCTTTTAGCCTTCTTAGAATGATATTTTGCATTAACAATATTAATTGGGGATTGACCGCATTAGACAAAGCATTCACACCACAATCATGATTAGTAATGAAATTCATGCAGACATCATTACATGGTTTGCAAATAGTATTAGAATTGAATTAATTACAAGATGCTTATGGCTAATACTAGAATCAACATGATTCGTTTTATTCAAATTCTCCCTACGGTGATCTTCTACTTTCTTCCAATGCACATTCTTAGCTTGCGAGGCCCTATCATTCCTTGTATTGCCTTGAGACTTTGACACGCTCGCTTTAATGTCACTAATTACTCATGTAGAGGCAGGAACATTAGTTGGTTTTGCTACTTTTGCCTTTCCTATTTTGATGTCTGGGATGTGAACTATTCGAAGGCACATTAAGGTTCACTTTCTTAACACTAGAGGTGCTGGGATCTGAACTATTTGAGGGCCTACTAAAGTTCACATTCATAACATTGGGCATTGAATGATTTGTATACTTGGCATTAGGCATAGAACAGGGTATCAAGGGTTGACTTGCTCACCTAGGGATTTAGGGCATATTGTAATTAAGCATTCTAGAAGTTCTGGAGATCATTTGGCATATAAGCATGCATGGCCAATTGCATTATCAAGTGGTTTCTCTAACTTATCCTCTTCTACAATCTCACGGAGACATTCTAGACTATCCTTAAGGTATGAGAAATATGTTTGAATGGCAAGTTTGTTATTCCTAAGGTGAGGAGGAACATAATTCACAGACAAAGCATATTGATTACAACCATGCACCTTTGATGGACCATTCTCCCCATTGGTCATTGGCATTTTCCTTTTACGACTCTTGATTCTCAATTTCCTTTTGCAGAAGTTATTTGTTCATTATTTTTATTACGAGTGACTTTTATTGACTCAAATAACTCATTGAAATGACGTTTAACCTTTTCATTTTCTTCTAGAAAACTCTCATTTTCCTTTTGTAAAGCATTGACCATGTTTTGAAGATGAAAATTTTGAGAATTCGAGAATCTAAAGGAGGAGGCATTTGGGAGCCGGTCACATTGTTCATTTCACCCTTTAATTAAGAGATTTGGGCTTTCAACTTTTGATCGTGGTACAATGAGCTCGAATCATTCATCATGTTTGCTAATTTCAAAAGCGCATCAAATTCGGGAACATCCAAAGATGTCTTGATATTTGAGGTTTTAATATTTTCTTTGAGATGTTGATATTTTAATTGCAAAGCAAGATGCTCAACTTCTAATTTAGAAAACTGTTTTACCAGTTATCATGATCATCTGTTCAACTTTATCGAGCGGTTTAGAGTTAGTTTTTCAAGCTCAATGACACGATCATGGGAGACTTTCGAAAGCAACAGATAATTCATGAAATCGAGAAGCATTAATGGAACAATTCGTAGCGATGTAAAACATATCTTGAGTAATACATTCGAAATAAGATTCTCATTCAATGTATGCAAGTTCTTCCTCTCAATCTCATTGTATTTTAGTGCTCGCTCATAGTCACTAACCTCAACTATCATTGCATCAAATTCCTTTTCCATTCCTTTAATATATGAATCTATCCCTTTTAAGACTCTCAAATTGATCTTTTAGTTGTTTAAAGAAAGGCATGACCTCGGTTAGATAGCATTCTTTTGTTTGCTCAAAACCCTTTCCCTTGATTATCCCAGTGGGTGTGATCCTTTTCTTACAAGTTTTCTCAAAATCGACAAATAGTTGAAAAATAACATATTGGTGATTAAGGTCTTGCTCTTAGTGGCAATAGTCCTAGGAACTAAATGCATTGGTGTATTTTGAGGATACACGATCATTGCAGCATTTTCCTAAGGGGAGGGTTTGTTTCAACAAGATTTTCGACTTTTGCTTATCTAAGTCCTTTTCGTAAAACTTGTTCGGTGTCAACAACGTTTGAGGCTTAAATTTGTTTAAGGAGATCCAGTTTTCCTTCTTGTAATCATGGGGTTTGATCATTATGTTATTCTTTTTACATTCGGGGTCTTCAAGCTTCTTATTCATTTTCTCTAGATGCATCATCTAATTTTCTATCTTCCTCGGTGCACTCAACGCAACTAGGTCTCTGTCTAGGTTTAAGAATCTCATTGCCATCATAGATTACATTATGGGCGCTCTAGCCTTTTAACAACCTTTTGGATTTGGTTCCTCAACAAGAGGAGTACTATGCTTATCACTCAAAACTCGTGCTTAGTGATTAAGTGAGCGATCTGAATGGTATTTCCTTGTACGTACAACTTATTTTCTAGCTTATTTTTCAAGGTTTTAGATTAGAAAAATCATTCAAAAGTTTTGATTCCTTAGCAATTCTTGCTTAAGCATTTTAACATTTTCTTGAAGTTCTTGTTTTTGCTTAGCGGTTTTAGAAAGCTTTTCTTGTAAGGAGTTTAACTCTTGTTTTAATACTTCTTCTCTAAACCTACTTTGTCTAATAGTTGTATGCGCATTTGGTCATCCATTTCACTTCTCACGGGTGGTTAACTCAAACGTAGCTCGTTGTTCATAAATAGCAACATGTTCTTTATAGGCATTAAGTTCGAGATAAAAGACTCATCGAGGCACATGCGGTGTATTCATCAAAAGCATAGTTATCATTGATCGCATAAGATACATCACTTGGTACAATCTCACCTTCACTTTGTTTCACATATTGATCATATGGGACAACATTGACATTACCCATATTTTCAATATCGACTCAATAATTACGATTGATTGTACTTCATCATGTATCTTTTGCTCATCAACTTCATCGTATAGTTTTAGTACCTCGAAATGATTTTGTCTTTGGATGGACCAGCTTGTGGTGATGAAGAGACTTTAGAAGGGACCATTGGAGAAATGCTAGCCATGAAAATTGTTTGTGTAGTAGGTTCATCATCAGCGTCGAGTCGTATGCATCACAATCGGCGACTTGAAAGGCATTCGATGATTGTGGCCTATCTCTGAATTGGTTGCTCATCCACATTTGCATCATATGTCTTGGCATTTCCTCAAGAAGAAACAACAATTCCTCTTCATCCAAAGTGCACCATTATCCCGAGCTTGCACAAGCAACATCTTATCCTCAAGTACTCGGCATTTTGAGGCGTTTTGGTGATGTGCGTTCCTTGCAATATGTCCCTCACCACCATAGTTGTAACACTTGATCGGCTTTGTTTGTCCTTGATTTCCATTCCTTCCTCTATTACGATTTGCCACATATCCTCTACCAACTCCACCTCTTCCTTGTTCATACTATCTTTCTTGAACCGGTTGTACCATAACCTTCCATCTCGGCGGTGGCTTGATTGTGTAGATTAGATCTTTGTCTTGAGGTTGTTGTTGGTGTGTGGGAGAGAGTTCATGTTTTGACCGATCATGAGAGCCATTGATTAATGAAGTTTCCACGTGTGCATCGAAGATCGACTTGTTTGAACATTGGATCGGGAATGAGTTTGTGATTACCATTACCCATGGGTATGACTTGTGAGGCTTTGGTTGTGATTCTAATGTTTGAGTAGAAGGCGGTTGAATCATTCGATGAGCTTGTCTCTCCACAGGTTGGTTTTGAGCGATTAAGAATCCTTTTTCAAACATAGCATGTCTCTCATTCGAAGAAGGAAGGCATAGAGTTGCTCATAGTTTGTATTCTTCAATCCTTTGTTTAGCTTCATAGAGGTGACAAACTTGTGCCATTCGGGATTCATGTTGTTCACAAACTTTGAGTTCAAATTGAATGTTTGGCATAGTCATTCGATGTTCCTCATATCATTAACAAGCTTGTGGAATCTCACGTAATACTCATAGACACTCTCATCGGTTTCATCTTGAAGTGTTCAAATTCATCATAGAGTTGTGATTCTCTGTCTTCCATAGTTAATTCGAAACTAAGAGAAGCATCTTGACATTATCCCACACCGCCTTGGCTTTGGTGTTGTGATTGATCGACTTGTAGATATCTTTTGGAAGACCTTGAAGTACGATGTTAGAAGCCTTGATATCGACATCGAATCTCTTTTCTCCTTGTCATCGAGCTCATCATATGTCTTTAGTCTGTCTATTCCATAGATCATTGTTCCATCTGCACAGTATCAATTAAGTCTCTTGTAGTCTCAATTTGATAAGGTCCTTCATCAATCGATTTGAGAATGTTGACCCCATTTTCCTTTCCAAGACAAGGTACAATCGATTCTTTGAGCCTAAGAGTCGTAGTCGATTACATCAAGCATGGGTGGGCGAGTATCTGAACCAAATGCTTGAACATCCTCGACAACAGTGGAGATGATTGAAGGTACGTTGGTAGACATGTTTAAAGATTACACATGATTTAATAACTCTATGATTAAACCGGGAAATAGATTCTTTCACGGATTTTACTAAATCAAGAGAAAACCGTATTACAAGCAAAAGTTAACCAAGTCGCTAAGATTCCTTGAATCAAGTAGCTAAAACCAAGTTGCTAAGACAAGTCGCTAAGTTCCAAATCGCTATGAATTTTGACAAAGAAGTCGCTATGCACCAAGTCGCTAAGAGATCAAGTTGCTAAATAGCAACTCATCATTGGTTCAAATCGCTAACACCAAGTCGCTAAGAAACTTAAGAACAAGTCGCTATCAAAATTGAAAGCAAGTCGCTACCTTACCAAGTCGCTACCGTAGTGGAGAATCCACAAGCGATTACTTTTGTCGGCTTGTCTCTAAAGGCAAGTCGCTACACCAAGTCGCTACAACAATACACTACAACTCGCTCTGGACTTACAAAGCAAGTCGCTACCTAGAAAAGTATACCGTGACTCAAGTCGCTAGCATGAAGAAACACAAAACACCACTTTTCAATCCAAAACAACCCAACCACGATGATTCAAGCCTTCCAAATCAAAACCTAAACACTTATGATGATCCTAATCACAAAAGTACAATCAAAATCAAACTTTAACACAAGAGATCAACCAAATGATGCAAAACCACTAAACTTTCTCAAACTCAAAACCACCTAAAACCACTAGAAATCCAAAGATATGTAAGACATGATCTAACCATGTCTCTTGATACCATTTGTAACATATTGGATTTCACATACACATCAAACCATAACCAAAGTAGGTGTACAAAATGAGTTCTAGAGAGAAAGTTAGAGGTTTAGGAACTTTAGTGAGAGAAAGAAAAATCTTATTATGAGCTCCAACTCTCTACCTTGGAAGGTAGAGAGTATTTATAATCTTTACATAAATCGCCACCTATCGGGTGTGGATCGGGCATACGGTGGGTAAAGACCGTCCGTCCACCACGGTGTTACTTAAACTAAATACTACTTAACTTATATTAATCTACGACTACGAGCTTACTAACGATTACATATACTTAAGGTGACCGACTCTTTAATACTTGGATTTACTAAATCCTAACAAAAGTGGTGAGCAAAAAGGAATAAATGGCTCACTATTTATAGAGGAGAAAGTTTACTGTTCCTCGGATCCCACGGATCCTTTCCAAAAGGGATCCGGCTAGCGTAAAGCTAGGGATCCATGGGACGCTCCTCTTTACCCATGGGTATTTTGGTTATGGGTCATGGGTCATGGGTTATGGGTTGATCCATGGGTTTCTTATTAGATAATATGTATCTCAAGAGTTCAATGTACCTAGTCAAATGGTTTGGATAAAACCATTGGTTATGGGTCAATATCATTTGTTAGTTTTTACCCATTTTAGTATATACTACTTTAAGTATATATTTACCTAAATATGTAAACACTAGTTGTTGTACATATACTAAATTATAAAATCACTTATACTTGTTTTAGTGTTTTATGTGAAAATGTAGGTGTGTTAGAAAACTATTGGCTCAAACAGTTTACGTATTTTATTTGTTTCGTTAAAATGATTTTATGTTTGTTATCGACAAAACATTAGAAAATAGTAAAATATAAATAAACGTTTTAAGGCTTATTTGTATTAACAATTACTCGTCCACCTTAAGTCAAAGACTTCATTTACTTATAACAACTCACACCTTCCAAACATTCAATCCATGATCTTCTCATTAACTCTATTTAAGAACAAATCTCCCACATACCACACATATCACTTACATTCCCAAAAAACTTTCTCTCAAAACCAAAAGATCAAAAAATGAGTAACTTGTTGGGAATTATGTGAAGTCCGGATTATCTTGATATTAATCTTTGAAGTGTTTCTATTGAAGTGAAGTGGATTCTACCAAGACATAATCTGGCGAAGAATAATAGTTATTAGTTTGTTTACGGAAGTGTTTATTCCGTGTTTAGTTTATTTAGTGTGGATATACATGAGCTTTATTAGGAAGTGATTGTGTATATCTTATTTAGTTTTATGATTATCGTTTCTTGGAAAACGGTTTAGCGATATTGTTTAGGGTTCCTTGTCTATAAAAGGAACACATTAGAAAGAGTTATGTCTTGATTGGAAAAACTCGGTTTTAGTTAATATAAAGATCCATAGAGGATCAAGAAGTTCTTAGTTATTTGTTACTTGTGTTTATATTCCACCGATAAACATTAGTAGTAGAGATTGTCTTTTATTGTGCTTGTGATTACATAGGCATATATAACGATCCACGAGCTCAAGATCTATCAAGGTCTTTGTTTGTTTCAACAAGTGGTATCGAGCCTCGTGAGAGTCTCTACGATACTAAGGACAAGCTTTTTCTAAACACCCATACAACCATAACAAAATCATCATGCACGGTTCGGATGTTGATCTTGAACTCACCAACAACCAAAACTCCACCCATCTGCAACAACTAAGTCTCTAATAGCAATGCTAAGTTTCCTTACCTTAAAGGGAGGAATATGATCTTTGGGCTATGAAGATGCAGAATGGATCTCCAACATTGATTGGAATTTATGGCGAGATAATTATGAAGGGGAGCAGTTTGAAGAGAACTACCACGGATCTTCTTGGTAATATGATGAATGTTCCTCCCAAAGCTGTTTGAAGAGTTCTTTGCGATTCGAGAGAGAAACAAAGGTCGAACTATTCTTACGCAAGCTATTCACGAGGATCACTTGAGTGATTTTCACTTCATGCAAGATGCCAAGGATATATGGTTAGCTATTAAGGCGAAGTTCGGTGGGAATGAGGAGTCTAGAAGATGAAGAAGTCCATGCTAAGACAACAGTTTGGGACTTTCGGATCTCCGAAGAGGAAGGAATTCACAAGGGCTATGATAAGTTTCACAAGATCTTAAGTCGGTTGAATCACTATAGGCAAAGCGGATATAGATGATCAGAACTCTAAGTTTCGAGGTCATTACCTCCATCCACGGCTACATGTAAGCATAGCTTTAAAAGCTAAAGGTGGTTTGGACATGATGACCTTTGATGAGTTGTATAACAAACTTAAAGCTCTTGAACATGATGTAAAAGCCCTTTTCGATCATCTTCTCTGCTAGTCACTTGCCTTTGTTGGAGCCTCTACTCCAAAGTCTAGCTATGGTCCAAGCCCATATCCAACATCATCTTATCTTGCTCCTTCATCAAGCTCTCTTCCTAGATCCGGTGGAATTATGGAAGATGTTCTAGGATCTTTCTTTCTTGATTATGATCCTCGGCGGGATCGGCCTATGAAGATTTTGATCAAGTGGACCCACTTGAGATGGAAGAGATGAAGTGAAGTGGCGGTTGGCTATGCTTTCCATGGACATCAAGAGTTTTGAGCGAAGAGCTGGAAGAAGGTTTGGATTCAAAGGGCGTGATCCGACAAGGTTTGACAAGAGGAAGGTTAAATGCTTCACATGCCAACGGATGGGTCACTTTTCTAGAGAATGCAAAGACAGAAAGGCGGTGATGAGACAAGATACACTTCTTATCGCAGATGTCGAATGAGGCGAACGCGTCAAAGGGATCAACCGCTTTGGTCACTCGGATAGCAATGTAGACCGGAAGCAACATGAGGAGTCGATAATGATGGTCCCGATAATGTTGGGTTGATTGCAAGTCGTACTTACGAGGATAGGCATGATCAGTTGCCTTGATGGGCATCTCTCGGTACAAAGCGTGTGTTTGGTTGTAGTGGCGTTATAATGAACTCAAACAAGCTTATGATATTATGGAACCTAAATATAATGAATGCTATGTGGAAGTAGAAGCTTATAAGCAGGCTTTAAAAACACTAGAAAGACAAAAGGTTTGGTTTCAAAAGAATGAAATAGCTTATGATGAGAAAATAGGTGTTTTAGAAAGAGATCTCGAATGTGCTACAAATGAATTAAAATGGTGCGAGAAGTTAAGAGCGGATGTAGAGTCGGAAAATCTAGAGCTTAAGGAGAAACTTAAGGAGGAAATTGCTAGAAATAATGAATGGATGATGAATGGTAATAAATTGGCTAGTCTCATTTATAGCGATCAAGCTCCCAATTCTATAGTGGCTTTAGGTTTTAAGAAATATGTAGGCTTAGAAGCTAGGGATGACACACGTAAATCTACACCGGTGAGCCTAGCTAATTTTGTGAAAGAAGGTGACCTACATGTCAGTCGTGGACCAATTAGAGGTGAGCACATGCCCATTGACCTTTCCACTCTTAATGACTTTGATGGATCACACCATCTGTATGGCAAAAGTCAAGAGACTTGCCATACCTAATACTTCTACTAATGACTTTGTCTCTTGTGTTAACAATGACAAGTCCTCCAAGCAAAGGTCTCAGTGTGATTCAAATGACAAGTCGACCTTCCCAAGTCTCCCTTCCCAAGTCTTCACCACACGCACCCAAGACTACCAATAAGCATGTCGAGTTCTTTGCCAAGGAATCAACTTCAAGGCAGTTGCCTCGAAGACTTGCTTTTAATACTTTGCATAATAATCTTGTTAAAACAATTCTTTTCATGGTTTTGGTTTGAATACTTCGCTTGTAAGAATACTTCTTTTGGTTTGAATAAATCTTCTCTTGAAGAAATGTTTTGTGTGTGAAGTAAATCTCATTTAATTAAGGATTGTGATTATCATGAGCAAAGAATGAGTAGGTGTGGTGATTCTAGGCATACTAGACCAATGTGGACCAATGTTAATGATATACCACCTTATGTTCCACAAGCTACTAATTATAATACTTCTTTTCCTTGGAGAAGATCAATTGGAAAACCATATGTTCAACCAACGGTGAATATTTTAAAAATGGTTTTGGCCTAGATATGTTAACCCTATGGTGATGGGAGAGGTCTTGGGATCTTGATGTCAAGACCTCGGCGAGTTGTTCTTGGAATAAACGAGACCTAAGTTTCATTGGAAACCCAAGAACAATAGTGGATCTTATACTTCTACATGGCACAACTCATATGATCCACAAGGCGTTCAAGTCGTGAAATGACTTGAGCCTCCATAGTGTACTAATTCTCTGTATATTTTTGTTGTTGTTGTAGGATCATCCCTTAAGCATAAAGATGTTGGAATTGTTGACGGTGGTTGTTCTAGAAGTATGTCGGAAACAGGGACATGATGCATAACTTTATACCCATTGAAGGAGGAGGCAATGTAACCTTTGGAGGAAGTGATGGACGAATTCTTGGAAAGGGACCATCAAAACACCTCACCGGACTTTGAGAATGTTTACTATGTTAAGGAACTTCAACACTTCAATTTGTTTTCGATGTCACAAATATGTGACACTAAGAACAAAGTACTCTTCACAGAGGATGAATGTCTTGTCTTTGTCTAAAGACTTCAAACTCCCGAAAGATACTTCAATTCTCTGAAGGTTCCTCAAGTCATAATCTTTATACATTCAACTTAACTAATGTCCAACCGGGTGACTTAACATGTTTGGTGGCTAAAGCATCGTGGATGAGTCCACCAAATGGCACGAAGGATGGCCCATGTCAATTTCAAGACCATCAACCACTCTCTAAGTTGGGCCTCGTTCAAGGTCTTCCTACCAAAGTGTTCACCAATGATCATAAGCGTGTTGCATGCAACAAAGGAAAGCGACCTGAGCCTCATATAAAGGTGTTCTGTTACGCTAGTAACCATTATTTACGAACCTC
The DNA here is from genome assembly GCA_022545495.1 of Chrysanthemum lavandulifolium. Classification (NCBI taxonomy): domain Eukaryota; kingdom Viridiplantae; phylum Streptophyta; class Magnoliopsida; order Asterales; family Asteraceae; genus Chrysanthemum; species Chrysanthemum lavandulifolium. The sequence continues at coordinate 242,336,082 of CM040239.1, read as the reverse complement.
TTGGTGCTTCATATGGATCTGTTTGGTCCAACTAAAGTGAGAAGCATTGATCATAAATATTTTTGTCGGTGATCACGATGGTTTTAGCAAATTTTGTTGGGTATTCTTTCTAAGGACCAAAGATGAAACATCCGAAATATTGAAAGATTTCATTACCCTTATTGAGAATCGAGTTGAACAAAAAGGTGAAAGGAATTAGGTGTGATAATGGTACGAGTTCAAAATGCCATTCGATAGAACTCTGCGGTTAAAGGAATCAAAGGGACTATAGCACTCCAAGAACCCTCAACAAAATGGGGTGGCGAAAGAAAAATAGAACCTTAATAGAGGCTGCAAGATCAATGCTAGCGGACTCTAAACTTCCTACCATGTTTTGAATGAGGCGGTTGGTACGACTTGTTATGTACTCAATAGAGTGTCCATTACTAGACCACATCTTAAAACACCATATGAACTTCTTTTGGGAAAAGTTCACATTATTCATTACCTTAAACCGTTTGGTGCAAGTGACAATTTTGAATACCGGTGATCCTTTGGGCAAATTTGATGAGAAAGTTGATGATGGTTATATTGTGGGGTATTACGCTCATAGTAAGGCATCTGAGTTTACAATGTATCTGCAAAGAAAATTGAGGAGACATTGAATCGAGGTATCTTGAAGACAAGCCTAATGTTCAAGGCGGGTCATGTTTGGTCATTTGATCTTGATTACTTGATGATTACTTGGGTTATGCTAGACATAAGGCTAATCAAAATCTGATTACGAAGCATCACCAACTACTAATGCGAGACACTTTGGATGCTCATTACGTGATGGAGTGCGATGATGAACAACCCATTGTAGTGCCTTCCTTCTCTCCTAACAATTTTGTAGGTGACACTTCTAAAGATTATCTTGATGTGGGTGAAGATGAATTCTATTATCTTGAGGACCTTGCGGATGAAGAAACAAGAGTATGCGACCAATTTAGATCTTTGAGAGGAATGTTGAAGACAGTTCAAATGAAGTATTCGGCGAAACTCAATTCGCTAAAAGGAATCTGTTCTCCTCACCTCTCAATTCGGTTGAAGACATGTTGACACTACTCCTATTTCTACTAGAGTGTCAACAGACCTTGGAGAACCTTATACAAGGTTTCCAAAACCTTGAGATCTTGGTCATCATCAACCTAAAGCGGCATCTTCAACACACCTTCCTATGATCTTGACTTTGAACCTCACGTGACTAATCTTGATTCTTCCATTGATGTCAACACCACCACTACAACAAGGATCAACAATGTTCATCCACGGTCTAATATTATTGGTGATCCTAATGCTCTGTTAGAACAAGAGGTCTTGTGGCGCGTTCTAAATATGGTCAAGTGGCTTTTATCTCTTATGTCTCAAATCGGCGAGAGAGACAATCACACGGACTATCAACATTGTCATTTGCTTGTTTTCTCACAAGTGGAACCAACCGGTGTTACTCGGGCTCTTGAAGATTCAAGTTGGCTTGAAGCTATGCAAGATGAGATGCAACAATTTCAAAATCGGCGGGTTTGGATATTGGTACCACTACACGATGATAAGTATGCTAATGGGACAAAATGGATTCTAAAGAATAAGAGAGATGCTCGAGGTGTTGTCATTAAAAACAAAGCGAGATTAGTTGCACAGGTATAGACAAGAGGAGGAATCGATTATGATGAAGTGTTTGCACCGTGGCAAGAGTTGAGGCTATACGGATTTTCTTAGCTTATGCATCCTATATGGGCTTTATGGTCTATCAAATGGATGTTAAAGGAGCATTCTTGTATGGTGAAATTGAAGAGGAGGTGTATGTCACTCAACCTAAAGTTTGAAGATCGGATCATCCTAATCATGTTTATAAGGTAGTCAAAGCTCTATGGACTACATCGGGCACCCAGGCACGGTATGCTAGGCTCTACATTTCTATTTGAAACATGGTTACGTAAGAGGTGCAATTGATAAGACTCTTTTCCTAAAGAAGAATTCCATGACATAATTCTTGTGCAAGTGTATGTGGATGACATTATTTTGGATCCACAAAGGAAGCTTGGTGCGGGGAGTTTGAGGAGCTTATGAAGGAGAGTTTCATATGAGTGCAATGGGAGAGATGACTTTCTTTTGGGTCTTCAAGTTCGTGAAACACGATGGTATCTTTATCGGTCGGGACAAATATGTGAGGACATCTTGAAGAAGTTTGGTATGGAGGGTGTAAGGACTACTACACCTTATGAATCTCCAAAGACAAAGACCAACAATGAAGGCGATCCTCCCGTGAATGTTCATTTATGCAGGTCTATGATTGGGTCTTTGATGTATTTAACGACTTCGGGCTGATATTACTTTTCTTTGTGAGTGTTTGTTCGCGACATCAAGTTACTCCACCGACTTCCCATCTCAATGTTGTTAAGAAGATCTTTAAGTACCTTAAAGGCCAACCTTTTCTAGGTCTTTGGTACCCAAAGAGTCTCCTTTTAAGTTGGAAGCATATAGTGATAGTGACTATCTTGGTGCTAATCTGGATAGGAGGTCCACCAACGAGGTTGCCAATTCCTTGGAAAGAGATTGATTTCTTGGCAATGCAAGAAACAAACTATTGTGGCTACCTCATCTCTTGAAGCGAGTATGTGGTCTGCTTGCTAATTGTTGTGACGAGTTCTTTGGATTCAAAATCGGTTGTTGGATTATGGGTATAATTTCATGAACACAACAATTTTATTGATAATCAAAGTACCATATGCATTGTTAAAATCCGGTTTTCACGGTCGAACAAAACATATTGAAATCGAGCACCACTTTATAAGAGATGCATATGATAAAAATTTGATAAATGTGGTCAAAATTCATCTTGATGATAATGTGGCGGATCTGTTAACAAAGGCTTTTGAAGGACCAAGGTTTCAACACCTTGTGGTCCATATTGGCATGTAACCCTTAGCGCAAAGTTTAAGGGAGGCATAAACCTCGGGGAGGCATATGCCTCGGGGAGGATTTGTGTATAACTTTGCATTTTACTATGTAATTTTGTATATTTGGTTGTTTTAACTAACTCTAACACGCTAATGTAATTTTAGTGTGTTTCTTTCTTGGTTTGTGTATGTTTACGTGTTTGTTTTGCGAATGGTTGTCCCGATCGGTTGAGATATGGTTAAGAAAGCTTAAGCTTGTTTCTCTTGAATTCATTGTCTTTGAAGTGTGTTATTTGTTTCCTCTGAAGTTGAAGTACTGAAGTTATATGATTTAATCAAAAGAAGTACTGAAACAAATTGATTCATTCATTCAAGAAACAGTTTACAGAGTACTAGCAACATCAAAAGCATCTACATAATCAACTAGTCCTAATCTATTACATATCATCCATTCCAACATCTAAATTGCAGTGAAGATGAGCACGATGAGTATGACTGCTCACATCTTTCACACTAATTGCTGGCTATGCCTTTGTGATAAGCATAACCAACCCTAACAGATGCTAAGGATCAAAATGGAGAGGATGGATTGATGAAAACGAAGAAGCTGAAGCTGATTGTGGTAGAGAGATGAGAAGGAAAGATTTTCATTTATGCATCATCTACTCTTTCCATCATACAACAACTTACATCATTTTCCTTTTTCCGTTCCTCAATACGATATGTGATGATGCACCAAAACCTAATGCAGAGAGACCAAGCACCACCTTTCTTCCCATAGGAAGTGGTGGATTTTTGGCTCGTGGCCTTCGTTGAGGCCTAGGTGCTGAGGGTTGGGAGTAAGATGTTCCCTCCTTATAGGATTCATCGAAATCTTGACAGAGATACACTTGGTTTCTCAACACTTTCATCTTCGATGAGGAGAGAAAGGGTGACTTCTTTAGTAGTGGATAGGGTTTTGGAAAATAGTGAAACCATGGATTGGTATCTTCACTAGATGATGATGATGATGATGAGGATGTTGTTGTGAGATCTATGATCTCGGGTTTGGTACTCATGTTGATTATGGTTAATTTTGAAGGATTGAAGGAATTAGGGTTTGAAATATTATTTGGGGTTTTTGATGAAAAGTCGGTGTGCATTGGGATTGTTTTATAGCGGGTTCAAGTGGTAAGAGAATTAATGCGTGTGGGTGAAACGGTAAAAGATATTCTTGAAGCTTCATGAGTAAGTCATCATTTCTGGCGATTGTTCTACTTGATGAGAATGGTTTCCGTTTCTACGAAGTTATAAGTGAATTCGAGTAAAAGTAGAAATCCGCGTCATCTTTGGTCAACTTTGACCAAAATTGGGAAATTTCTATTTATTCTCTACGGCATATTTTAGCTCCACATTAAGTGATTCGATTATTACTCTCATTAAAAACACTTCCTTTTGTGCAAAATCGTAACCCTAATCTTCAAAATCTCTCATGGCGCTCAATTTAAACATGATCATAATAAGGTTGCTTTTCTTGGAGCCGCTTTCGAGGAGATGAGTTGTATAGGCCGATGATTTCATTCTTACAAAGATCAAAGATTCAAGATGCATTATCACATTCTCCAAATGCTATATATGAATCCTTGGTTACTCAATTTTAGGCGTCGGCGAAAAGAGGGTGATCTTGAGATAGTTGCAAGTGTTGATGGACAAGAGTATGTGGTGACGGAGGCGATCGAAGACAACTTCACTTGGATGATGAGAATGGAGTTTATCATTCGATTCTACGATGGTACTTGAAGGGCTTAGAACGATTGGATATCAAAGTGCGAGGACGGATATGTGGTTGAAAAATAAGCTTTGTCCTATGTGGAGGTTCTTGGTTCATACGTTGCTACGATGTATGAGCAATAAGTGCGGAGGATGGGATCGGTTTTCAACACAAATGGGTTGTGGTATTGTTTGTTTATCTAAGGGTTTGACTTATAATTTCTCTAAGTATATCTTTGATAATATGGTAGAAAATATAACTAGGAAAAGGGTAAGTTTTTGATGTACCCTAGGTTCTTACAGATGATATTGAATGTTTCTACACAAACCCAAGCTTTTCATCCCATAAGTGTTTTGACTCTAAGTTATTTGCTACAATGAGGACTAGATTTGAAGGACACATTTTCCTTTGTTAGTTGCCATGTTACCTCGGAGAATGAGGCGCTAATGAGATTAATGTTGTTTTACCTTCTTCCAATCCTCTTTCGATGAGGGTCCTTCATTGTTCTTGAGAGGCATCTATACCTTCACCGAGACCATGTCCTAGTCCGGCCTTATCCAAGTTCCTATTGATGAAGTTCGGGATCAAATTGATGAAGTTCGGTTGATCTTGATAGATTGCCTACACCAAGTCCTGTTAGGACTCCATTTGGTGAAGGATGTTCTAATGTTGATCGGGTTAATGTTGCTCTGAGCAGTCTCTCAAGTTCCAATTTCAATGAGCAATCACGATCTTTGATGAGGATCCTACACTTACCTCATTATATGCTCGATGAACAAGCTTACGGTGAGGTGGTGGTCTTAAGAAAGAACTTGCGAAACCAAGTCTATTCTTGGTAATAAGATTGTGGAATTGGAGACTAAAGTTGAGCACTTGGAGGAATTACTAAGTCAGAAAGGTAAAAAGAGTAGTTTGATTTCTTCTGAGGAGGAGGACGAAGAGAATCTTCATGAATCTCTTGAGATATTGGCTGATGTGGCACTTACATCTGATGTTTCTTCTTCTATTGCTAAATCTTCACGAAGCAAGAAGCCTAGCAAGGAGCCTGTTCTATATACTAGCAAAAGAAGAAGACAATATTTGAATAAGGTATCTGCTGACACTTCAAAGGAGCCACATATGGTTGATGCATCTGCTGATGTTCTAGTGGAGGAGGTTACTACTGATGGTCAAACTTCATCTATACCAGAACATTCAAATATTTCGCCTTCAGTAGATGATGAAGAGTTTTTTATTGCTGGGAGAATGTATAAGTTGAATGCTCCATCTGAAGTTTTCTCTACACCTGTTGAGGAATTGTCTCAACCTATTTCCTCGATGTGGGTTTGATTGTTTCTTCCAAGCTCACATTGGTTCTGCTTGAAATTGGTTACACTAGACATCTTACGAGAAAGTACAGACCACGTGATTGATAATCTCTTGAATTCGGGAATAGTGGTGAAGAACAAAATCAAGCTCGAGCTAGATTGTTTGTTGATTATGAGAATATGCGAGAAGAGTCGTATTGTGGCTAAATTTCTTCAAGATCGGTATGCTTCTAATTGGTCTCCGAAGGCAATTAGAGATTGATGCATTCTTTCCTACGATTCGATGATCAATGGGATGGTTATATTTCTCAAGGTGCATCGATCCAAATCTTGCAAAACTTATCTTAGGAGAATCTTTTGATGATGATAATTTTGTTGATAAAATGGTGGCACTTGGTAATCAAAGGAAGCAAGAATCTGCGCAAAGAGAAGAGCTCTTATTGATCAAAGAAATAAAGCCAAAGAGAAAACCTATGATTGTTGCTCGAAGAGGAATTATATGAGGAGAGTTGTGAAGAATTACGCTATGTATAATTACGGTATGTCAATGAAGCAAATCCTTGCTTTGTCGATGATGCTTTGATTAGGCGATATCATATGGTTATGAAGTTTTCTTCTTACGGTTCTACTTCTTCTTCTAAATTGGAAAATAGTGCTTCAATGACGATGTTCCTCTGACCAAGAGACATAAAACAGTTGAAATTGTGGATAATTTTGATCTTGTTTTGCCTTGATGGTATCTCCATTGTTCCTTCCGACACAACTTCGATGCTACTCCTTCTTACGATATGGTTGTTTCTCACGAATCTTCTTTGGTTTCTTACGAAATGTTGTCGATGTGGAGCTAAGTGATTCTCGATTCGGGGGACCGATCTCTGACAATCACGATAACATTGTTGGTATGGGACAGCAGAGCTTTGCTACAAGGAGTTACGACAGTTGGCTGAAACATTCTTCAAGGAATAATGATTTCGATCTCAAGGTGATGAATCTACCTTTATTGAAGCTGGATCATTGAAGTTTTTCTGAAGGAAATCATGTGGTCTTGGTTGATTGGAAAGCGGAAAGCTTAATAGTGTTCTGGTGGATAATCTTGTTCTTGAGTTCAACTTCTTGAAGGACATTCTTCATTTAGTGAATAGACATGATTTGCAAATCTTTGTATGATCATGTTATTGATATTATAAGTTTCATTCAAAGAATCGTTACGGTTTATATCTCATGGGTGATCTTGAGTTATGTTTGATTCTCATTCTCCAAATGGTAAAGGGTATTCTATTTGGAAGAATTCTCATATGTGGGAGATTGAGAGTTGGAAATTTTATCCTCTGCCTTGTGTTCATGTAGTACGAGACTACATGTGGGATGATTTTGTGTATGCTATCGATAAGCTTTATCCTTTATCGATACTTTTATGGAAAGGTTCTTTGAGACACAAGTTGGAAGTGCCTCCCAATCCGGTTGGCAATGATGAACTTCATGCTTCTCAATGTGTTGGTTTGATTAAGAATCGCTTCTATCACATTAAGGTTCATCTTGATTGTAATATTTTGTAATATTTGTTTTCTTTCTTTCTTTTCTTAGTTAAAAAAAAAAAAAAAAAAAAAAAAAAAAAAATTATGTTTTGGTTTTATCTAACTTTTATTGCGGGTTTGTTGTATATTTTTATTGGTTATTGACTCACGATATACTTTGTGTATGTCAAAGAGTTAGCTAGTCCAAAGTGCTGACTTTGGTAAAGACACATCAAATCATTGATAGTCGTAATGATTTGCTAAAAATCATAGGGTATGCAACCACCTATGCTTTATTCTTTGAGTGTTGTATGGTTTTCAATTCACCATGGTTTATTCCTATTTGGAATCCAAGAATTGACTAGCCCACATGTATATGGCTTGTGGTAAAGGCGGTGACATTCCATATTTGGTTCTCAATTCACCAATTCTAAGAATTGGCTAGTCTGAGCAAGCGGCTACGGTAAAGACATTTCAAATCCATTTATATGGTTCTTGGTTTGCCAATAAATCGAGATGGTTATCGATGTACCATAGTTTACTGAACTTAAACATATGGCTACTCCATGAGTGATGGCTATTGGTAAAGAGACATCAAATCCATTTATTTTCAATGATTCACCTTTCACGGGAGTTAACACACGGATGTGATGAGAATAGTATGAAACTAATCTGCTTTGATGTACCTCTTGTCATTTGTTCTTTGCAAAGATATGGCGTTTGAGTTTCTTCATCATAGAGATGTTCTTTGGATTCTTTGTTCTTTGTAGTTTGTGCCTAATCCTCACAGTCTTGTAAGATCTATCAAGCTGGAACTTAACAAGTCAAATTCCGGTTTAGGGAGGATTGTTGGGAATTATGTGAAGTCCGGATTATCTTGATATTAATGTCAAGTGTTTCTCTTGAAGTGAAGTGGATTCTGAAAGACATAATCTGTGAAGAATAATAGTTATTAGTTTGTTTATGCGGAAGTGTTTATTCCGTGTTTAGTTTATTTAGTGTGGATATACATGAGCTTTATTAGGAAGTGATTGTGTATATCTTATTTAGTTTTATGATTATCGTTTCTTGGAAAGCGGTTTAGCGATATTGTTTAGGGTTCCTTGTCTATAAAAGGAACACATTAGAAAAGTTATGTACGATTGGAAAATTCGGTTTTAGTTAATATAAAGATCCATAGAGGATCAAGAAGTTCTTAGTTATTTGTTACTTGTGTTTATATTCCGATAAACATTAGTAGTAGAGATTGTCTTTTATTGTGCTTGTGATTACATAGGCATATATAACGATCCACGAGCTCAAGATCTATCAAGGTCTTTGTTTGTTTCAACATTTTGTCATGTTTTCTTAACCTAACTAGATTAGACCTTAGCGAGCATATACAACCCTTGATATTATATGGTGAGATTAGCCTTATCCGTTTCCAATATTTTACCCCAAATCCACCAAATTATGAGTGTCTTGGTAGCTTGTAAACTTTAGAACTTGGCCTTTGCATCATTTCGAGACCATAGGCGAGGTATGTTGAGTTAGCTCGATGTATTTGGACTTTTCGGTTTTAGAAGGCAATATTATGGATTATCACCCAAACAGACCTACCATTGTGTGTCTATCGATTAGTCACCTCGACTTCTCGACCCCCATATGAAACCCTTTTGTTGCACTCACCTTTAGTGCAAGATACCCTAGATACACCAATCTGAGCCATTCCTTTCATTTTGTTAACCCGATATATCGTTTCAATACACCTATACACCTTAGCCTACCACAGTCTTTATTTGTGATTGGGAAGTCATCATTTCCTAAGTTCAAGGTTCGAGTGGAAAGGTTGAAATCACGCTTTCATCGACAACATTCACGAAGATCATTGAAGACCCCAAATTCTCATTGTTCATCTCAAGTGGGGGATATTATGTTTAAGTTATTATTGTTATGTTGAAAAAAAAATTGTTATGATTTAGGTATTGTAAAGTGCGATGTTATAAGCACTATATTATGAGCTTTATAGATTTAGTATCGAGGAGGCCACCTCGGTCACATTTGAATATTGAAGTTGGAGAAAATGTAGTGTGCCCATCACAACGTCCTCTAATGACACATCTACCTTATATTTCATGATCCGGTTTCTTGACTTTAAAGCTTGAACTTTGGGCGGATGGTGAGTGGTGATGACTTGGTTATAGATTTAGACTACCTGCTTGATTTTTATTTTACACCATTTATATATCCCATGTCTTATCCTACCCTTTAGTCATGAAGCATGTCTAGGTGATGTAGCGAGCAATCTTTGGTGTCTTGGCCATGGATTTGGTCATGTATCATTGATTTCGTCCACTTTGACGTGACATGTTAGTAATGATGAGTCACCCATAACCTTTATCGTGTCTACCCATATTGCCTTGAGAATTGTTTGCCCTTAACTCTAGTGGTGGAGATTTGTGTAACCGCCAAACTTATGATAGAATACATTCTATGATTGTGCGATTGAGTGATCACCCGAAATTGACACTTAAAATAGTTGAGAGATTTGAGTGTTTTGTTCCTTTTTAAGTAAGGTGTTCGGCTTTGTTTTATTCTAGCATAAAGGATTTGTAAACTTATATTTTCAGGTTATGGAGATATCTTTTAGAAATCTTTCTAATAAGGTCTACTTGAGGGCAAGTAGAGTTCAAGTGAGGATATTTGATAACATCAAATTGTCACGAATATTAAGTGTCAATTTCCCCAATAATGCTTGTAATTTATATCATTTATATGGATTTACGCTTGTTTTCCATTGTTTTCAACTTCGGAGTAAATTACGAGCATTGGAGCTAAAGAGGCGTGGAATTGGAGAATTATCTAAAGAATTATCATAGTATGCCGATATTGAAGAAGTTACGGCATAACTCATCTCTCATTCGCCGTAAGCATTTGCGTGACTCGGAAAACCAACTTATCGAAAGGTTACGGTGTAACTCTTCCCAAAGGTTCTGACGTAACTATATTAGGTCAAATGATGTTCCACGCCGATACTTACGCCGGGTAACCAAGTTATTGAAGACTACGGGCGTAACCACTTATAAGGTTCGCCATAACTACCGATCTAGTGCAAATTACGAAGGAATTGAAGGTTACGGCGTAACTCTTGTTATGGTTACGACGTAACCCGGATCAACCTATAAATACCGGCGAATTCTAGTATTTCTAATCATCCCATTCCACACACCACAACCTAGAGAGCGTGGGAAAAAGCTCAAGGCAGGTCTAGAGGAGCATACGGAGCTGTCTCGAGGAGAAATCACTCTCTACGATAAGCATTAGCATTTTATATTTTCTTTACTATCAATTCATGTATTTCGTACCTTTGAATATTGAATTGGTTTGTATGATTAATATGACTAAGCACCTCTTAATCTTAGCCTACTTATGATTCGTTAATTGTTTTGTTTGCGTTTACTTTACTTCCATACAATTATTTCTAAGTGTATGCAGGCCTAGTTTATTGGTAGCCACCCTCGGTTCGGTAGTTTTGAATGGCGGTAGAGGCCAATTTCCTAGGAGATATGACCAATGACCCTAGGTGAGCGGTTTGAGATGGGAAGGGTAAGATATGACCAATGACGACCCTTTCTACTTGTGCGATTTGACCAATGATCACCATCGTTTGGATGAACTTAAAATTGGGGGTGAGTGTCTAAGTTCCTAACGGTAGGGCACTCACTATTATAAATCTAGCATATAAGCGGTGCTTAATGACTTGGCTTAGGGACCGGGAACAACAGGGACTTATGAAGGACACTGACTTCTCTTGTGGTGGCATCTTTCTTGATAGGTTAGGCGAATGACCAAATGTTGTCCTCTTGACTTTGACCCTTTGAAGTAATTGGAAGTAACTAGGTTAGCAACACTCTCCTCTATTGATTTAACTTTACCTTTTATTTGCTTTATTCCGCTTTAGTAGTTTAATTAATTAATTCCCTATCGAAACAATTATAAATACATGACACCTAGACTTAGTAATAATCCAACACACATAGCTCTTGGGACGACCTCGGCTTTCGATTACTACACTACACGCCGACCGGTACCTGCTCGTTAGTGCATTAGGGTAGACCATAGGTATAACGAGACTTTATAAATATTAAAACCTGGTCAGTAAAACCTGCATCAATGCACCATATCGAATGTACATCCTAGGCACCTTTCACTAATGCCTTTGACACGACACCAAGGTACCCATCACTATGCCTTCACCACGGACTCACCCTTCACTAATGCCTTTGACATGGATCTTCGGCACCTTTCACTAATGCCTTTGACACGGATCTTCGGCACCTTTCACTAATGCCTTTGACTTGACCCTTTAGACATCTTTCACCTATGTCTTCGACACAACACTTCTAATGAGAGAGGAAAGAACTATCAACAAGATAACATCAGTAGTCTTGATGATGACGAAGCTTGGCAACCCATGGACTTGAGCTTGCTCAACTTCAAGAGGTGGTGATCTTGCCTTTAAGAGGAACCTAGAGAATCATACAAAACAAACACAAACTACATAGAAAGATCCTTTGGATCCGAGGTTTGAAGTTTACAACACTAAGAGAATGTGTGTGAAAGGGGTAGGTTACAATGAGAAATGGCTCACTATTTATAGAAAAAATCACTCTTGTTCCACGGATCCCGGATCCCTTGCTTGAGGATCCGTCCACTATATTCGGGGATGCATGGGGCGCTCCCCTAAATGGGTTATGGGTCATGGATCATGGGTCATGAATCATAGACTTTGGAGCATGGGTATCCAAATAGATACAATGTATCTAGAAGATGCAATGCATCTAGTCAATGAATCATGGGTTAGCTCCATGGGTCATGGATAATACCCATTATGACTTATGCATGATGTCTTGCAATGGATCATGGGTTATGGATCATGCTCCATGGGTATGCATGGACTTTGGGTTTTACCCAACTACATTCAATTTGTCTAGTCAATGGGTCAAATACTTAGACTTCTACCCATTATATTACCCAATACAATACATATTAAGTATGTATATATATACCCATTATGTAAACACTAGTTGTTACACATATGCATTACTATAACATGAAAACACTATTACTTGTTCAGTGTTTTATATGAAAACGTAAGTGTGTTAGTAAACTATTGCCTCAAACCATTTACGTATTTTATTTGTTTCGTTAAAATGATTTTACGTTTGTTATCGACAAAATTTTAGAAGATTGTAAAATATAAATAAACGTTTTTACGGCTTATTTGTATTGACATAGGGAATTAGGCACCACCCTACGACCAAACGGAATACAACACACTAATTAAGATAAAGGAAGTGATAATTCAACCGACCAATAAGAGATAACTAGGGAGTAATAGCATCTAAGTGAACACATCTTTAATCAATATCTGAGCACACCTCAATTAAACATAATCTATCCTTAGTTAATTAGTTAAATTAGTAAGTAATTAGAGTAGTAGAAATCGGTAGAAGTACCTAATGTGCTACGTGTGTACAAGTTTTAAATTTATAAAAGACGATTTACCAATTTTACCAATAACACATACGAGCAAGTGTACTCGTCAGTTATAGCAAGAATTTGAAGGTAAGTCGGGATGGATTCGCAGGGGTTTGTGGTGAGTCTATATAACACGTCTAAATCAACTACGGCAATCCAAAAGCAAATAACAACGAGAATAGATATAATGAAATTCAGATGATTAAAAACTACACTTGCTTAAACTAGTTTCTTATTAATATGATTGTGTTAACCTCTTAACATGTTGGTTATGATAATTAGTTGGTGTACTAATCTATTGTTCTTACAAGTTAAACCTTCACAAGATTTTAGTTTATAAAAACAAGCATTAAGTTTAACAATCAATTCAAGATCAATTCAAGTTTCATAAGTTTACTTTCATAAACTTAAACACAAAAACATCCATTTGTCTTATCAAATTTGCTTAAGAAATGGTCAATACAAAAGGTAACCGATTATAGACAAAGGTTACAATTGATTGACCAAGAATAATCAAAAGCGTTATGACCTTTTAGATGTTTCCAATCAATCCAACTTGATAATCAAAAAGCGTTCTTATTACAACTACACTTTAGTTTCTTTGTTTGACCAAGAATAATGGGTAAAACAATCATCCATAGACAAAATGATTATAACTAGTTAAATAATAATAGGTTCTTTCGACCTCTACAATTACTATCAACTAGTCAAACTTGATTAAAAAATGTCACTATGAAACTTTAGGACAATTGGATCTTAGAATTAACTTGAAATTGAATTAAAACATGTTAACACAATCATAGACTAATCACATGATAATCAACATCATTTAATCAAGTGTATAAAGAAATTAGCCACTCATAGCAAACATAAACATAAACTCAGAACTTTGAACATTAGAAAATATGATTAAGAATCTTACAATGCTTGAAATAAGATTACAAATGGTGAAGTGATGATTCCCAAAGTATTGGGGTTGACTTCTTAGGGGTTTGACCTCCAAATGTTGACTTCTTGGACATCCAAACTTATCTGGACTTCTAAGGACGAATTTCAGAGCTAAAAGCTTTGTGTTTGATGAGTAGAGAGAGTTGTATTGAAGTGTGTGTCTCAAATGTTCACAAGAGGTCTATATTTATACTAGTTCCAAGGACTAAGGTATTAAATCTTGAACGTGGCCTCCAAAGAGTTAGGAAGGGACTAGAATACACCAAGAGAAGGACCTAGAATCGTTTGGATGCAATGGAGAATCTAAGTGATGAAGAAATAGCATAAGCAGGCCTTCCATCCGGATCGGTTGCTTGTCCAATTGATTTGGTTGGTCTTCTGTACTAACCCGACCGAATCGGTTCTGGCGGCGACCGATCGGCTAGTCCGTCTTCATGGTTATCTTTTGACCACTTTCCACCGATCCGGTTGTGGGTTGCACCGATCGGCTAGTCTTCTGAATGATGGAAAATCAACTTTTTCTTGATTACGACTTTTAGAGCTTGGTTGTTCATTCAACTTGATCTTCTACGATACTTGAAATCTTTGCCTTGTGCTTGACATGCTTCAAAAATGGAAATCTACCTTTTATTGAACATTCATCAACTTTTCCTTCCATTTCCACACTTGATTATAAATACTAGACAAACATCTTTTGATGCGATTAAGCACTAAAATCATATGAATATAACCAAATAACATATACAAAAGCACACATAACGCCATCGAAAACATGTACAATCGGCGTTATCAAATTCCCCACTTAAACTTTGCTTGCCCTCGAAGCAAATCTAGAAAATAAAATATCCACGGTACAAAAATTATGATTACAAAAATATGATGCAAATCCACCAAGTACAAGTACGAGAGAAGATTCATCAATTAAGCTTTTAAGGGAGAAAATTAGGATGTTTGACAATATCCAATGACTTTCTTGCATGATTAACATTTCAAAACACCTCACGAAAAGGAACGAAATATAATTCACTCAATCACTCAATTTTTAGTAGAGTAACAAGATAAATCACACTCATTGCTCAATCATGATTAGATTATTACCATAGGCTTGTACAAGAAACAAACTCCACCGACGTGGCGTGAGCACCAAGCAAAAACATCTAAAGAGGACTTTTATTCGGGTTGAAATTTTAGGCTTAGGGACAAGGGTATGGATAAGGCATGGGAATGTTAATGAAATTAGTGTTAAAAGAAAAATATAATCAAGTCTAATACCCATGTTGCTAGCTACCAAACAATCCGCAAACCAATAAATGATCGTAGCTTCATTTTATTTTCTTTGGTTTCACAACTCTTCTCTTTGATTCGCCATAACAACTTTTCTTTGAGCATAGCACATTGGCTAATACATATATATATATATATATATATTTGTATTTTGTATGGCTCATACAATCGACAAGGTCGGTCACTCATAATCATCTAGACAATCTTCTTATACCAAGTGACTAGCAACCAACCGTTTAGACATTGACAAGGGTTAGGCTAAGGCTTAAAGTGTAAAATATTTTTGTATTTTCTGGATTTATCAAAAACGAAAAGGATGGCTCAAAGGGTGTAACTAGGGGTATCTAGCGCTAAATATGAGCGCTACAAATGGGTCCATGAGGGTGGTTAACTAACCGATGTAGCGAGTTAATATATCATAATATGAAAAGTGGAAGGCCATTTGGGTTAAAATCCTAAGGTGCCTCTTTATCACAAGAATTCACTTATATCGTACGAATGCGGTCTCACTGCGGTCTGGTAATGATTTACAAGTACAAGTTCTAGAATAAATAAAATCATCGTCACACTCATAGCAAAAGATTTAAGCATAAAAGATGTATGCTTTATATAGAACAGGCTCAAATCCTCATAATTTTAGTGGAAAGGGCTATAATATGTGCTAGCAAATGTTATCGATCCCAGAATGGATTGCAATATTAATCGGAACACATCTTAAATTTTCAAATATTACCTGTTTTACCAGTGGATTGATCCAGTTATTCTAATATATTATCCTAAAAGCGTGAAAATAACTAGATCACAAGGGCAAACAAAAATTAAAATTTAAGCTTAAAAACTCTAATTTTCCTATTCACCCCCCCCCCTCCCACACTTAAGTTAAACATTGTCCTCAATGTAAAAAACGAGCTTCAAAGTATAGAAATAGGGAAATAGATATAAACCAAATATTCAAATGAGTTTGTCGACAATTTTCTTTAATCCAAGCGCCCTGGAGTAATCATTACCGCACAAAATCTTATATACAAACAAAAATAGTTTTAATAAGATGTCGACCCCATACACTTAAGTTCAACCAAAGGTTTAAACTTTGGGCGTGACCTGAAAATCAAATTTGAAACACGGGTTACCTCCCGAGAAGCGCTTATTTTATTAATGAGTCATCACCGACTCGAATCTTCCCGAATTCACTTGGCTGCGGTTGCGTTTTGAATATTGAAAGTTCGAGGGACATACATGAATTCTTCACCGATCGCATCAATATCCTCCGGATGAATTCAGAGATGGTTTCCAAGCAACACTTTGTGTGATTCTTCCCGGAAAAGGTGCTACGAAGGTGATGGTTTGAAATCATTTTAGGCAAAAGCTGCCTCAACCGAAATTTCATTCATTTGCTCTTTATCATAGTATAATTTGATTATGTGCCCATTAACAATAAAACTTTCACCTGTTTGTCATAAAGTTTGACATGTCCGGATGGATATCCATGTTTAACGATATATGGTCCGAACCATCTCATTGCGACTTAGGAGCTTTGAATTTGAATTTCATGTTGAAAAGCATAACTTTATCTCCGTCTTTTAATTCTTTTCGAATTCGTAGCTTTTTGTCGTGATAAGCTTTGGTTACGGCTTTATACTGATTTGGAATTTTCATAAGCTTAGAGTCTCAATTAAATCGAGTTCGTGCAATTGCAAAATGTCTTTTCTCCAGCTATTTTGAGATCGGTTATTACGACTTCTAAGAGCCCGAAGTTACGATGTTCAACTTCAAATGGCAAATGACAAGTTTTCCCATACAGAGTCTCAACGAGTTGTGCCAATATGAGTTTTGTAAGTCAGATGAAATGCCCACGAGCATCGTCAAGTTTCTTGACCACACCAAGGATTGTTCTTCTTTGTTTTTGAGTATTCTTTTAAGAGCTCATTGGTGTTTTCAACTTGGCCACCTGGTTTGTGGGTGATAACTTGTCATAAAACGATGATGAACTCCATATCTTTTCATGGTTTTCTCTATTGTCGGTTCTGAAATGGGTTCCTTGATCGCTTATCAATGCTTTGGGAATTCCATAATGAGCGAAAAGCTTTTGAGAAAATTAACGACAACACGAGCATCGTTTGTTGGTAAAGCTTAACTACCCCCATTTGGACACATAATCTATAGCGAGAATGTATTCGTATTTGTGGGATTTAGGAAATGGTCCCATGAAATCAATTCCCCAAATATCGAATATTTCACACACTTGAATGCTTGTTACTGGAATTTCGTCTCTGCTTGAAAGGTTGGTGGATCTTTGGCAAGCATCACAGTTTTGGACAGATGTATGTGCTTCTTTGAATATAGTTGGCCAATAGAATCCAGCATCAAAAACGTTTTTAGCTGTGGTGGAAGGACCATAATGTTCCCCAGTAGGGCCATGATGACATTCATCAAGAATATTTTCGGGTTTCAGAACCAGAAACACATCTTCGGATCATTCCATCAGGGCACATTTTGAAAAGATAAGGTTCTTCCCAAAAGTAGTGTTTAAGTTCCGAAAAGAATTTGCTCCGTTGAGCGTAAGTTAATCCTTTTCTGAGAATTCCTCCAACGAGATAGTTCGCAAAGTCAGCAAACCAAGGATCTTCATTTTCATCAACCGTCATGAGGGTTTCATCAGGGAAGTAATCATCAATTTCTTCTTCCTTCAACTCCTCTAGATCGAGATTCTCAAGACGTGACAAATGATCAGCGGCAAGATTCTCTGCTCCTTTCTTATCTTTGATTTCGATGTCAAATTCTTGGAGTAGCGAATCCATCTAATGAGACGCGACTTAGCATCTTGCTTGGTGAATAGATATTTGAGTGCCGAATGGTCGATGAACACAATTGCTTTTGAAAGCACGAGGTAAGATCGAATTTGTCGAACGCGAAAACTTCTGACCAAGAATTCTTTTACGTATTGTATAATTTTCTTGAGTACCATTCGATGTCTTGTTTGCAAAATATATTGGCGAAAGTGTTTTCCTTCTCGTTGGCCTAAGACGGCTCCAACAAAGAAATCGCTTGCATCACACATGAGGTCGAAGGGTAGTGACCAATCAGTGAAACCATGATGGGAGCACCGGTCATTGAGATTTCAAAGTTTTGAATGCTTTTATGCAATCGACATTGAATTCAAGATGAATCCTTCTCAAAGTTTTGTCATAGGGCGAGATATTTTTGAAAATCTTTGATAAATCGGCGATAAACCGGCATGTCCTAAAAACTTCTAACGGCTTTAACGTTAGTTGGTGGTGGAAGTTTCGTGATAATGTCGATTTTGCTTTATCTACTTCCATGCACTGCTTTGGAGATTTTGTGCCAACACAATTCCTTGGTCACCATAAAGTGACATTTTTCTCGATTAAGGACAAGATGTGCGACCACATCTTCGAGCATTTTATCAAGATTGGAAGACAAGCTTCAAATGAGTTTACGGCGAAAAGTCATCCATGAAAACTTTCATTGAGGTTTCAAGCATGTCTAGGAATATGGCTATCATACACCTTTGAAAAGTTGCGGTGCATTATAAAGACCAAAAGAAATACGCCCGATATGCGTAGGTTCCAAAATGGCAAGTGAAGGTGGTCTTATCTTGATCATTCAGATCGACTAGAATTTGAAAGTATCCTGAAAATCCATCGAGGAAACAAAAGAATTTATTCCTGCTAGTCTTTCAAGCATTTAATCCATGAGCAGGAGGGAAAATGATCTTTTAAGGTGGCTTTGATTAATTTATGATAGTCAATACAAGCAGCCAACCAGTGGCAGTTCTAGTAGGAACTAGTTCATTCCGTTCGTTAGTTACAACCATCATTCCTCCTTTCTTGGGGATACAGTGGAACTGGCTCACCCAAGGACTATCCTCGATCGGTTAAATGATACCGGCATCAAGAAGTTTGATGATTTCCTTTTGACAACTTCTTTCATGTTAGAATTGAGTCGACATTGACGTTCCAGCAGGTTTAATCCCATCTTGAAATTGATTTTGTGTTTGCGAAATTGGGACAAATTCACAGGATATCAAACGTTTTCTAAAGGCTCGTTTATGATTTTGAGCACGAAACTAAACTTTCTTTCTCCTTTTCCTCGAGTAATGAAGATATGACTCTTTGGAAGAAGTGAGTTTTCCTCCGGATAAGCATATTCAAGATGATCGGGAAAGGTTTGAGCATGAGATCATTGGTGGTTCTTGAATAGAAGATTTTATTCTCATCTCGTCATCGAAAGTTATTTCCTTAAAGTTTTCTTCCTCCATTTCTTCCTCCTCCGTGTTATCTCCTTGAACTCTACTTTCATAAAATTAGCAAACTCTTTGTCAAGGTTTGTTTCATTGATTTTTCAAAAGTAGTCATGAATGGATTAGATTCGTTTAGTAATGCATCCAATTCTCCGTCGGTGACCTCATCAATAACATCGATGTTGAAACAAGTGTCATCAACTGGAGCGTGCATAGCGGATTGCTTTATGTTAGGATTTAGTAAATCCAGTTATTAAAGTGTCGGTCACTTTCAGTATATATAATCGTTAGAAAGCTCGTAGTCATAGTTATTTAATGTTAAGTAGTATTTAGTTTTGTAACACCGTGGAGGACGGACGGGTCTTTACCCACCGTATGCACGATCCATGCCCGTAGGTGGCGTTTTATGTAAGACTATAAATACCTCTACCTCCCAAGGTAAAGAGTTGGAGCTCATAATAACACTTTACTTTCTCTCACTAAGTTCCCAAACCTCTAACTATTTCTCTCTAAAACCTTATATTATCGCCTATATGTGATTATGATTTGATGTGTTTGTGAAATCAATACGTAACAATTGGTATCAAGAGCCATGGTTTGATCATCTCTCTTACATATCCTTGGTTTCTAGTGGTTTTATATCGTTTTGGGTTTGAAAAAGTTTAGTGGTTTTGCATCATTTGGATCATTTCTTGTGTTAAAGTTTGAATTTTGAGTGTACTTTTGTGTTTAGAATCATTGTAAGTGCTTGGGTTTGATTTGGAAAGTGATGAGTGTGTAAATACTCATCATCTTTGTTAATCTGAGCTGCAAAGCGTCTAAAATGCTCGAAATGCATCAAAATCTTGAAAATATTCCAAAATTGCATTTTATATGTTTCGGATGCAAAATGTTTAAAATCGGATGAAAAATGAGCAAAGTTTGCATAATTGGCGGTTTGAGTCCCCAAGTTTCTAAAATTGTCAAAAATAGTCCCGAGTCAAAATTTCAAAGAAAAATCACCAAAGGTCCTTTTAAATCATAACTTGTCAAAATTAGTCCTTTGGTGAAAAATATCAAAAGTTTGAGAAAATTACAAGTTTGGTCCTTGACTTTGAAAATTAGCAAAAGTGGCCCTTGGAAAATTGAAATTGTCAAGTTTGGTCCTTGTACTTTTTGAGATTGTCATTTTCAGCCCTTGGATCAACTTTGTGAATTTGGCGATTAGGTCCACAATTTTGAATTTGCAATTAGGTCCTTGTTATCATTAGACCCTTCACTAGCCTTTTTGGACCCTGCCACCCAGTGACCCCTGTCATAATACATTTGGACCCCCTTTATTATTAAACCACCATCAACTCTCCTCGGTCAAATAAAGAAGGCGCAAAACACATCTTCTCCCATTGCTTCTGCAGTTTCACAACACACACTCAACTCATATCCCACCGACCTTATCACTCCAAACACATCCCTCAAAATACATTGATTACTTCCCTCTCACACTCAATCTCACCCATGGTTAAAACCCCATTTCCGCTAAATTGAAATAAAAGGCCAAGATGACTTCAAGTGATCCAAGGGGCCTCTGAGATAGGTGGAAGCCGTTCGAGAAAGAGAGAAAGAAAAGTTGGATATAAAGAGCAAGAGAATGCAAGTAGAAGGGTAGTAGTTAGTTTTAAATTACAATGTATGTCATTTCTAAATTTCTTAGTCCTAAATAGATTTGTAGTTTTATTTCGGGTTCATTGTATTAAATTACCTTGTTTGATGTATCAAAACTTTTATCAAGTACCACTTCAAGTTTTAGTTCAAGTTTCATATTTCCTATGACACTGTTGAAATTTTCAGTTTCCAATTCTATGCACAATCTCTTAGTAACTTATTTTTAAGCTCAAACAAGCTCAAATAAGCTTGTTATAGCTTTTTATAAACTCACATTGAAATTTCATGCAACTTTGAAAATTGGTCAACAAAAGTCAACTTGGAGCACAAATGGGTATGAAATGAAAATGGGTGATCGAGATATGTATATGGGTTGATAATAAGTGTTTGAATTGGGTTGAAATCGAGTTAAGTAGTGGTTCTTGTTTTCGTTTACAAGCCATAGTGGTACAGGTAGTTGTGAGTACTCATTCTCCTTTTAAAATCATTATATGTTATTAATCTTGTTAGTTTAGTTTAATTAGCATCATATCCTGTATAATCTAGCTTATCCTTAGTTGTTTACTTGCTAATTTCATATATATCATTACTGTCATAAGAGTTTGCATCATGTCTATTTTTGCATCAGTAGGATAAGTTCATAACTAGTGTTTAATTACTCTCTCATTTGCATCATTTAGTGATAATTAGACAATCTGAATTGGAACTAAGGGTTGCAGTAGGAATTGTTGTTAACTGTGTTGGATAATTTACACACTAGTTGGAATAAGTAGTGTTTGGCATAAGCAGTTTCACCGAGTTAGAAGGTTAGAAATCATTAAGATCATTGCTTGAATCTCACTTAGGTATAATAGAGTTAGTTCACCATAAAATTGCACCCTAGAATAGCCAAGTCAAAATCTCAATAAATCTATTTCATATGCTTCATTTGTTGGATTTTACAAATCCAAAAACTTGTTTTATGTTTCAAATGCCTAGATTTAGCTTGCATTAAGTTTATTTCATCACATTATATCATAATCGGTCTTAAAATTGGCTTCAAATTTCATTTTGGTCAACTTTTCGCTTTGTAAAAAGTCAAATTTTGAAAAACTGTTTTGGCTCAACTAGGAAGATTTTTCATGAGCTCATTTACAATCAATTTCCATGAAACTAGTGGCTTTTAAAGTCCTCTGTTCTATTTCCTTATCTCCATTTTAGCATATTTTTGTGAATTTTATAGAAGCTTCAAACTAGCTTGGCAAAATGGTACTAAATGCTTACTGCTGAGGCATTGAGCACACAGGATTATGCGGATCTTGCAAGGTCCGCACAGGGGTTCATTGAGCTTATCATGGTCTCATATTTTGGTTTAGACATTCTCTACCAGGTCTTCTTTAAGTTCTAGCATTTTCTTTTAGTCTCCGGCTTATTCATGTGCTTATTTCCATGTCCAAAGTAGGTACCCAAACTGCTTTTAGCTTATAATCTCTTAAAACATCAAATCTTTGTAACTTGTAATCCAGTGTTTAAAAATAGTTAGGATTTGTTGCATTTTAGTTATTTTAGCAGTTTAGAACTTATGTCGGTTGGTGGCTTATTTTGTTCATTTGGCTTATTTGGAGTGCTTAATAATAAGCACTTGCACATCATTTCCTTATTACTACACATAAGCACTTGTTTTTCTATTTTTCCTAGCTTCCTAATATTATTTTAGACTTTTCCTGAAATTTTCAGATTTTTCCAAGTTGGTTTGCTATTTTTCTTGATTTAAATTAGTTTTTAAGCATTTTTAATTAGCTTTAAATACAAATAATTAAGAAAAGGTTCAAAAAAATAAGTTTTCATTTTTATTAAGTAAAGATAAATATAAAAAGCCAAAAAAATATTTTTCCATATTTTTCTTAGTTAAATTTGTATTTTTAAGTAATTTAAGTAGTTTTAAATAGTTTTAATTCCTAGAAAATAGAAAAATAATCAGAAAAATACAAAAATAGTTTTGAAAATTCTATTTTGATATTTTAGATTTTTCTAAGTCTTAATTTTATTTTTCTAGCTTTATTTCCTAATTTCTTGAATTTTAGGCTATTATTTATTAGTTAAAATTAGTTTTTAATTAATAATAATTAGATAATTAGTTATAAAAATAATTTTCTTTTTCCATAAATTTTCTTTTATCATTAGGATTGTAAAATGTTATTTTCATATTTTTAGGATTTATATTGTGTAAGTTTCACATTTTTATTTGTCGTCAGCGTAGTTTTTAATTTCGCTTTATAAAACATAAAACAAAAACATCATTTTGCAAATAGTGATAGCGTTTATTTAATAGTTTTTATCTTTTAAATTTCCTTTAATTTGCATTTAAGCCGTTGTAATTTGTTGGCTTTTCCGTAGTTATAATATTATTCAAATCCTTTTAGTTCAAATCTCTCGATCACTTTACGTTTGATAATCCATTGCATAGCTCATTTGGGACATAACGACCGGGAGACCCTATACTCCCGGATCTTCATTGCATTCGTGCTTGAGCGGTTTAAAGTGATTACGGTGCGCCATTCACAAGTGGCGGGCTTGAGTGATTTAGCTTAATTGTTTGCACGCATCAAATTTTAGGCGCCAGCTCTTGAGTCAGTCTTGATTATCTTCCGTCTAGCAGTTAGTGATTTGGATATTCACTCATTGTTCATACCATCCGTATGTGTTTATATTCTCTTTTAAAATCAAAACCCAAAAGATTTTCATTCTTTGTTTTGCAAAATGTTTTCAAAATACCAAAAATATCCATCTTTACCCTCTCACATCTTTGATTCTTCATCCCCACCCTCTCAAACCTTTGATTCTTTCTATGTCTTATCCTCACCCTCTTGGTTGTCAATGGTGTGGTGGTCCTTATAATGGTGGCAATTGCCCGGTTGTGGCATGGTGGAGTCGGAAGCGGGTCCATCTATAACCAAGATCTCTATTCTTACCATAACACAACTGATTTATTCCATCACCATCTTGCCTTTGTGAGACTCGTGATTTCTTGTTGTAGTCTTGTGGTGGTTCACACTCCAATTCGATTGTCAATCGGAAACACGCTTGTCTATGAGCGGGTTCACGATAACAATTTTGACTACAACACATGTGACTCGCGGCCACATCGCTTTCTTGTTGTGAGTATTGTGGAGGTCCTCACTTTAGCTCTAATTGTCAAACAAGGAATCCATTTCCTTGTAACAATTCGACTCTTCGATATCATGACCAACCTCTACGAAGACCAAATGAATCGGCACCACCTCACTGATCCACTTCCTCAAAATCTTCTCCTTGATCTTTTGGATTTAGTGAAGATTTGAAGGAATGTAAACATTCCCAAGATAATCCAAAATCCATGGAAGAATTGTTAAATTTGAAGAGCGGTCGCTACATTAAATTCCAAAATTGCGTTTGAAAAATCTATTAAGGAATCAATTGCAAAAGAAAAAGCGACGAGATCTAGCTCTTAATTTCGTTTCATTCACGATGATAGTGATGATGAGGATACACTTGATATCCTTCAATTCTATAAATATTCATCAAGTTCATTAGTTGATATCCCGCAGTTGAGATTTCATCTCAAACAAGCGCTATCACACCAAGCTCCCACTCACTCTCGAACATGGGGACGAGCATCTTGACCTTGTTCACGAAAAGGAATCGGACGAATTCATAAAGTCTAGTGTTGAGGACCTTGTCCCGATCCTAGAGAGTCACAGGGAACTTTGACCATATGTGTGATTCTCTTTCCCTCTTGAGTGTTCAAAAGATCATTTGAAACTTTCTCCGATTTTAGCGACGATTGTGCTTCTTATGGAAACATCGAGTACGTTGAGGCATCACTTCCGCAATCGATGTCGATCATCTTCTTGAGGAGTTCTCCGGTGAACTCACTCACATCAATCCACTCTTTGATTTGAAGCCGATCCGGGAGGCGAAAGTCTCAATGATAATGATCGTTCACTCACTTCTTATCCCAACAAATCCAATAAAGAATGTTGATCACTTTGTTCCCGAAACATTCAAAGCTACTTTCACCAATCCTCTATTTGAATTCGGCTCGAATTCACTTTAATTCGAGAATCCACTCTTTGATACTCAGTTGAGGATAGTGATGAGCCCACAATGGAACAAAGTTCACAACTTCACTTAATGTGAATGATTCTCTTCATGAAGAGTTCTCCGGTGAACTCTCTCATGACATATCTCCTCCGGAACATGATCATTTCTTTTTGATCTTGAGGATGATATTAGCTCGGAGGAAGGTGTACTCTATCATACGAGTTTGCTTATTAATGATACTACCTTCACCCTTCCTCCCGTCGTCTACATTTGAGGATGAAGAATGGATCTTGATTGTTATCAAAATCTTTCTTCCTTTCCTCAAATATCTTGTGATTTCTCTCCATCTTCACTCCTTCGGAATGAAGACACTATCTTTGACCCGGCATTTTCATTTATCATTTTTGAGCCGGTTCTGTTTCTATGTATATCTCATCGGTGTGGAACTTTCACGTGCTTCAAATGTTTGTCCAAACATTTTGAATGAAAGTCCGATGGAGATTGTCTCTTCCACTTGCTTCCCATGAACCAATGAATTGGGGTCGAGTCAAGCTAGCGACTCGGTAATCAAAAACAAGAGCTTAACATGGGTTTTCACCGTGTGTACCACCCTAGTGTGGGGAGTTGCCCATGTTATATATATATATATAAGTTTACACAAAAAAAAAAAAAAAAAAAAAAATCTTTCGAATAATGGCGTAGTATTTCCTTTTCCGTTCTTTGTTTGGCCTAACCGCGGTACTTTGAATATTGAGGGCAATATTCATTTCTATGTGGGGGAATTCTCACGAATTTTATCATATAATATTACCAATTCCCGTTTTTGGCAAAAAATTTTTTTGGAGTAAGTGTTTTACACTTACTCATTTGGTTATCGATCCGCCTTGTCTAAACAACAAAAGGATTGGCTAATCCAGAGCAAACGGCTCTTGGTAAAGATATCTCAAATCCGTTTACTGCTTGCAATTTGCCCAAAATTGTATGGTATTATTCACCATATCCTAAAAAGTGAAGAGTTGGCTAGCCCAAGTTTATGGCTTGTGGTAAAGGCGATGAGAAAACCAAAATTGGTAATCACTCACCAAAGATAATATTGATAATTTATCTAAGAGTTGGCTAGTCCCGAGCAAGCGGCTTACGGTAAAGACAAATCAAATCCGTTGAAAGTCGTGGTTTGCTCAAAATCACATGGTTATCGATGTACCATGGTTCTTACTTGAACTAAAACATTTGGCTACTCCGAAGTAATGGCTTTTGGTAAAGAGATTGAAATCCATTAGTTTTTCTCAAAAGATTGCTAGGGACTAGCAATAGTTTAGTGTGGGGATTGATGAGTGTGTAAATACTCATCATTTTGGTTTAATCTGAGCAAAACGTCTAAAAATGCTCGAAATGCATCAAAATACGAAAATATTCCAAAATTGCATTTTATATGTTTCGGATGCAAAATGTTTAAAATCGGATGAAAAATGAGCAAAGTTTGCATAATTGGCGCTTCAGGTCCCCAAGTTTCTAAAATTGTCAAAATAGTCCACGAGTCAAAATTTCAAAGAAAAATCACCAAAGGTCCTTTTAAATCATAACTTGTCAAAATTAGTCCTTTGGTGAAAAATATCAAAGTTTGAGAAAATTACAAGTTTGGTCCTCCAACTTTGAAAATTGGCAAAAAGGCCCTTGGAAAATTGAAATTGTCATGTTTGGTCCTTGTACTTTTGAGATTGTCATTTTCAGCCCTTGGATCAACTTTGTGAATTTGGCGATTAGGTCCTGAATTTTCGAATTTGCAATTAGGTCCTTGTTATCATTAGACCATTCACTAGCCTTTTGGACCACCGCCACAAGTGACCCCTGTCATAATACATTTGGACCCCTTTATTATTAAACCACCAGTCAACTCTCCTCGGTCAAATAAAGAAGACGCGCCAAAACACATGTCTTCTCCCAACTGCTACAGCAAGTTTCTGCAACACACAACTCCAACTCATATCCCACCAAATTATCACTCCAAACACATCCCTCAAAATACATTGATTACTTCCTCTCCCACACTCAATCTCACCCAATTGTTAAAACCCCATTTCCCGCTAAATTGAAATAAAAGGCCAAGATGACTTCAAGTGATCCAAGGGCCTAAAGATAGTGGGAACCGCTTCGAAAGAGAGAAAGAAAAGTTGGATATAAAAGAGCAAGAGAATGCAAGTAGAAGGGTAGTAGTTAGTTTTAAATTACAATGTATGTCGTTTTCTAAATTTCTTAGTCCTAAATAGATTTGTAGTTGTATTTTCGTGTTCATTGTATTAAATTACCTTGTTTCAAAGGTATCAAAACTTTTATCAAGTACCACTTCAAGTTTTAGTTCAAGTTTCATATTTCTTGTGACCTTTGTTGAAATTTTCGGTTTCCAATTCTATGCACAATCTCTTAGTAACTTATTTTAAGCTCAAACAAGCTCAAATAAGCTTGTTATAGCTTTTATAAACTCACATTGAAATTTCATGCAACTTTGAAAACCGGTCAACAAAAGTCAACTTGGAACACAAATGGGTATGAAATGAAAATGGGTGATGCATATGTATATGGGTTGATAATAAGTGTTTGAATTGGGTTGAAATCGAGTTAAGTAGTGGTTCTTGTTTTCGCTTTACAAGCCATAGTGGGTCAGGTAGTTGTGAGTACTCATTCTCCTTTTAAAATCATTATATGTTATTAATCTTGTTAGTTTAGTTTAATTAGCATCATATCCTGTATAATCTAGCTTATCCTTAGTTGTTTACTTGCTAATTTCATATATATCATTCTTGTCATAAGAGTTTGCATCATGTCTATTTTTGCATCGATGGGATAAGTTCATAACTAGTGTTTAATTACTCTCTCATCTCGCATCATTTAGTGATAATTAGACAATCGAATTGGAACTAAGGGTTGCGATAGGGAATTGTTGTTAATGTGTTGGATAATTTACACACTAGTTGGAATAAGTAGTGTTTGGCATAAGCAGTTTCAACCGAGTTAGAAGGTTAGAAATCATAAGATCTGTTGCTTGAATCTCACTTAGGTATAATAGAGTTAGTTCACCATAAAATTGCACCTAGAATAGCCAAAGTCAAAATCTCAATAAATCTATTTCATATGCTTCAATTTGTTGGATTTTACAAATCCAAAAACTTGTTTTGTGTCTCAAATGCCTAGATTTAGCTTGCATTAAGTTTCTTTCATCACATTATATCATAATCGGTCTTAAAATTGGCTTCAAATTTCATTTTGGTCAACTTTTCGCTTTTGTAAAAAGTCAATTTTGAAAAACCTGTTTTTGGCTCAACTAGGAAGATTTTTCATGAGCTCATTTCTGAATCAATTTCCATGAAACTAGTGGCTTTTAAAAGTCCTCTGTTTCTATTTCCTTATCTCCATTTTAGCATATTTTTGTGAATTTTATAGAAGCTTCAAACTAGCTTGGCAAAATGGTACTAAATGCCTGTCAGGCATTGAGCTCTGACAGGATTATGCAGATCTTGCAAGGTCCACACAGGGTTCATTGAGCTTATCATGGTCTGTATTTTGGTTTAGACATTCTCTACCAGGTCTTCTTTAAGTTCTAGCATTTTCTTTTTAGTCTCCGACTTATTCATGTGCTTATTTCCATGTCCAAAGTAGGTACCCAAAGCTGTTTTAGCTTATAATCTCTTAAAACATCAAATCTTTGTAACTTGTAATCCAGTGGTTAAAAACAGTTAGGATTTGTTGCATTTTAGTTATTTTAGCAGTTTAGAACTTCTGTAATCAGTTGGTGGCTTATTTTGTTCATTTGGCTTATTTGGAGTGCTTAATAATAAGCACTTGCACATCAGTTCCTTATTCCTACACATAAGCACTTGTTTTTCTATTTTTCCTAGCTTCCTAATATTATTTTAGACTTTTCCTGAAATTTTTAGATTTTTCCAAGTTGGTTTGCTATTTTCTTGATTTAAATTAGTTTTAAGCATTTTAATTAGCTTTAAATACAAATAATTAAGAAAAGGTTCAAAAAATAAGTTTTCATTTTATTAAGTTAAGATAAATATAAAAGCCAAAAAATATTTTCCATATTTTCTTAGTTAAATTTGTATTTTAAGTAATTTAAGTAGTTTTAAATAGTTTTTATTTCCTAGAAAATAAAAAATAATCGAAAAATACAAAATAGTTTTGAAAATTCTATTTTGATATTTTAGATTTTTCTAAGTCTTAATTTTATTTTTCTAGCTTTATTTCCTAATTTCTTGAAATTTAGGCTATTATTTATTAGTTAAAATTAGTTTTAATTAATAATAATTAGATAATTAGTTATAAAAATAATTTTCTTTTCCATAAATTTTCTTTTATCATTAGGATTGTAAAATGTTATTTTCATATTTTAGGATTTATATTGTGTAAGTTTCACATTTTTATTTGTGCGTCGTAGTTTTAATTTCGCTTTATAAAACATAAAAACAAAAACATCATTTTGCAAATAGTGATAGCGTTTATTTAATAGTTTTTATCTTTTAAATTTCCTTTAATTTGCATTTAAGCCGTTGTAATTTGTTGGCTTTTCCTGTAGTTATAATATTATTCAAATCCTTTTTCCGTTCAAATCTCTCGATCACTTTACGTTTGATAATCCATTGCATAGCTCGCTGGGACATAACGACCGGGAGACCCTATACTCCCAGATCTTCATTGCATTCGTGCTTGAGCGCTTTTAAGTCGATTCACGATGCCATTCACAAGTGGCGAGGCTTGAGTGATTTAGCTTATTTGTTTAACGCATCGAAAGCTTGAATCAACGTGTTTGGGCTTGTTTTAGATTAAAAGTATTGTTCTTAAAGTTTTCTACCTAGCGACTTGGCTCCTGAGTTGTTTTCTTGGTAGCGATTTACTTTGTTAATTTCCAGTGACTTGTAGTTAGGCAGTAATGACTTGATCCTAGCGACTTTTCTATCGAGACAAGTTTAAAAACAAGGCAACATAGTGGAGGTTCCACTTAGGCTAGCGACTTGGTTGGCATAGCGACTGGTCTCTATTATTTATAGCGACTTGTCCTTATTGTTCTTAGCGAGTTGATCCTTGCGACTTGGATACTTAGCTTAATTGCTCTTTAGCGACTTGTCGCTTAGCGATTTAGTGCTTTAGCGACTTGTGTTCAATGACTTGGTTCTTAGCGACTTGATTACATAACGACTTGAGGTTTAGCGAGTTGTTTCTTAGCGACTTGATTAGAACTTGAGGTTTAGCGAGTTGCTACTTAGCGACTTACTTAAGATTCAAGGGTTATAGCGACTTGGTTGATTATTGTTTCTAATACGGTTTTCTTTGTTAGCAATTAGAAATTCCGTATTAAAGAGTTTTTACCTCAAGTATATGTAATCGTAAGAAAGCTCGTAGTCGTAGTTAGTTCAAGCTAAGTAATATTTAGTTAAGTAACACCGTGGAGGACGGACGGTTCTTTACCCACTTGTATGCACGATCCACGACCCGTTGTGTGGCGTTTATGTAAGACTATAAATAATCTCTACCTCCCAAGGTAGAGAGTTGGAGCTCATAATAAGATCTTTTCTTTCTCTCACTAAGTTCCCTAAACCTCTAACTTTCTCTCTAGAACTCACTTTATCGCCCACTTTGTGTTATGGTTTGATGTGTATGTGAAATCCAATATCTTACAATTGGTATCAAGAGCCATGGTTAGATCATATCTTGCACATCTTTGGATTTATAGTGGTTTTAGGTGGTTTTTAGTTTGAAAAAGTTTAGTGGTTTGTGCATCGCTTGGTTGATTTCTTGTGTTAAAGCTTGGATTTTGTTAGCACTTTTTGTTTAGAATCATCACAAGTGTTTAGGTTTTCATTTGGTAGCTTGAATCATCTTGTTTGGGTTGTTTTGGATTGAAAAGTGATGTTTGTGAAGTTTTCTTGCTAGCGACTTGACCTCGTGTTACTTTTCTTGCTAGCGACTTGCTTTACATTTTGTAGCGAGTTGCGGTTTGTGGAGTTAGCGACTTAGACTTAGCGACTAACGGTACAAGTAGTGGATTCTCCACTACGGGTAGCGACAGTGTTAGCGACTTGGTAAGTAGCGAGTTTCTATTTAGCGACTTGATTCTTTAGCGACTTGTATCTTAGCGAATTCTTGCCAAAATTTTGCTAGCGACTAGAGGCTTAGCGAGTTGCTATTTAGCGACTTGTCTTTTGTTTAGCGACTTGGGACTTTAGCGACTTGGTGGAATAGCGAATTAGTAGTTAGCGACTTGGTGCATAATTTTCTAGCGACTTGGGTGATTTTACGGTTTCTCTTGATTTAGTAAAATCCGTGAAAGAATCTATTTCCGGTTTAATCATAGAGTTATAAAATCCCGTTTAATTTGTCATCATGTCTACCAACATTTCTACAATCATCTCCATCATGTCGAGGATGTTCAAGCGGTGGTTCGGATACTCGTCCACCCATGCTTGATGAGGCGACTACGACTCTTGGGCTCAACGAATCAGATTGTCTTGTCTTGGAAAGGAAAATGGTGTCAACATTCTCAAATCCATTGATGAAGGACCGTATCGGGTTGAGGCGACTAGAGATGTACTTGATCTTCTTGAAGATGGAACTACGATTTCTGGAATGGACGGACCAAAGATGTATGATGAGCTTGATGATAAGGAGAAAAGAGATTCGATCTGCGATATCCGAGCTTCTAACATTATCTTGCAAGGTCTACCAAAAGACATTTACAAGCTTATCAATCACAACACCGAGGCAAAAGTTGTATGGGATAATGTCAAGATGCTTCTCTCGGTTACGAGCTAACTATTGAAGACCGAGAATCACAATTGTATGATGAATTTGAGCACTTCAAGATGAAACCGGATGAGAGTGTCTATGAGTACTATGTGAGATTTCATAAGCTAGTGAATGACATGAGGAACATCGAATGACTATGCCTAACATTCAATTTGAACTCAAAGTTTGTGAACAATATGAATCCCGAATGGCACAAGTTCGTCACTACATGAAGCTCACTAAGGGATTGAAGAATACAAACTATGAGCAACTCTATGCCTTCCTCCTTGAGAATGAGAGACATGCTATGTTTGAAAAAATGATTCTTAATCGGTTCAAAACCAACCGAGGAGAGACAAGCTCTTCAAATGACTCAACGCCTTCTACTCGAACATCGAATCACAACCAAAGCCTCACAAGTCATACCCATGGGTAATGGTAATCACAAACTCATTCACGATCCTATGTTCAAACAAGGCGATCTTTGATGCACACGTGGAAACATCATTAATCAACTAGCTCTTGATTAGTCAAAACATGAATTCTCTCCCACAAACCAACAACAACCTCGAGCGACATCTAACCCACACAATCAAGCGGTATCGAGATGGGAGGATCGTGGTGCAACCGATTCGGAAAGACAGTATGATCGGGGAAGAGGTGGGTGGTAGAGGTTATGTTGGTAATCGAATCGAGGAAGGAATGGAAATCAAGGTCAAGCTAAGCCGATCAAATGTTATAACTATGGTGGTGAGGACACATTGCAAGGCGCACATCTCAAAACGTCCACGAGAATCTTGATTACTTGAGATAAGATCTTGCTTGTACAAGCTCGGGATAATGGTCTTTTGGACAAACGAGGAGTTGTTGTTTCTTCTTGAGGGCAATGCCAAGACCTATGATGCGAGATGTGGATGAGCGACCAATTCGGAGATAGGTCACAATCATCGAATGCCTTTCAAGTCGTTGATTGTGATGCATCGACTCGATGTGGATGATGGACCTCTGCACACACAATTTTTATGGCTAGCATTTCTCCAATGGTTTCTCCCAAGGTCTCTTCTTCACCACAAGTGGCCCATCCAAAGACAAACTCATCTCGGAGGTATTAAAATTATCGATGATCTTGATGTGCAAAGATGCATGACAAAGTACAATCAACTGAAACTTTTGAATCAAATATTGAAAATATGGATAGTATCAATGTTGTCCCATATGATCAATATGTGAAACAAAGTGAAAGTGAAGTTGTACCAAGTGATGCATCTTCTGCGATCAATAATGATTATGTTTTGATGAATTCACCGCATGTGCCTCGAGGATTACGTAGTTTTGAACTAAATGCCTATAAAGAACGTGTTGCTATTTATGAACAACGTGCAAAATTTGAGTTGACCACTCGTGAGCGGGAAATGGATGACCAAGTGCGTACAATCATTAGAAAAAGTAATTTTAGAAGAAGTATTAAAACAAGAGTTAAATTCCTTGCAAGAAAAGCTTTCTAAAGCGCTAAACAAAAACAAGAACTTCAAGAAAATGTGAAAATGCTTAAGCAAGAATTTAATGCAAAGGAATCAAAACTCTTGAGAGATTTTCTAATCGAAAACTTTGAAAACAAACTTGAAAACAAGTTGTACATACAAGGAACACCATTCAAACTACTCACATGATCACTAAGCATAGAGTTCTAGCGATAAGCATAGTGTTCCCATTATAGATAAACCCAACCACGAGTGCGGGAAGATAGCAAAAGCGACTCAAAGTGTGATCTATGATGGCAATGAGATTCTTAAACCTAGACAAAAACCTAGTTGCTTTGAGTGCAGAGAGGAAGATAAGAAATTAGATGAAATCACTAGGAGAAGATGAATAAGAAACTAAAGGATCCTAAATGCAAAGAGAAGAAAGTAATTATCACTCCCCATGACTACAAAAGGAGAATTGGATCTCCTTGAACATGTTTAAGCCTCAAACATTGTTGACTCCCGAACAAGTGTTACGGAAAATGGACTTAGATAAGCGAAAAGCGGAAAATATTGTTGAAACAAACCCTCCCTTAGGAAAATGCCTAAAGCAATGTGTATCCTCCCAATACACCAATGCATCTAGTTCCTAGAACTATTGCCACTAAAAGCAAGACCTTAATCGGTCAATACGTTATCTTTCAACTATTTGTTGATTTTGAGAAAACTTGCAAGAAAAGAATCACACCCACTGGAATTCTTGAAGGGAAAGGGTTTTGAACAAGCGAAAGAATGTTATCTAATCGAAGTCATGCCTTTCTTTAAACAACTAAAGACCATTTTGAAAGTCTTAAAAGGGAATGAATTTAGACATTAAAGAAATGGAAAAGGAATTTGATGCAATGATAGTTGAGGTTAGTGATTATGGCGTGCACTAAAATATAATGAGATTGAGAGGAAGAACTTGCATACATTGAATGAGACTCTTATTCTTGAATGTGTTGCTCAAGATATGTTTTTCATTTGCTACAAATTGTTCCATTAACGCTTCTCAATTTCATGAATTATCTATTGCCTGAAAGTCTCCCATGATCGTGTCATTGAGCTTGAAAAGACTAACTTCAAACTAAATGAGAAAATTGAGCTGGATGATCACGACAATTTGATTAAACATTTTTCTAAACTAGAGGTGAGCATTTTAATTTACAACTAAAATATCAACATCTTAAAGAAAATGTCAAAACTTCAAATATCACGACATCCTCGGATGCTCGAGTTTGATGCGGTTTTCAAATTAACAAGCGTGATGAGCGATTCAAGCTCATTGTAACACGATCGAAAAGTTGAAAGCCCAAATCTCTCAATTAAAGGGTCAAACGAACAATATGACGGGTTCCCAAATGCCTCCTCCTCTAGATTCTCGAAATTCTCAAGCGTTTCATCTTCAAAACCTAGTAAATGCATTACAAAAGGAAAGCGAAAGTTTTCTAGAAGAAAATGAAAAGGTTAAACGTCATTTCAATGAGTTATTTGAATCAATAAAGGTCACTCGTAACAAAAATAACGAACAAATAGCTTCATTGCAAAAGGAAATTGAGAATCGAAGAGTCGGGTAAAGGGAAAATGCCAATGACCAATGGGGAGAATGGTGTATCAAAGGTTCACTCTTGTAATAAATATGCTTTATCGTGAAATATGTCCTCCTCATCTCGGGAACAACAAACTTGCTATTCAAACATACTTCTCATCCCTTAAGGATTGCCTAGAATGTCTGCGTGAGATTGTTGAAGAGGATAAGTTAGAGAAACCTCATGATAATGCAATTGGACATGCATGCTTATATGCCAAACGATCTCAAGAAATCCTAGAATGCTTGATCACAATATGTCCTAAGTCATTAGGTGAGAGAGTTAATCCTTTGATTCCATGTGCTATGCCTAGTGCCAAGTATGCTATTCATTCGATGCCCAATGTATTGAATGTGAACCTTAGTGTGCCTTCAAGTAGTTCAGATTCCAAATCTTTGAATGCTAAGAAAGCAAACACTAGTGTGGACTCTAGAAGTTCAAATCACAGTAACTCTAGTGATAAGAAAGTGAACCTTAGTGTGCCTGCATGTAGTTCAGATCCCAGCACATCTAAACAGGTGAAGCAAAGAGTAGTAAAACCAACTAATGTTCCCATTCCTCTCTGAGTGTCGGTGACATTAAAGGGAAGCGGTCAAGGTCTCAAGACAATACAAGGAATGATAGGACCTCATGAAGCTAAGAATGTGCCTTTGGAAAAGAGTGAAGAACAATCTAGGAACTTTAAGTTTGAGCCAAATAAAACGAATCGTGTTGATTCTAGTATTAGCCATAGGCGTCTTGTAATTAATTCGATTCGATACTATTTGCAAACCTTGTATTGATGTCTGCTTGAATTACATCTCTAATCATGAATGTGGTGTTAATGTTTTGCCTAATGATGTTAATTGTCCGATTAATATGGTTAATGCTAAAAATCATGCTAAGAAGGCTAAAAGGCAAAAGCGAAAAAAAGTTAGAAAACAATGGAAACCGGGAAGAACATTTAGTAAGATAGGCTATCATTGGATACATGTTGGTCATAAGGCTAATCGAGACAATGCCCGCTAGAAAATGGATGCCTCTTGGTAGAACTATTCCCTTAAGAAGTGAGCACACTTTGAATAGGGCTATCTGAACACTAATCTTGCATCTATTCATAATGATTCCATTGCCTTAAACTCGATATGAATGCTTCTATTTACGATGTGGGTGTTCCAACCATTGTTACTAACCAAATGGAACCCATTCTTGCATGGGGATCCCAATTATCGATTATCCATTCTTGTGCATGTTCAATGCTGCAGATCGTTCAAATCGTTACGTGGTACACGGACTCAGTTGTTCCAAGCATATGGTTGGCGACCGGTCACGGCTCATGAACCGTGAGCAAATTCATCGGAGACGATTAGATTCGGAATGATCATTTCGATGCTATTATGGGTTATGGATACTATGTTGTTGGCAAAGTGTTATCTCCGGGGTTTACTATGTAGAAGGTCTTGGTCACAACTTGTTCTCTGTTGGTCAATCTGCGATTACGATCTAGAAGTAGCCTTGAGAAAACATACATGCTTCGTTAGAGAACTTGATGGTAAGGAACTTTTAAGAGGTTCACGTGGTTCAAATCTATACACCATCTCTATCGAAGATATGATGAAGTCTTCTCAATTTGCTTCTTTGTCAAAGGCTTCTAAAACAAAGTCATGGTTATGGCATCGTCGTCTCAATCACACGAACTTGGCACCATCAATGATCTCACGAGAAAGGACTTAGTTGTAGGTTTACCTAGACTCAAGTATGAAAAATATCATCTTTGTTCGACATGTCAATTGGGAAAAAGCAAAGTATGCCCATAAACCCAAACCCTACTTTCTCATCACGAAGTTCTTCATACAATTCATATGGATTTATGTGGACCAATGAGAGTGCAGAATATATTTGGGAAGAAATATGTGTTAGTTGTGGTTGATGATTACTCTAGATTCACAGGGTCAAGTTCTTAAGGACAAAGGATGAAACTCGATATCATCATCAAACTCATCAAGCATTGCGAGTTCGACTTAACAAAACCGTCGAATTATCGAGCAAATAATGGGCGGGTTTGTTAACAAACAACTTAGTGAATTTTATGAAAACATTGGAATCGACCATCAAAGAAGTGTTCCACGAACTCCTCAACGAGCGGTGTAGTTGAAAGAGCGAAATCGAACTCTTGTAGAAGCGGCTAGAACAATCTTTGATTTACTCAAAGGTTCCAATGTTTCTCAGGTGAAGCTATTGCCCTGCATGCTACACACAAAACCGTTCCACGATTCACCTTGTTCATGGAAAAACTCCATATGAACTTGTCCACAACGAAAAAACCTAATCTCTCTTTCCTTCGTGTGTTTGGTGCATTATGTTATCCAACTAATGAGGACAAGACTTAGGCAAACTTAGAGCTAAAGCGGACATTGGAGTATTTGTTGGGTATGCATCTAACAAAAGGGATACGAATCTACAACAAAAGAACCCGAAATATCATGGAAACAATTCACGTTACGTTTGATGGTGACCGGTCAAATGGCTCTGGACAATCGATTCGGGACCCGCACTTCAAAACAGTCCCATTGGTTCATCCTTGTTCCAAACTCCTCTCAAGAAACTCCATATGTACCTCCATCCGAAGATGATTTAAAGAAATTGTTTGATCCTATGTTTGATGAACTTTATGATCCAAGTACTAATGAGGTGTCGATTCCTACAACAGAGGTGCTCATATTCACCGTGAATGAAGTCAATCCCTCGGTCTCAATATCTTTAAGTCAAGAAGCGCCTCTGCGATCCTTGATCTCATCAACAAATCATCATTCTTCAAATGTACATCATGGAACTATTTACGGCATCAATGATGAAGTTAATCCCTTTGCTACTCACGAAGATGCTCCATTTGAAAACATATTTGCTCACGAATCATCATCGAACCATCTTCTTGGGAGACATCGACTCTGCTACCTCGGTCCCTCAACAAGCGCCACATGAACACCTTAGAAAATGGACTCACGATCATCCACTAGACAACATCATTGGAAATCCCTCTCGTCACCGTATCAACACGGAAACAACTTGCAACCGATGCCTTATGGTGCTTCTTCAACTC
The DNA here is from genome assembly GCA_022545495.1 of Chrysanthemum lavandulifolium. NCBI lineage: Eukaryota > Viridiplantae > Streptophyta > Magnoliopsida > Asterales > Asteraceae > Chrysanthemum > Chrysanthemum lavandulifolium. The sequence continues at coordinate 242,297,924 of CM040239.1, read as the reverse complement.
CGTACTATCTAAGATCGAACCAAAGATGTTAAAACCGCCATGAATGAAGATAGTTGGTTCAATGCCATGCAAGATGAAATTCATGAGTTTGATCGACTTGATGTATGGGAGTTAGTACACTCGAGATGTGCTATGATTATTGCTCTTAAATGGATCTTCAAAGTGAAACTTGATGAGCATGGTGATGTGTTGAAGAACAAGGCTCGATTAGTTGCTAAAGGATACCGTCAAGAGGAGGTATTGACTTTGAAGAATCTTTGCTCCGGTTGCTCGAATCGAGGCAATCGAATCTTTTGGCTAATCTTGCTAGTAAGAACATGGTAGTCTATCGGATGGATGTGAAGGCGGCATTTACGAGCGGAGACCTTAAAGAAGTCGTCTCGTCGGCCAACTGAAGGATTTGTAAATCAAGAGCATCCTACTCACGTTTATCATTTGAAGAAGGCTCTTTACGGTTTAAAGCAAGCTCGAGGGCATGGTATGATACCTTTGTCAAAGTTTCTTCTATCTACGGATTTAGCAAAGGAGCGATTGATCCAACATTGTTCACCGAAGTCGAGAAAACATTTAATTCATGTTCAAATTTATGTTGATGATATTATTTTGCCTCGGCAGACCCAATGGAATGTGATCGTTTTCAAATGAAATGAGTTCAAAATTTCAAATGTCAATGATGGGACAAATGTCATTTTCTTGGGATTACAAATTTCGGAAAGTCCGGAGGCATTTTCATAAATCAATCTAAATATGCAAGCTGAGATCTTAAAGAAATTTGGATTTGATTCAAGTGATCATGTTGACACTCCATGATTGATCGAACCAAACTAGATGAGGACCACTCGGGGATCATGATTGACCAAACAAAATATCATTGTATGATTGGATCACGATGTACCTCACGGCTAGTAGACCAGACATCTTGTTCATTGTTTGCATGTGTGCTAGATACCGAGCTAAGCCTACTAAAAGGCACCTTGAAGCGGTTAAGCGGGTCTTCGGTATCTCCAAGGAACCATCAATATGGGTCTTTGGTACCGAAGGACACATGTCACTAACGGACTATCGAGATCTTGATCATGCGGTGTCAAGATACTCGTCAAGTACATCGGAAGTGCTCGGTTTTGGGTGATAAGCTTGTGGTGGTCTTCAAAGAAGCAAATGAGTACTTCTATTTCCTCTGAGAGGTTGAATACATAGCCATGTCATCTTGTTGTGCTCAAATCTTATGGATGAGATCTCGATTATCGACTATGGCTTTGAATTCAACAAAATCCTCTACATCTATGATAATAAAGTGCTATTGCTCTCTCATGCAACAACGTTCAACACTCAAGAGCAAAGTATATCGACATTCGACATCATTTCATCGGGGAACAAGTGGAAAAAGGTGTGGTGGAACTCTATTTTGTGAGGTCTCGAATATCGGTTAGCGACATCTTCACCAAAGCTCTTCCAAGAGAGCGTTTGAGTTTATTCTTCCACGACTAAGCTTGAAAAGCCTTCAACTGAAACACTCAAGCGTCTTGGGGAGGAAGACGAGGAGTAAGGTCAATGCTCATCTATCTCTTGTATATATCTATTCGAAAATCAAAATACAAAATTATAAAACCTTCAAAATCAATAAAAATCTGAAAAATTCAAAAAATCTTCAAAAAAAAATATATATTGTCAATTTGTTATGCTTTTTCTCGGTTCGACAATATCTACGGTCTTTGTCTTTATCATTCAAAGAATGACACGGGACTTTAGATGTTGTTCGAATTAAAAAAATAATAATAATAATAATAATAATAATAATAATAATAATAATAATAATAATAATAATAATAATAATAATAATAATAATAATAATAATAATAATAATAATAATAATAATAATAATAATAAATAAATAAATAAAAATTGAGAGAAAGAGAAACAATGGTTTATTGTCATTTCGAGCAGTAACCCATTTTTCAAAGAAAGAACAGAGCCATACTTTATCATGTTTTCATAATTTCGTGCTCTGATTCTACAAAAATTTATCTGCTGAAAACTAATTGCTATGGAAAATAACTCAGTCTCTATTTTTGATAATCATCTGGACTTATTTGTGAATACATCAATCTCTCAATCAACAACCTATGTCATTGATTGAGGGGGAGAATGATTTCAATTAAATTTAAAAGTTATTTGGCATTAAATTGTTTTCAAAAGATATTCATGCATGTTTGATCAATGGAGTTTAAAGTCTTAAAATCCGATCCTTATCAGTTAAAACGCTTTCATAATCAAGTCACAATTCTCCTTAAAAGCTTTCAAAATCAATTTAAATCTATAAGAGATCACAAATCTCAAATGATTTGATAATTGTGATCGGGGAGAATGTGTGATTTAAATTGGTTTAAAGCGATAATTCGGTAAATGGTTTTATAAAGATGTACATGCTATCCTTCCTACATGTGACAAGCGATTTCAACTTTTCTATGCACATGTTGAGGGGCATCTATCTTAAACCTATGATTTGAAACGTGATCACTTATCTCAATGTGCGGGTTCCTCTAGTATGTGCAAAACTCTTTTCAAATCTCGAGGCACATATTGAGGGGAGCAAAATTATGAAAATCTTTTCAAATCTAGATGTTGATATCGTTTAGAAAATGGTATTCAAAGAAGTTAATTCTTTCTCTTGCCTCCATGTGCAAAACGATTTCAAATATTTGATGCACATGTTGAGGGGAGTTCTCGTTCTAAAATATCAAAACAATTCGGTACAAAATGTTTTGATAATATATCACAAGTATCTGGATTGATTTTCAAATGGTTTTCAATTGGTTCAAATGGCGGATGAACAATACCAAATAGACCGACCAACTTTACTTTATATGCGGTGATATAAGGATGATAAGGTTAGGTATGTGTTCCCATGATCCGCGAGCCGGAAGGATCTACCAGGGACTATCCACTAGTTAGTGTAGAGTTCTTAGGTATGATGAAAAAGGAGAAAATGAGAAATGGGAAGAGTGCGGATCGAGGTCTGAGCTAGTCTTGGAATAAACCCAACAAGGTTCTAGTTATGAAGTCTCGGTAAGCTTGAAGGGGTTGAAGAATGAAAAACAAGCGAATGTGAAAAGGGTGAAAACAAATAGCCCTCCATCAATTCAACCTTAGAGCGTAAACCGGGTTCAATACATATACTCTTGGTTGTTACTAAGGTAACATCGGTATTGAAGACAAGGCGTCATGGACCCGGTGGCGCTTGCACTAAACTTCCAAAGCCACTCAAGTTCCTCTTAAAGGGCTTGCTTCATTCTCACGGGAACCGACATAATCTATCGACTTTCTCTTAGAGATGGTTGATATTGAAGTAGGAGACCCTCTCCCAGTCTCGGCACATGAACCAAATATGCACAATTGAGTCTAGAGCCACGAGATCATCAATAAATCTCATTAGGACACTTTCAATGAAGACTCTCTGTTTCACACAATGTGGAAGAGAGATTATATCTTGAGTTCTCGCATTATCCTTGTGGTATTGCGGAACATCGAGTGATGTGTATACATATTCACAATGAAGATGGAATGCCTTACGGAGCCAACATCAAACAAGCTCTGGTAGGTGGCATGTGAGATCTATTATATAGATCAACCATGTGACAACCGAGCGAAACAATGGGGCGATTCAATCTCTTGAATCAATCTGGTTCGAGTTATGGATTGACGGATACCTTTGAAAAACAGTCTTTGTGCTTAATAACTCTTGGTCTTTTGCACATCGACCGTGTACTAATTTTCAAATCAAAGGTGTTTTATGATTGATAATTGATTTTTAATAAAACCTTCGTTGTATTGGAAAAACAATTTCTATTGAGCAATACTCGATTGATTTTCAAATCTCTTTTCATCAATCGGTGGACTTAAATTATTTGGTTCACTCACTCCGTGTTGTCTTCTTTGAGACGTTCGGTTTGAGAACGACTAGAGCAATTGCGAAACCACATCAAGGAAATTCATCGAATTATACGATCACAGGCGGTACATGTCTTGATCAATGGGGAACCGTGGGCGTGTACCTCAATTCAACTAAAGTGGTCAAAGACACTTTTATGCGCTTTATTGCTAAGCTGTTGTATGCGAGTGCGCCCGACGTTTGCGGTGATCGAATTAAGCGGTCAATCCATAGCCGCATGCTCACTTAACACATTCATCTCAAAAGAAATCATGATTAGTGCATCAATGACTCGATATTTTCACTCCATGCTTCTCTACTGCTGCGCCAATATCATGAATCAGCGAAAGCTTCCGTTACTCGATGAGAAGATTTCATGATCCGAGTGTGAGCATGTCGGTCCGAAAGTCACAACATCACATAATACCAACACCACAATGGATGTCTCGGAGATTTTGATGGTGATGATCTCAAAAGTGGCTCAAAGTTATTATCACGTGGATCGGGAAAAGACCTCCACCGGAGTAACCAAACATGCAATGTGAAGAATCAATGACTACGAGCTTAGGAGCAAAGTACTACATCAAGAATGCAAGAACAATTGTTAATGTAATATCTATTTGTATTCAATGTAATTTTAGTTCATGATTGAGGTGACCTCCTTAGGGAGATTGTTAGGAATTAGAAATTCCATGTATTAAAGAGTCGGTCACCTCAAGTATATGTAATCGTAAAAAGCTCGTAGTCGTAGTTAGTTCAAGCTAAGTAGTATTTAGTTAAGTAACACCGTGGAGGACGGACGGGTCTTTACCCACTGTATGCACGATCCACGACCCGTTGTGTGGCGTAAGACTATAAATACTCTCTACCTCCCAGTTGGAATAATAAGATCTTTCTTTCTCTCATAAGTTCCCTAAACCTCTAACTTTCTCTCTAGAACTCACTTTATCGCCCACTTTGTGTTATGGTTTGATGTGTATGTGAAATCCATATCTTACATATTTAGTAAAATCCCATGAAAGAATCTAGTTCTCTTTAATCATAGAGTTATAAAATCCGTGAAACCATGTCTACCAATGTGCCTACAATCATCTCTCTCAGAACGTTCACAATGGTTCAGATACTCGTCCACCCATGCTTGTGTTAACTATGACTCATGGGCTCAACGATTAGGTTGTATTATCCGGGAAAGGAAAATGGAGTCAACATTCTCAAGTCAATTGATGAAGGACTTTATCAAGTTGAGAAAACTAGAGACATACTTGATCTTTACTGTAGATGGAACAATGATCTTTGGATTGGACGGACTAAAGGCGTATGATGAGCTTAGTGATAAGGAGAAAAGAGATTTGATCTCGATATTAGGGCTTGAAACATTATACTTCAAGGTCTTCAAAAGATATCTACAAGTCGATCAATCACAACACCGATCAATCTCGGTTCGAATTAACTAAGGAAGACAGAGAATCACAATCAGATGATGAATTTGAGCACTTTAAGATGAAACCGGAAGAAAGTGTCTATGAATATTACGAGAGATTCCACAAGCTTGTGAATGATATGAGGAATATAAAAATGACCATGCCAAATATTCAGCTGAACTCAAAGTTTGTGAACAACATAAATCCCGAATGGCACAAATTTGTCACCTCTGTGAAGCTAACCGGAGGATTGAAGAATACCAACTATGAGCAGCTGTATGCCTTCCTTCTTGAATGAGAGACATGCTATGTTTGAGCGAAGGATTCTTGAGCAGTTCAAATCTAAGCAGGAGAATCAAGTTCGTCAAATGATTCAATGACCTTCACACCAATATTGGAATTACCACCAAAGCTTCTCAAGTCATACCAACAGAAATGGTAACTACAAACTCATTCCGGATCCATCATACAAGCCTCCTTACTCAAACACATTCATGGAAAATGATGAGTGTGTAAATACTCATCATTTTTAGTCAATCTGACTAAAACGTCTAAAATGCTCAAATGCATCAAAATATTGAAAATATTCCAAAATTGCATTTATATGTTTCGGATGCAAAATGTTTAAAATCGATGAAAAATGAGCAAAGTTTGCATAATTGGCGATTCAGGTCCCCAAGTTTCAAAAATTGTCAAAAATAGTCCACGAGTCAAAATTTCAAAAGAAAAATCACCAAAGGTCCTTTTTAAATCATAACTTGTCAAATTTAGTCCTTTGGTGAAAAATATCAAAAGTTTGAGAAAATTACAAAAATGGTCCTTCAACTTTGAAAATTGGCAGAAATGGCCCCTGGAAAAATTGAAAATGGCAACTTTGGTCCTTGTAATATAAACACTTGTCAAATTCAGTCCTTGGAGCAACTTTGAGAGATTGGCAGCCTAGGTCCCTACGGTTTCAGAAATTGCAAGTTAAGTCCTTGTATTAATTCTACTTTGGACTTGTCAAAATGGCTTTTGGACCCCACCTTACCAAATGACCCACGCGATTGTCTTTTTGGACCCCTCTTTATTTAATACCACCAAACCACATTTGACCACCTCCTTCCTCTCTCTCACGGCCACCCAAACCACCATCATCACCCCTCATCTTCACTGCTAACACTCAACAATCATCACTATCCCTACTCGCCCTCCCAAACACAACAAGCCAAGAGTGCAATTAATGCTTTCTCCAACCCTATACTCAAGCTCCACCGTTAAAGCCGCTTTTGGCGCCAAAAGCTTTGAATGGCCAAGATCAATTGCGGTGATCAATGGTCATTTTATTAGTGGATATGTCCAAAAGTGAGAGAAGATGATTTGGGTGTATAAAAGGCAAAAAGAAGCAATGAGAGAGAGTGAGTTTTAGTTTTAAAACAATGTATGTCGTTTTACTTATTGTCAAGTCTTAACTAGTTTGTATTTGTATTTTCAAGTTTATTTGTATCAAATAACAGTTTCTAAGTGTATTTCAACTCTGTTTAATCATCAATTCCAAGTTTAGTTCATATTTCATATTTGTGTCCTTTGTTGAAGTTATTCTTGTCAAACTCCTTTGTTGAAACTTGTAGCAACTCAATTTCAATTTCAAACAAGCTCATATAAGCTCATAATAGCTTTACGTAAGCCTCTAATCAAGTTTTAAGCAATATTGAAACCCGGTCAACAAAAGTCAACATGGGTAAGAAACATGATGCGAGCAGGAAAGGGTGATGCGAGCATGGAAATGGGGTGATTCTGATTATTTGGGTTGGATTTGATAGGTTAGTGGTCTTGGGTTCACATTTTGCTAGCCATTGTGGCTTTGGACATTTGTAAGTCAAGTTCAAGTTCTCATGCATAATCAGATTTGTAGTTTAAATCTGTTAAACCGGTTCTAATAGTAGTAATTCGGTTATAATAAGTTAGTTTGATCATAAAAATAAGTAGGTTCATTGTTGAAATCTTTTGTGCAAAATCGGGTTATAAAGGAGTGTTTGGATTGGTGATCTATCTGTCTTTTAGGGTTGTTCGATGGTTAATTTCTCTTGTTTCATGTTTGTCTAGCCTAAGTATGTTCATTTGAGTCAATATTTGGTGCTTGCAACCACTAAAAGTCAAACTTGCACCTAAATCGGTCTTCTTACTTCTTCGTTGGAGTTTTAGGATTAGCAAATCATTGTTTTGTGTTTAGAAGTCTATAAAATTGATTGCATTAGGTTCATAACATCATATAACATCTACATCAATAATAAAATTGGATTCAAAATCCATTTTGGTCAAAGTTCTTCAATATCATCATAAAGTCAAAAGTGTGCAAAGTCGGTTTGGGCTCATTTAGGAAGAATTATTTTGAGTTTATTTCGGGACTTACTCGGTGAGACTTGGTATTTTAGAAACTTCAAGCTGGTCCTCTTTCTTATCCGTATTTTGTAAAATTTTATGAAATTTTATAAGCTTCAAACAAGCTCATCTTTTGGGACCTAAGTGCCTGCTCCAAACTTCGCGATTGACATTGAGTTTTCTCAAATTTTGTGCAAGGTGCAGAGCTCATAAGAGCTTATCATAGTCGATTTTTGGTGAAATTGATCTCAACCAGTCTGCTTTAGGTTCCAATCAGTAGTTTTCGGTTTGAGCTTATTTTTAGTCGGTACTTGTGCTTAAAGTTGGTACCCAAAACTCATTTCTAGCTTAAAACTCATTGCATCAAATCTTTGTAGTTTGTTATTCGTGGTTTATGCTTGTTGATATTGGTTGCATTTCAGTACTTTTAGCACATTAGAACTTCATAATCGATTGGGTGGCTTGTTTGTTTCATTTGGCTTATTTTAGTGCTTATTTATAAGCACTTGTTTTAGATTTCATTTTCTTACAAACAAGCACTTGTTTTCTAATTTTCTCAGATTCCTTATATAATTTTAGAGTTTTCCTGAAATTTTCAAATTTTCTAAGTTGATTTGCTATTTTTCTTAATTTAAATTAGTTTTTAAGCATTTTAAATAGCATTTAATATAAAAATTCGAAAGGTTCAAAAAATAAGTTTTCAATTTTCTTAGGTTTAGATAAATATAAAAAGTAAAAAAGTAATTTTCCAGATTTTTCATAGTTTATTTTGTAATTTTTAGTAATTTAAATAGTTTTAAATAGTTTAAAATTCATAAAAATACAAAAATAATCGAAAAATACAAAAATAGTTTTGAAAATTCTAATTTGATATTTTAGACTTTTCAATTCATAATTTTATTTTTAAAGCTTTATTTCCTATTTTCTTGTATTTTAGGTAATTATTAAATAGTTAAAATAGTTTTAATTAATAATAATTAATTAGATAGTTGTAAAAATAATTTTCTTTTTCTAAAAGTTTCTTTTATCATTAGGATTATAAAATATCATTTTCATATTTGTAGGGTTAATATTGCTTTAGTTTCACGTTTTTAATTGTACGTCGCGTAATTTTTAATTCAATATTATAAAAACATAAAACAAAAACATCATTTTAAATATAGTGATAGCGTTTATTTAATAGATTTTATCTTTTAATCTCCTTTAATTTGCATTTAAGCCGTTTTAATTTGTTGGCTTTTCGTAGTTATAATCATAATCAAATCCTTTTCCGTTCAAATTTCGATCACTAAACGTTTGATAATTCATCGCATAGCTCGCTTTCGGACATAACGACCGGGAGACTCTATACTCCTCGGATCTTCATTGAGTTCGTGTTCAAACTGTTTTAAGGTTCTTACGATGCGCCATTCACAAGTGGCGGGCTTGTGTGAAAACCTTGGCGGTTTTGCGCATCAAATTTTGGCGCCATTGCCGGGTGTCTTGATCTATCTTCCGTCTAGCGATTAGTTGTTTGAATACTCACTCTTTGTTTATATCATCCATCTCCATCTATATATATATATCCATATTTCCTTATAAAAATCCAAAAACCCAAAAACAAGCAAAAAGCGTATAAAACATAAAAATATTTTCTTTTGTTTCTATATGTATCAAATAATAAAAATACAAAAAGATTAAATGTTTTCTTTAATAATAACAACAAAAGATTACCACATAAACCAAGGCGTTGCACTACCTAATTGGGGTGCGACCATAATAAGTTCCCGAACTAAAGATTTAAAACTTGCCTTTGTGTCCTTGTGATTGGTGTACCTTTTCAAAGAAGCCATTCATATTGTGATTATTGGTTAAGTTCACTTTGTTTTGCCTCGATTTTGTGTTAATTGATTTTGTTGTGATATCGACGTTTGAACCGAGAAAACCCATAAAGATTCTTCTCACCACCATTTTTATAACCGTCTTCATAATTCTCATTCTCATCTGAAAGATTTTCATAATTCCATTTCTCTCCTTAACTCGAGATTCCTTAGAGTTAACTTTCGTGTATCTTGCTCTCTCTTCTAGATCCGTGAGCCCATTTCGTGAGCTTGTCAAGATTCCAGAAGGCGTGTTCGTAGACTTTCGCTCCATCGATCGGATCGAGATCCGGATGCTCACACTACTTCCGTTATCATGGCGGAAGAAGCGCCTATGTGTGAGCTTCTCCGGCGCCCATCGGCGGGTATGGAGATGCTATCGTTGTACCACCATTGTGGTGAAAATTTTGAACTCAAGACCGGTTCTTGAATCTTGTAACCTCGAAATCGATTCTCGGTTTTGGCGGGATGATCCTCATGCTCATATAAGATGGTTTAACAAGATTGCATCTACCATCAAGTATAAGAATGTCCCCGATCTTGTTAACCTTCTTCATTCCCATTTTCTCTTGAGGGGCAAGCCGGTTGGCTTGAAAAACAACCCCTCGGTCTATTGAGACATGGGAAGATCCGGTGAAGAAATTTGTGAATGAATTCTATCCGCCTTCCAAAACCACGAGTCTAAAAATGAAATCATCAAGTTCACTCAAAAGTTTGATGAATCCTTGATGAATCGTGGGATCGTTTCAAGGAATTGCTTCGAAATGTCCTCACCACGGTTTCTCGAGTTGATGCAACTCGATACTTTCTACAATGGGTGAGTCAATCGATCAAGATTCTCTCAATTCCTCCGCGGAGAAATTTCCTAAGCAAAGCATCAAAGAAGCTTTAGCGATAATCGAAAACAAGTCTAAAGTCCGCCTTGCACGAAGCAAGCGATTGTTTCTCAAGTCGGTGTTGGTCCTTCTTCTTCTTCATCGCCGTGAGTCAATCTAGCACCGATGCTAAGATTGATAAACTCATGGAAGCTATTCGAACTTTGGTTCTCTCCAGCGGAAGAAAGTCTCTTTTCCACAAACTTCACCTCTGTTGAAGTTAAGAAAGTGGAAGTCAGTATTTACTGTGGTGGCCCCATGCTTACTATAGCTGTATGGCCACCGATGGTAACCCTTTTGAAGCCAATGTTGTGGGCGGGATGTCTAATCAAGGAGGCAATCAATATCGTGCTCTATAGACACGAACCACCGTCTAACCACTACTCGGACCTTGTTAATACAAATATCGTCATTAAGCGTTATTTATATTTTGATCTTTGCCTAAGTTTTGTTAACGACAAAAGTAAATTTAATTTATAAAAGCTTAAAGCTTGTCAAGTTTATTAGATATTAAAACAAGCTTTCTCAAACAATATATTCATCATTCAAGCATTTACATTTATGATTAGTAACATCTTGATATGACTCTAATCATTATGTATGATAGTAGTTTGTAGAATGTGTTAGGTTCTTAAAACCAAACACTACTTAAGCATTGCATATGTCTATTAATAGTAATACAACATTTTAACATCATGTATTACATCATGGAGATCATTGGAAGATTCCATTAGATATTTTGTGAAGATTTGTACTCTTCATATCTTACACAATCTTACTTAGATAGAGTTGACTTTAGGCAAGATTTGATATCTTGATTTGTCGATGGCGGTACCAATTGGGTACAGGCGGAACCCTTTTAGGGGTCCGCGGTCCGTCAGACGCTCTCATCAAATTGGCTATAAATAGCAATGCCAAGCCAAGTAGTTTTCATCCCTTTCTAACATACTCTCATACATATCTTCTCTCAACCTTTCTAACTCGGTTTCATATCATATTAGTGATCTCTTTTGTAGCAAAGAAGATCAAGTCATATTCAAGCTTCAACGAGAAGTTGGAAGTCTTGTTTGTTTAGTGTTGTATGATCTAGTGTTGATCCATACTTCATTGTTGTATCAAACCATCATAATCTTGTGAGTGTGAGTGGTTAGTATTTTAGTCCTCAAAATACTTTGTGTGTGGGAGTAGTTGTACCCTTGGAAAGAACTCGACATCTAGCTTAGTGTCGGAAATAGTGTAGCGAAGTGTAAAGGTTTTCTCCGCGGTGAAAGGAGCTTGTTGACTAGTGAAGTTAAACTCTCGAGTGTGAGACTCGGGGGTGGAGTAGGGCAAGGAAAAAGAGTCCTTGTAGGCGAACCACTATAAACAACTTGTTGTGGTTTGATCATTTCTTTCCTTGCTTACTTATTACATATTGCTTGCATATTTCATTAACATACTTAAGATCAATATCAATTGATCTTTCAATAAGTTCAAAACAAAGTTTTTAATCGGTAAACTATTCAACCCCCTCTAGTTTTCTACAATTGGTACGAGCCTCGTTGCTCAAAGAATTTCTAAAATAACTTGTATTTTATAAACTTGAAGCGATCCATGGATTACGAAAACTTTAAAGAAGGGCAATCTATGCAAAGACCACCACTCTTTGAAACCAATGGATTTATCTATTGGAAAAACCGTTTTGAAACATATGTAAAATCAAAAGATATAGATCTTTGGTTTATTATTGTTAAAGGAGATTTTAGTTCTACAACAAAGGATATTTCGTTGATGAACAAAAGAAATTAGTTGCTAAAAATAATGAAGCTAAAATGATGCTTTATAATGCTTTACCTAGAAAAGAATATGAAAGAATTTTTATGTGTGAAACCGCCAAAGATATTTGGGAATCTTTAATTGTTACACATCAAGGTAATTCACAAGTCAAGGATAACAAAATTGATCTTCTTGTTCAACAATATGAACAATTTGTTATCCACGAAGATGAAACCATTGATTGTGGCTTTGCTCGTTTAACACTATCATTACATCACTTAAAGCACTTGGCGAATCTTTTCGTAGTAAGAACTTTGTCGGAAATTTCTTAGAGCACTCCATCCCAAATGGAGCTAAAGTGACCGCTATTGAAGAATCAAAGATCTCTCAATAATGTCACTAGGCGAGCTAATTGGCAACCTCAAAGTTCACGAAATGGTAATGGAGAAAGATTACGAGATCATCAAAGGAAGAAAGGAAAGATCAAATCCGTTGCTCTTAAAGCAAAGGCGGAATCAGCGATGATGGTGAATCTTGTTCCGATAGTGAAGATGAGGAGTATGCCATGGCGTTAGAGATTTCAAGAAGTTCTTTAGAAGAAGAGGAAAGTTTGTAAGACAACCTCGAGAAGAAAAGAAGCCATTCGAAAAGATCGGGATGATAAGAAGATCAAAGGTGAAAGAAAGTGTTTTAGATGTGGTGATGCAAGTCATCTCATGGGAGAATGTCCCAAGCCTCCTAAGAGCAAAAATCAACGAGCTTTTGTAAGTGGTGCTTGGAGTGATAGTGAAGGCGATGAAGAATCAAGCAAGGAAGAGATCGCTCTAATGGCACATGAGTCAAATGAGGTACTTTCGATTCTTCTTATTCTTCCATAGATGATGACACCTTGCAAAAACAATATAATCAATTGTGTGAGCTAAGTCTAAAAATCATAACTAAAATAAATTTCTAAAAACTAAAAGGAGTTTTGGAAAATGAAGTATATGAGTTAAAAGAAAAAGCAAAAGCGACTTGAAAAGGAAAAGCAAATGACAATGATTGTAAATCATGTCAAGAGCTAAATCTTGAAATAGAAAAACTAAAGCTCACACAAGAAGTTTTAATAGAAAATAATTCTAAGTTTAAAGGTTTAACAAAAACATCGCTATTGCCGATGAAATAGTTAAAATCCATAAAACACCGGGAGACATGAATGGGCTAGGGTTTAATGAAGTTTTAATTCCTAAGAGTCAAAACAAAGCGGCGAAAAGGGCGAACATTACATCAAAGCTGCTGGCATGCGGCCACGGACGAACGGAACCAAAAAGGGTTCCGTCCGTTGTATAAAGCAGTACCGCGGTACTTGATGAGCAGAATGTTACATGTCTGACCGTCTTGAATTTGTTAAAATAACAAAGAAAACCAATGATAATGCTAAACTAAAACCGACCATTATATCGGGAGTAGGACTTATTAAAATGAATTTAGATCAAAACTACTCAACAACGACATAAAACTTCTTTTGCCAACGCCCTTTCCTAAGAGCAACCACAACGTTCAACATAACTACCAACACAGCGGTTGGAATCAAAACTTTCTAGACCATATCAAACTCCAGATTACATGCCATGGAACCCTTATCCATCATTTCCATACATGAATCAAATAAATGGTATGTTTAACCCAAGCGGACCCATGAGATATTGGGGACCAAATGTTTGAGTTATTAACTTCTTAGGTATGTTTGAAAGTTGGATTGGAACACGATGAATGGATAAAAGATAGTGGATGCTCACGACACATGACGGGCAACAAAGTCTCTTCTCATCATACCAAGAGTATGGCGGAGGTAATGTCACTTCGGTAGCAATCTCAAAAGCAAAATCATTGGCAAAGTACGATTGCTCACAACTCTCTAACTATTGAAAATGTTGCTCATGTGGATAGGTTAGGATTTAATCTACTTAGTATTAGCCAACTATGCGATAAAAAGTATAAAGTACTATTTGATGAAAATGGTAGTAAAATACTAAAGATGGTATCACCATAGCTAAAGGAGTTAGGAAAAATAACATATCGTCATGAAAATAGATAAAACATATAATGACAAACTTTGCCTAACAACATTAGGCGATAGCTCATCTCTTTGGCATAGGCGGCTTAGGTCACGCTAATATGAGACTTATACAAAACTTATCTTCAAAAGAGTTAGTTAGGAATTTGCCAAAACTAAAATATGACCAACACTTTTGCGGCGCTTGCAAAATTGGTAAACAAACACATAGTAGTCACAAATCTAAAAACATGGTATCTACATCTAAGTGTCTAGAATTATTACATATGGACTTGTTTGGACCATCCGCTATAAGAAGCTATGGAGCAACTTATACACTTTGGTCATAGTAGATGATTACTCAAGGTTTACTTGGGCGTTATTTTGAAAACCAAAAATGAAGCTTTTGATAAATTTGAAATACTTAGCAAGAAAATTCAAAATCTTCTAGGTGTCAAAATTGTGTCGATCGAGCGGATCATGGTCGTGAATTTGACAACGAAACTCAATTTGGAAACTTTTGTGATACAAATGGTATAACACATAACTTTTCCGCTCCACGAACACCTCAATCAAATGGAGTAGTAGAGCGTAAAAATAGAACAATTCAAGAAATGAGTAGAACAATGCTTAATGAACAAAACATTCCTCAAAAGTTTTGGTGTAGCTTGATTGACACTTCTACATATATTTTAAATAGAGTCCTAATCGTCCTTTCTAAACAAAACACCATATGAACTTTATAAAGGTAAAAAGCCAACATTAGGATATTTTAAAGTCTTTGGTTGCAAATGTTTTATTCTTAACACTAAGGATTATCTCACCAAGTTTGACCCAAAGTCTTATGAAGGTGTATTTCTTGGTTACTCTCAAACTAGTAAAGCTTACATTGTCCTAAATAAAGAAACAATGATAGTCGAGGAATCGTTGAACATAACATTTGACGAAAGTCCACCTCCTCTAAGACATCACCTTTGGTAGATGATGACTTAGTTGAAAGTCAAATAATTGAAAGTCAAATTAATAATAACAAGGAAGATGAACCATTAAATAAGGAAATTGTCAACATAAAAGAATCTAAAAGTCATCCATTAGAAAGGTCATAGGAAAACTCAATCAAAGAACCTTAAGATCACAAGCTCAAAATCAAAGTAATCATTTTGTTTTGTATCCACCATTGAACCAAAACCATAAATGAAGCAATAAAAGATGAGTCATGGGTAATGGCCATGCAAGAAGAATTAAACCAATTCGTTAGAAATGATGTTTGGAAACTAGTTCCAAAACCTAAAGATCAAACTATAATTGGAACAAAATGGGTCTTCGAAACAAAATGGGCGAAAATGGTATAGTATCTAGAAACAAAGCTAGGCTTGTTGCACAAGGTTATAATCAACAAGAAGGAATTGACTATGATGAAACTTATGCACGGTAGCTAGACTTGAATCTATTAGAATATTACTTGCTTATGCATGTGCTTATGATTTTAAATTATTTCAAATGGATGTTAAAAGTGCTTTTCTTAATGGGTTTATTAACGAAGAAGTGTATGTTGCTCAACCTCCGGTTTTACCGACTTTGAGAAACCACATCATGTCTTCAAACTCAAGAAAGCATTATCTGACCTTAAACAAGCACCTAAAGCTTGATACGACCGTCTTAAGACTTTTCTTATTGATAACAAATATACTATGGGATTAGTAGATAATACTCTTTTACTAAGAAAAGGAATCACAAATTATTATTGTTCAAATATCGTTGATGACATTATATTCGGATCAACTTGTCAAGAACTATGTAATGATTTCTCTAAAATCATGCATGACGAGTTTGAAATGAGTATGATGGGTGAGTTAAACTTCTTTCTAGGACTTCAAATTAAACAACTAGAGGATGGTATTTTCTTTAACCAATCTAAATATATAAAAGATATGCTTAAGAAATTTGGTCTTGAAGATTCCAAACCAACTAAAACACCCATGTCTTGGACACTAAACTCACCAAGGACGAAGAAGGTGAATCCGTAGATAACACTAAATATAGAGGAATGATTGGTAGCCTACTCTATCTTACGGCTAGTAGACCCGACATTATGTTTAGTGTTTGTCTATGTGCTTTCGCTTTCAAGAAAACCAAAGGCATCACACTTAGAAGCATTAAAAGGATTTTAGATATATTAAGGGAACAACGTGTTTAGGATTATGGTATCCCAAAGGAGCGGGTATAGAAACCATAGTGTATGCCGACTCGGATCATGCGGTGATTATGTCGATAGAAAAAGTACAAGTGGTATTTGTACTTTTGTTGGACATTATCTCACATCATGGTTTGCAAAAAAGCAAGCGGCTTTAGCCATCTCTACTCTTGAAGCGAATCGTCTCGGTAGGAAAAGCATGTCAACAAGCTCTTTGGATGAAGCAAGCTCTCGTGAACTACGAATTCATCTCAACGACATTGTGATACTGCGACAACAAAGGAGCCATCGATCTCGGCAAGAATCCCGTTCAACATGCTCGTACAAAGCACATTGAAATCCGTCATCACTTTCTTGCGACAATGTTCAAAAGGAAACATTTCAATCGAGAAAGTATCCTCCGAAGACAACATTGCCGACATCCTTACTAAACCTCTTAGCGAGAACCTTTTAATCTTCTTAGACTTGGTTTAGGGTTAATGGAACCAAGCATGTAGGATAAACATAGCCTAAAACATTAGAATAGTCAAACCAAAACAATTTTGTCTTGTTTACGCTCTTGTAGCCACGGCACAAGCGACAACAGACGGAACCAAAATTTGGTACCGTCGGGTCCGTCAGTGTCTCTGAAACAAAACGACCTTATACATAACATCTTCTTCCTCACAACCCACTTTACCAAAGCGTGTAAAACTTAAACCAAGCTCATTATTGTCATCTTCCCACTCACTAATCACTGAAGATAACATCATTGTAAGTATCCTAACTACATTTCATCTCTTAATTACGAGTCTAGGATTCTTATTTATGCACAAAACTATCACAAATCATTACATGGGGTTTTATGTATGCTTTTATACCAAATATGAATTCAATTGGCAAATTGCATAACTAGTCATTCAAATTAGGTACTACATTATCATATTGCATAAACAAAATCATGTTTCCCACTAATTGATAGATAATAAATATAAGGCCTTATTCAAACAACCAAACACCCCATGTCAAAAGTTTTGAAAAGCTTCTCACTTATAGGAAAACATTTTTCATTGCTAATACAAATAGAAGCGTTAAATTTTCATCACTTGCATGCTCTTGAATACTAAAGGTATTGCATAACTAATATGCACTCCGGGTATATTCAAATATAGCAACATTGAATTAGGAGCATTTGGGTTATCTCATGGTATTTGCCAAACACTCCACTAAAACCATTTTGTGCATAAAATGAGTCGAGATAACCATGACTCAAATTGTTTTCATATAGGCACACACTAGAATCAAAATGTTAAAATTTATCTAAATTTTTTTTTAACATGTTAATTCTTATCCTTAGGAATAATCATGGTAGCCATGAGATTCTATGATCACAAAGACACCCTAACTACATTCCCAAACACCACAAAACCAAAGGACTCACCAAGGAACAAGTAGAAATATTTAGGGGTCTAGAATCAAGGTATTTCCACGGTAGAACCATTCACTCATCCTTCCTTGAGCATACCAATCTTCGTGAAGAACTAGCCGCCATTCAATTCGATTGTCTTCTTGACATTGATGAACCAATTTGTCCTAGGTTCGTATTAGAATTCTATGCTAGTGTGACGGTTTTAGTGATGAAGATGATGAGTTTTGTCTTAGCTTTAGAATCAACCAAAATGACTACACCATCACTTTAAGTGACTTTGCTAGAGTACTAGGAATTCCCAACCGTGGAACTTGTGTCTACGGATAAGTGGTCACTCACGCCCTTGATGCAATCAATGACCGCTCTCTCCCTACATAACCCGTTTAGCCGATAAGGATGTCATCCGTGAACACCTTTTAACCCAGCGGATACAACCCGAGTCACCGAAAGGAAAAGAGGTGACCGAGATCCATATGGAATGGAGCTCAATGAACTCAAGCAATTTAAGAAATGGGAGGAGTTACTTAGAGCAAGCGTCATTAGCACCATAGGAAATAGGGATCACATAAGCGCTTGTCTTTGTCACATGCTTTACAACTTGTCCACCGACAACCATTCAACAGCCTACTACATAGCTAGGAGAATGATTGATATTCCAACTCAAGGATCCGTTGCTCTTCCATACGGGATGCTTCTCACCGTCTATATAGAAACTTGCTCCAATTCCACCAACCCCAAAGGGATGCACCTTCAATATGATCTCATCCTCGCATCTTTGTGCCCTTGGTGATGCTCGAGTTGCTAAGACTAAAGGCAAGAGAGCTAAACCTCCAACTCCTTCATCATCATCATCAAATAGCTCAGGATGGTCTTCCAAGCTCTCGTCTTCCACCTCAAGTATTACACATCTCTTCCGAAATTGAGAATGAATCGTGAATTCAAGCAAACTAAGGGAATGTTCAAGTGCCTTGGTAGGATGATGAACAAGATTTACAAGTTGGACAAATAAGGGTACTTTAAGGAGTGTTTGGAACAATGCATTATCGTTAATGTTTGATACTATTTAGTTGTTTTTATTATGTAGGATGATAATATAACTTGAAACAATGGTGTATGCTAACAATCTCATGCGGGGGATAGCACAAGTATGCTATCAAATTTTACCCATTTTCACTATATTGTGAAAATCAATAAACCTGCTCTTAATCTATGCTCCTTGTGTTTACATATGTGTTATTTACTTTTCTAACAAGAAATGTTTAGTATAACGGTTTTGAGAAAAATTTTGATTTGGAAATTTGGGTTTTAGGAAACTTTCATCCAAATTCGACCTCCACGGATCGAGCGGCACCTTTATTTTGGTACAGTCCTTTATGAATTTTGTACCGCCATATCTGTCTGAGGCGGACCAGCCGGCACCCTTTTTGGGTTCCGTGCATGTATGATTTTGGTGCTGAGTGGATCCTCCGGGTAATTTTAAATTTCGACTCTTCGTAATTCCAAATTATCTTCCATCACTCATAAATCAATCTTAACTAGTTTATCTTGTTATTAGAACTAGTATTATTCACTAAGGGATGTAAAAATCCATTTCCACCAAAATTCAAAAATTTGAAAAATCCACCCAAGGAGCCCTTTGGCATAAAGGAAGGAACCAAAATTTTGGTACCTTCAATCCGTGGTAATCTGAATATTAGGAAATTCCACTCACTAGAACACATTTATTGCATATCTTTTCTTCCTCACTCCATCTTCTTTGTATGGATTGACTTGGGTGATATGACTAGCATTCAACCCACTTCCAAATCATTAGGAACCTCATCTATTCAATGGTTCAACATCAAATCAAACCTTTTCTCAACAATTTCTTACCTCTATAAATTGAAAGGCTTTACCATGATCATCCTCACACCTTCTTCATTCTCACTTACTATCTAGCAAATCAAAACCCAAGATAAAATGACTAAATCATCACCAAAACCTTGCAAGAAAACCGCTAGAATAAGCGTAAGGCCTTGTTGCTTTGTTAATCTTAGCTCATCATCCGAATCTTCACCACTCACCATCTCATCTCCCATTAGAGATGATACACACTACCTTGGCTACACCCACTTCATCACGCATTGTGATCACCACTCCACCACCATCAAAAGCACCCACTTCACCTCCACGGCACCCATCGAAACATCAAAACACCTCACCACCTTCACCAGGTCTCCCTCTCACTCCCATGGGTTATTTTCTCTCCACCAACATCACCAAATCCTTTCCTAGAGGACTTGGAAGACTTGCCTCTGGGCCAGTCATCCACCACCATTGCCATCATTTGGCACCATTGAGCGAATCGCTCATGAATCACCTCGGTCATCCATTGACCCAAGCGCCCATGGGCCAAGACCTCTCCTTTTCCACCCCATTCACAAGGACATTCATGGTCCTTTATCGGGATCATCCACTTCCATCATCAATGTCCCTCATATTGAGGACATTCGGAGAGCATGTGGGATGACAATCCCACTAGAGAGAGATTCAAGCCGAACTCCACAACCTCCACCAATTCAAAGGCATGGTGGATTCTCACTAAGTGAGACAATGCAAATGCAAAATGCTTTGCTTGCATCCATCATGACCACTCCAAACATCCCACACCACCAACACATCCACCATTCCACCACCACAACCTCCATGAACTTTCTACCCACCAAGACATGGTTGCTCAACTTGTGAGCAAGCGGGTCAAGCAAATGGAAACGGACCGGATTATGGTCCATGACTTCCACGAAGAAATGAGGTTCATCCTCAACCGCATTCTTGGCGTCTCAGCGCTCTTTCCCATCCACCATCTCTTTAGGATGGTTTTAGAATAGTCTTTTATTTGTTTTTGTTTTAGGATAATTTTTCTCTTTTCTCTTGTACTAGAAACACATCATTGTGTTCTCTTTTCATGATCTTTACTCATGAAAAATTTTAACAAATGAATGTTGTTTATTATGTTGTTGGTGTCATTACATAGTGTTTGGAAATGCTTGTGAATGATCATTATTACTAACATTTTTTTGTAGCTTTATTTTCACAATCCATGTATCTTCCCATTAAAGCACCCAATTTAGGGGAGCTTTGAACAAGGGAGATAATAAGCTCAGACTCATTACATTCCATAGCCTCTTCTTTTGTTGAGACAAAAGGGGAGAAAATATAGAACTTGAAATTATTTATATTTGACTTTTACGAAAAGTCAAGCGCATACAATTGACTTTCTAAAAGTCAACAGGAACCCTCATTGATAATACTTGACTTTTCTTAAAAAGTCAAGCGCATCTACGACTTTACGAAAAGTCAACATCATGCATCAACTAGTGAATTCTTTGACTTTCATAAAAGTCAAAATTCATACTTATATTATCATTTCCTTTTCAAAGTTCTAAAACTAATATTTTATAACTCTTGTACAAACTTTGTCTCTTTTATAAAAATAAAATTTATATTTTGTCCTCAACAAAAGGGAGATTGTTAATACAAATATAAATCATTAAGCGTTATTTATATTTTGATCTTTGCCTAAGTTTTGTTAACGACAAAAGTAAATTTAATTTATAAAAGCTTAAAGCTTGTCAAGTTTATTAGATATTAAAACAAGCTTTCTCAAACAATATATTCATCATTCAAGCATTTACATTTATGATTAGTAACATCTTGATATGACTCTAATCATTATGTATGATAGTAGTTTGTAGAATGTGTTAGGTTCTTAAAACCAAACACTACTTAAGCATTGCATATGTCTATTAATAGTAATACAACATTTTAACATCATGTATTACATCATGGAGATCATTGGAAGATTCCATTAGATATTTTGTGAAGATTTGTACTCTTCATATCTTACACAATCTTACTTAGATAGAGTTGACTTTAGGCAAGATTTGATATCTTGTTTGTCGGTGGCGGTACCAATTGGGTACAGGCGGAACCCTTTTAGGGGTCCATGGTCCGTCAGGCGCTCACATCAAATTGGCTATAAATAGCAATGCCAAGCCAGTAGTTTTCATCCCTTTCTAACATACTCTCATACATATCTTCTCTCAACCTTTCTAACTCGGTTTCATATCATATTAGTGATCTCTTTTGTAGCAAAGAAGATCAAGTCATATTCAAGCTTCAACGAGAGTTGGAAGTCTTGTTTGTTTAGTGTTGTATGATCTAGTGTTGATCCATACTTCATTGTTGTATCAAACCATCATAATCTTGTGAGTGTGAGTGGTTAGTATTTTAGTCCTCAAAATACTTTGTGTGTGGGAGTAGTTGTACCCTTGGAAAGAACTCGACATCTAGCTTAGTGTCGGAAATAGTGTAAGCGAAGTGTAAAGGTTTTCTCCGCGGTGAAAGGAGCTTGTTGACTAGTGAAGTTAAACTCTCGAGTGTGAGACTCGGGGGTGGAGTAGGGCAAGGAAAAAGAGTCCTTGTAGGCGAACCACTATAAACAACTTGTTGTGGTTTGATCATTTCTTTCCTTGCTTACTTATTACATATTGCTTGCATATTTCATTAACATACTTAAGATCAATATCAATTGATCTTTCAATAAGTTCAAAACAAAGTTTTAATCGGTAAACTATTCAACCCCTTCTAGTTTTCTACATATGGATGACTTCTCGGTCATTGGGGACTCGTTTGAGACATGTCTCTCCACTTAGACAAAATGTTAAAAGCGGTGTGAAGACACCAATCTATGTCTAAAGCGGGAGAAGAGCCACTTTATGGTCAAAGAAGGCATAGTCCTTGGCCATAAGATTTCCAAGAACGGATTGAGGTTGATAGAGCAAAGTTGATGTTATTGCTAAATTACCTCATCCTACTACCATCAAGGTATTAGGAGTTTTCTAGGTCATGCCGGGTTTTATCGTAGATTCATTCAAGATTTCTCTAAAATCGCCTGACCAATGACCCATCTTCTCGAAAAAGATGCTCCTTTTATCTTCTCTCCGAGTGCATCGAGCTTTTGAAACACTTAAGAAAAACTACGGAAGCACCCATTCTAGTTGCCCCGATGGGACTTACCCTTGAGCTCATGTGCGATGCAAGTGATTTTGCAATCGGTGCGATCTTGGGGCAGCATAAAACCAAGCATTTTCAGCCGATTCACTATGCAAGCAAAACTATGATGAAGCTCGGACCCATTACACCACTACGGAAAAAGAACTATTAGGCTGTGGTGTATGTGTTTGAAAAGTTTCGACCATACCTTATCTTGACCAAATGCGTGGTGTATACGGATCACTCGGCACTCAAATATCTCTTTGCAAAACAAGATGCAAAGCCGAGATTGCTCCGTTGGGTTCTCCTCCTACAAGAATTTGATATCATCATTCGTGATAAAAAGGAGAGAACCTGGTTGTCGATCATCTTTCGATTAGAGAACCCTCACCAAAATGTG
This sequence comes from Chrysanthemum lavandulifolium, assembly GCA_022545495.1. Taxonomy (NCBI): domain Eukaryota; kingdom Viridiplantae; phylum Streptophyta; class Magnoliopsida; order Asterales; family Asteraceae; genus Chrysanthemum; species Chrysanthemum lavandulifolium. The sequence continues at coordinate 242,274,654 of CM040239.1, read as the reverse complement.
TTCGAGAAAAGGAAATAAGCGAAGCGTTTCCTCTCGAAACACTCAAGATGGTTTCTTTTGGGAGATTCTTCTACCCATGGTTTCTTGACTTTGCAAATTACCATGCGGGTAACTTTGTGGTGAAAGGGATGTCGTCCCAGGAAAAATAAATTCTTTAAGGATGTGAAACATTATTTCGGGGCGACCCTACTTGTTTAAAATTTGTGCGGATCAAGTCATCCGGCGATGTGTATATAGTCGGGAAGCCATTGACATTCTCAAGGCTTGCCATTCGGACCTCTTGGGGACATCATAGCCCCAACTACACCGCCAAGAAGGTGTTTGATTCCGGATTCTATTGGCCCACAATCTACAAGGATGCCCATGAATTCGTCAAAACACGCGGCTTGTCAGCGTCACGGGAATATCTCATGAAGGAATGAAATGCCGCGAAACGCCATTCAAGTGTGTGAGATTTTTGACATATGGGGCATTGACTTTATGGGGCCATTTCCTTCTTCCGTGGTAACAAATACATACTCGTGGCCGTTGACTACTTGTCAAAATGGGTTGAAGCTAAGGCTTTGCCCACCAAAGATGCCCGAGTTGTGGTGAAATTCTTAAAATCCTTATTTGCTAGGTTTGGAACTCCACGAGCCATCATCGGTGATCGTGAGTACGCATTTCTGCAATGACCGGTTTGAAAGAGTCATGCAAAAGTATGGTGTAACTCACCGTCTATCTCTGCGTACCACCCCAAACAAGTGGGCAAGTGGAAGTTTCTAACAGGGATAAAGAATTCTTGAGAGGACGGTTGGTGGCCGTGCCTCTTGGTCGGATAAGCTAGATGGCGCACTCGGGCCTTCCATGCGACTTACAAAACACCCATCGGTGCACTCCATACAAGCCGGTATACGGAAGGCATGTCATCTACCGTTGAGCTCGAGCACAAGGCATCACCGCCCTGAAGCATGCTAATTTCGATATTCGACGGTGGTGATCATCGGAAAGTTCAAATGAATGAATTAAATGAACTCCGTGATCAAGCTTACGAGAACTCTTTGATCTACAAACAAAGACAAAGAAGATTCATGACTCAAAATCAAAAACCGCGTTTTCAACGTTGGTGATCGAGTCCTTCTTTTCAATTCAAGATTGAAGATTTTCTGGGAAAGCTCAAGTCCCGTTAGTGCGGACCATTTACCATTGCTAAGGTTTATCCTTATGGTACCATTGAGTTATCTCAACCCGATGGTCCTAATTTTAAAGTGAATGGTCATCGAGTGAAGCATTACTTTGGAAGGACATTCCCCACGTGGTTGTCCCAGATTTACAAACTTTCCCATGAACCAATGAATGCGGGATCGAGTCAAGCTAGCGACTCGGTAATCAAAACGATGAGCATGCAATATGGGTTGTCACCCATATTTACGAAATGTCTTAAGTTTATTCTGTTAGTCATTCACAAGTGGCTAACTTGTGATAAAACAATGATTCGACTTCTTCTTTTATCTTTCTACCACCCTAGTGTGGGGGTTGCCCATATGTTGTGTATATAAATGTTTCCAAAAAAAATAAAAAAATAAAAATCCTTCTTTCTAAATAAAGGCCGTAGTATTTCCTTTTACGTTCTTTGTTTTAAACAACATGGGTACTTTGAATATTGAGGGCAATATTCATTTCTAGTGTGGGGAATTCTCACGAATTTTATCATATAATTATACCAATTCCCGTTTTGGCCAAATTTTTTTTGTTAGTGTTCTACACTTACTCATTTGGTTATCAATCCGCCTTGTCTAAAAAACAAAAGGATTGGCTAATCCAGATAAACGGCTCTTGGTAAAGATATCTCAAATCCGTTGACGCTTGCAATTTGCCCAAAATTGTATGGTATTCATTCACCATATCCTAAAAGTGAAGAGTTGGCTAGCCCGCAAGTTTATGGCTTGTGGTAAAGCGATGGAAAAACCATAATTGGTAATCAGCTCACCAATGATAATATTGATAATTTATCTAAGAGTTGGCTAGTCCGAAAGATGCGGCTTGGTAAAGACAAAATCAAATCCGTTGGAAGCGGTGATTTGCTCAAAATCACATAGTTATCGATGTACCATGGTTCTTACTTGAACTGAAACATTTGGCTACTCCGAGTAATGGCTTTTGGTAAAGAGATTCAAATCCATTAAGTTTTCTCAAAAGATTGCTAGGGACTAGCAATAGTTTAGTGTGGGGATTGACGAGTGTGTAAATACTCATCATTTTAGTCAATCTGAGCGCAAAGCGTCTAAAAATGCTCGAAATGCATCAAAATACCGAAAATATTCCAAAATTGCATTTTATATGTTTCGGATGCAAAATGTTTAAAATCGGATGAAAAATGAGCAAAGTTTGCATAATTGGCGGTTCGGTCCCCAAGTTTCAAAATTGTCAAAAATAGTCCACGAGTCAAAATTTCAAAGAAAAATCACCAAAGTTTGCATAAATCATAACTTGTCAAATTTAGTCCTTTGGTGAAAAATATCAAAAGTTTGAGAAAATTACAAAATGGTCCTTGACTCGAAAATTAGCGAAATGGCCCTGGAAAAATTGAAAATGGCAAATTTGGTCCTTGTAATATAAACACTTGTCAAATCCAGTCCTTGGAGCAACTTTGAGAGATTGGCGACCTAGGTCCCTACAGATTTGAAATTGCAAGTTAAGTCCTTGTATTAATTCTACTTTGGACTTGTCAAAATGGCTTTGGACCCCTGCTTACAAATGACCCTTGCCAATTGTCTTTTGGACCCTCTTTATTTAATACCGGTCAAACCACATTTGACCACCTCCTTCCTCTCTCCTCACGGGCTAACCAAACCACCATCATCGCCCCTGCATCTTCACTGCTAACACCCAACAATCATCACTATCCTACTCCTTGCCCTCCAAACACAACAAGCCAAGAGTGCAATTAATGCTTTCTCCAACCCTATACTCAAGCTCATTTGTTAAAACCGGTTTTGGCGCCAAAAGCTTTGAATGGCCAAGATCAATTGCGGTGATCCAATGGTCATTTTATTAGTGGGATATGTCCAAAGAAGTGAGAGAAGATGATTTGGGTGTATAAAGGCAAAAAGAAGCAATGAGAGAGGTGAGTTTTAGTTTTTAAAACAATGTATGTCGTTTTACTTATTGTCAAGTCTTAACTAGTTTGTATTTGTATTTTCAAGTTTATTTGTATCAAATAACAGTTTCTAAGTGTATTTCAACTCTGTTTAATCATCAATTCCAAGTTTAGTTCATATTTCATATTTGTGTCCACTTTGTTGAAGTTATTCTTGTCAAACTCCTTTGTTCAAACTTGTAGCAACTCAATTTCAATTTCAAACAAGCTCATATAAGCTCATAATAGCTTTACGTAAGCCTCTAATCAAGTTTTAAGCAATATTGAAACACAGTCAACAAAAGTCAACATGGGTAAGAAACATGATGCGCAATGGAAAGGGGTGATCACGCATGGAAATGGGGTGATTCTGATTATTTGGGTTGGATTTGATAGGTTAGTGGTCTTGGGTTCACATTTTGCTAGCCATTGTGGCTTTGGACATTTGTAAGTCAAGTTCAAGTTCTCATGCATAATCTGTATTTGTAGTTTAAATCTGTTAAAACCAGGTTCTAATAGTAGTAATTCAGTTATAATAAGTTAGTTTGATCATAAAAATAAGTAGGTTCATTGTTGAAATCTTTTTGTGCAAAATCGGGTTATAAAGGTGTTTGGATTGGTGATCTATCTGCCTTTTAGGGTTGTTCGATGGTTAATTTCTCTTGTTTCATGTTTGTCTAGCCTAAGTATGTTCATTTGAGTCAATATTTGGTGCTACTGACCACTAAAGTCAAACTTGCACCTAAATCGGTCTTACTACTTATTGTTGGAGTTTTAGGATTAGCAAATCATTGTTTTGTGTTTAGAAGTCTATAAAATTTAGTGCATTAGGTTCATAACATCATATAACATCTACATCGATAATAAAATTGGATTCAAAATCCATTTTGGTCAAAGTTCTTCAATATCATCATAAAGTCGAAAAGTGTAAAGTCGGTTTGGGCTCATTTAGGAAGAATTATTTTGAGTTCATTTCGGGACTTACTCGGTGAGACTTGGTATTTTAGAAACTTCAATGGTCCTCTTTCTTATCCGTATTTTTGTAAAATTTTATGAAATTTTATAAGCTTCAAACAAGCTCATCTTTTGGGACCTAAGTGCCTGCTCCAAACTTGCGATTGACCTTTGAGTTTTCTCAAATTTTGTGCAAGGTGCAGAGCTCATAAGAGCTTATCATAGTCGATTTTGGTGAAATTGATCTCAACCAGTGCCTTTAGGTTCCAATCGTAGTTTCGGTTTGAGCTTATTTTAAATCGGTACTTGTGCTTAAAGTTGGTACCAAAACTCATTTCTAGCTTAAAACTCATTGCATCAAATCTTTGTAGTTTGTTATTACGTGGTTTATGCTTGTTGATATTGGTTGCATTTGATTACTTTTAGCACATTAGAACTTCATGTCGATTGGGTGGCTTGTTTGTTTCATTTGGCTTATTTTAGTGCTTATTTATAAGCACTTGTTTTATGATTTCATTTTCTTACAAACAAGCACTTGTTTTCTAATTTTCTCAGATTCCTTATATAATTTTAGAGTTTTCCGAAATTTACTGATTTTTCTAAGTTGATTTGCTATTTTTCTTAATTTAAATTAGTTTTAAGCATTTTTAAATAGCATTTAATATAAAAAATTCGGAAAAGGTTCAAAAAATAAGTTTTCAATTTTCTTAGGTTTAGATAAATATAAAAGTAAAAAAGTAATTTTCCAGTTTTTCATAGTTTATTTTGTAATTTTTAGTAATTTAAATAGTTTTAAATAGTTTAAAATTCATAAAAATACAAAAATAATCGAAAAAGACAAAAATAGTTTTGAAAATTCTAATTTGATATTTTAGACTTTTCAATTCATAATTTTATTTTATAGCTTTATTTCCTATTTTCTTGTATTTTAGGTAATTATTAAATAGTTAAAATAGTTTTTAATTAATAATAATTAATTAGATAGTTGTAAAAATAATTTTCTTTTTCTAAAAGTTTCTTTTATCATTAGGATTATAAAATATCATTTTCATATTTGTAGGGTTAATATTGCATTAGTTTCACGTTTTTAATTATGCGTCGCGTAATTTTTAATTGATATTATAAAACATAAAACAAAAACATCATTTTAAATATAGTGATAGCGTTTATTTAATAGATTTTATCTTTTAATCTCCTTTAATTTGCATTTAAGCCGTTTTAATTTGTTGGCTTTTTCCGTAGTTATAATCATAATCAAATCTTTTCCGTTCAAATTTCTCGATCACTAAGCGTTTGATAATTCATCGCATAGCTCATTTGGGACATAACGACCGGGAGACTCTATACTCTCGGATCTTCATTGAGTTGTGTTCAAACCTGTTTTAAGGTTCTTACTGATGCCATTCACAAGTGGCGGGCTTGTGAAAACCTGACGGTTTTGCGCGATCGAAAACTTCATCAATCAACTATCTCTCATGGTCAACAAAATCGGGTTCCTCCCATACACCAACAATAACCTCATATGACATCCAACCCACGAATCAAGCTCTGTCGAGAGATGGGAAGGTTATGGTGCAACCCGTTCAAGGAAGGCGGTATGAACAAGGAATAGGTGGAGTTGGTGGAGGTATGTGGCTAATCGTAATCGTGGAAGAAATGTAAATAAAGGACAAGCAAAGCCAATCAAATGTTACAAGCTGTGGTGGTGAGGACATATTGCGAGGCGCACATCTCCAAAACGTCCACGTAATGCGAGAATACTTGAGACAATATGTTGCTTGTGCAAGCTCGGGATAATGGAGCGACATTGGATGAAGAGGTTGTTGTTTCTTGCGAAGGGAATGCTAAGACATATGATCTCGATGTGGATGAGCGACCAATTCGGAAATAGGTCACAATCATCAAAATGCCTTTCAAGTCATGACTGTGATGCATTGACTCGATGTCGATGATAAACCTCTTGGCGACAATCTTCATGGCTAGCATCTCACCTATGGTCTCTCAAAGGTCTCATCACCACAACAGTTTGGTCCATCCAAAGATTCAATCATTTCGCAGGTATTAAAACTATAATGATGAAGTTGATGAGCAAAGATGCATAATGAAGTACAATCTCTTGAAACTTATGAATCGGATATTGATAATGTGGGTAATAGCAATATTGTCCCATATGATCAATATGTGAAGCAAAGAAAGTGAGATTGTACCAAGTGATGCATCTTCTGCGATCAATGATGACTATGTTTTGATGAATACACCGCTTGTGCCCACGATGATTCTCGTTATCTCTAAGAATGAATGCCTATAAAGAACCGGTTGCTATTTATGAACAACATGCTAAGTTTGAGTTAACTAGCCGTGAGCGGGAAATGGATGACCAAATGCGTACAATCATTAGAAAAACTAATTTTAGAGAAGAAGTGTTAAAACAAGAGTTAAATTCCTTACAAGAAAAGCTTTCTAAAACTGTTAAGCAAAAGCAAGAACTTCAAGAATATGTTAAAGTGCTTAAACAAGAATTTTATGTTAAGGAATCAAAACTTTTGAATGATTTTTCCAATCTAAAACTTTGAAAAACAAGCTTGAAAACAAGTTGTAAGTACAAGGAATACCATTCAGATCGCTCACATGATCACTAAGCATAGATTCTTAGCGATAAGCATGGTATTCCCTCGTTGAAAACCCAATCCTAAGTATGGTAAAATAGCTAGAGAGGCTCGGAAGGTAATATATGATGGTAATGAAATCCTTAAGCCTGGCGAAACCTAGTTGCGCTAAGTGCACTAAGGAAGATATGCAATTTGAAGAAGTCAATAGGAGAAAATGGATAAGAAGCTAAAAGATCCTAAGTGTAAAAAGCAAAATATTACGTTCAAACCCCATGATTACAAAAAGAAAATTGGATTTCCTAAGCAGGGTTTAAGCCTCAAACCCAATTAACCCTGAACAAATTTTTGGAAGAAAGATACGGATAAGCAAAAGCAAGTGAACTTGTTCAAACAAACCCTCCCTTTGGAAAGTGCTGCAGCCATCATGTATCCTCCAAATACACCAATGCATTTAGTTCCTAGAACTATTTCCACTAATAGCAAGACCTTAATCGACCTATATGTTGTTTATCAACTATTTGTTGATTTTGAGAAAACGATGTAAGAAAAGGATCACACCCACTTGGGATTCTTGATGGGGAAAGGGGTTTGAGCAAACTAAAGAATGTTATTTAACTGAGATCATGCCTTTCTTTAAACAATTAAAAGGTCAATTTGAGAGTCTTCAAAAAGGAATAAACTCATATATTAAAGAAATGGAAAAGGAATTTGATGCAATGATAGTTGAAGTCAATGATTATCAACATGAACTCAAATATAATGAAGTTGAAAGGAAGAACTTGCATATCTTAAATGAGAACTTGATTTCGAGTTGTGTTGCTCAAGATGTGTTCTATATTGTGACTAAGTATTCTATTACTGCATCTCAATTTCATAAATTATCTATCGCTTTGAAATTTTCCCATGATTATGTCATTGAGCTTGAAAAAAAAAACTCATAACTAAATGAGAAAATTGATCAGGATGATCATGATAATTTGGTAAAACATCTTTCTAAGTTAGAAGTTGAACATTTTGATCTGCAACTAAAACATCAACATCTCAAAGAAAATGTCAAAACCTCAAACATCAAAACATCCTCAAATGTTCCAGAGTTTGATGCAGTTTTTCAAAACAAACCTGACGAACAGATTCAAACTCATTGTAACACGATCAGAAAGTTGAAAGCCCAAATTTCACAATTAAATGGAGAAAAGAACAATGTGGCTGGCTCCCAAATGCCTCCTCCTTTAGATTCTCAGTGTTCTCAAACCTTACATCTTCAAAACTTGGTTAATGTCTTACAAAAGGAAAATGAGAGTTTTCTAGAAGAAAATGAAAAAGTTAAACGACAATTTAAAGAGTTATATGATTCAATGAAAGTCACTCGTGACAAGAATAACGAAAAAATAAATTCTTTACAAAAGGAAATTGAGAATCTGAGGAGTTAGGAAAAAGGGAAAATGCCACTTATCTTCAATGAGAATGTTGCATCAAAGTCATCTACAGACTCTAAATATATTGTGACTGTTAAATACATTCCTCCACATCTTAGGAATAACGAGCTTGTATTTCATAATTATCTTGCTCGCCTTAAGGATAGTCTTGAATGTCTCCTTGAGATTGTAGAAGAAGACTTCATAAATAAGCCACTTGATAGTGAAATTAGATTTGCTTGCATTCAGGCCAAACGATCTCAGGAGATGTTAGAATTATTAATAGCAACATGTCTTAAATCCTTAAGTGCGAAAGATATAGCTGTGATGCCTTGTTCCATGCCTAGTGCTAAGTATACAAACCATTCTATGCCCAGCACTAAGAAAGTGAATTTTAATGTGCCTTCAAGTAGTTCAGATCCCTGCACTTCTAGTTCAGTGTAACCACCCGCATTCTCAGGCTACTTTTCATTTTCGAGAATTTACTATTCACATTTACTATTCATTTTCACTATTCATCCGTAAAATTTTATTTCACATTCTCGTAAGATAAATTATTTTAGCAATGTCACGAGAATTCGACAATCGTTAGATCATTTTCGCAAAAGTTATTAAGAAAACATTGTTATAAAGTTTCATTTTGGACGGTCCACCGTTTAAACATCAGCGATACGAAAATCAACTCGATAATTTTCTAACATCGGATAAATTCTTAGATCACTCATGATTAATTTGAGAATTTTCAAATTTATTTTATGTTACCAAATAAGCCTGTATTTGAAAAACTAAACTTACGTTTTAAACAATTACGCTTATTCGGACTTAACGATTCCTACCTTGTGTTTCTAATATGTTTTGGCACTTTTACATTTTGGAAAATTCAAACATATTTCCTCCTCCTTTGACCATAAAGGAATTAACCTTGTCGTTATACATTTCGCATAAATCGCGTAACTTTTAAACTTAGTAAATAATCATTAAGTTATCCCGTATGATGAAAACCACATTTTGACATCTCATATCACTTTTAGACTAATTTTAGTCTACTCTAAATAAATTCACGGTCGTTTCCACGAAATTTCGTTCTTTTCCGATAAACTGCAATTCGCATTTTTACTGTATTTCCGACTTTAAGCGGCGTTTTGCACCCAATGAGACTTATCACTCATTTTATATTTTTAGATGGATTATAATGATGAGTCTCATCATTCCTACAAGTTTCGTATTTTTACGATACCGGTTTCGTTTATGGCTTAACGACTTACGGTTGGCATTTAACGGAACCAAAACTTACTCTAAACTCAAGATAAGATCAAAATAACCACCTAAGTCATCTTATCATGTCTTGGCCGACTTAAGGGGAGTCATCATTTGGTGGCATCATCCTAACCATGGTTCATTTAGATCTTTACAAGTGTCCTAACTTAACCATGGTTAATATTTAACCCAATATATGGTTAACAAACTTACCCTCCTATAAATAGGAAGTGAAATACATCATAAACTCCCTCACAAACTGATTTTGGTCATTCATACCCTAAACCACTCACATCTTCCATCATTTGATCTATAAACTCCAAGTTTATGCAAGGAAGTTCCAAAGATCAAGCTACTTCATCAAATCTCTAGCAAGTTTAAGTGATCCTCTTGAGTTTAGATCCACTCAAGTCACTTAGTACTTCATCACCAACTCTTCAAGTTTGCAAGGGTGCCAAGGTGTGGAAAGCTAGCTCAATCCGAAATCTTTCGCGATCAATCAAAGTCCTATCCTTACTAAGTTACTCCTTTCTATTTTGAAAGCCAAAAGTTGTAAGCAACTTATCACCACCATCATCTCATCTTTATTATTCATAATCTTAACTATTTCATACTATATATATAGTTACTATGTTGATTCATGATGTACATATACTCAATCACTTGTTTTAATTTACATATTGTCATAAAAGTAACAAACTAGAAAACTAGTCATATCCTATACATGTGAGTTCTTAGCCCCGTTTTTATACTCGTTTGAAACTTTTGGGGGAGATACATGCTCATCTACTTGCTTTTACTTTCACAAATATTCTAAACTTTGACATATTCTTGTGAGTTTCATAGCCCTACTTTTATACCTTTTGAATTACTTTTGGGAGATACATGCTCAAATATTTTCATTTACTTTCACAAGTACTCTAAACTTTTAAGGATTTCCGTGAGTCATAGCCCCTACTCTTTTAATACTTGGTTTAAACTCTTTGGGGGAGATACATGCTCAACTACTTGCTTTTACTTGCATAAATACTCAAAACATATGTTGTATTTACTAAGTGCTACAATAGTAGGGAGCTTCATGTGAGGGGTTTCATTTGAGTAAAATGTATCGACGAGTTCTTTGGATTCTGAATTAAAGTGTCCTAGCTCCTCGAGCGTTTCTTGCATGACCTCACGAATTATGATGGCCCGAGCGGTATTCGATATCTATAAACTAAATACGTTTTCACATATTAAAGATCTTTCTATAAATATCAAATGAAAATTGACTACATCATGATCAACATAGGGATATATATAGGATGGTTTATGTTTTCCTAAAACATTATTCCAAACTTAAGTCGCAACATTTCATTTTTAGGTTGCACGTAGAAGTCTTCCGACTTATCCATCATCCGTTAGTACTTAACATCATCAACTCTCGGTGAGTTCATAGCCCCACTTTTTATTACTTAAATTGTTTTACAAACCCTTGGGGGAGATACATGCTTTATTTTTAAACCGAACACATTGCTTTGAAACAGTATGATTATCTGAATGTATTATGTGCACTAAGTACCACTATTGCCAACTTAAGTCCCTATTATCATGAACCATTAATCACTTGCGGTGAACGCGAATAATGTGGATAGATCTATCGGGATTGACGAATCCCGTTTGTTTGACCAAGTCCGGTAAACAAACGCACTCTATTTGAAGAACCATAGGTTTATTGGCAAATTACCTATTAGGGCAACTGTTTGACCAATGACCTGGCAAACTATTATATCAATTTCTATTGACAAGCTGTTAACGTTTTCGGTGTCATGAGCTTAGTGCAATAATAACTGTTTTGTTTTCAAAACCTTGGTGTGAGTCAAATTAACTCACACTACCAACATAATGTGTTCAACCATCAAACAAACCTATGAATTTCACTCAACCTTTGTGTTGATAGTTTAACATGTATTTCGGTCCATAAAGTCGGAAGTCGGCACGGAAGGGCAAGATCAAGAAGGCTATACATAAATAATTTATCATTCACAAAGCATCAAAACTTATTATTGATGTCTTTTGTAATCAATGGAACCAATCGGGACCTATTTTGTAAACTCGATATATTTGAGCGATAAAGCCTTTTAAAACGACTCTTTTAGAGATCGTTTTCTATTATTATATTGTTGTGCCATCAAGTAATACCAGTTTGAATTCCGCTGCATATCACGAAATTGGGGGTGTTACAAATTGGTATCAGAGCCATAGTTATAGAGAAACGAGTCTAAATTGAGACTTAAACTATAACTACTTTTACAAACAAAAACATTTTATAGCCTTCCATTCTCCGTGCCTTCCATCATCAAGACGACTATGGACTTTCAAGACATGTTATAATAACATTAACATATTAGTATATTGACTTGAATTATTTAAAGCATTCCCCTAAATATTATAACTATTTTAACATCATAATACTTATTGTAGATATCATGTCTTCTTCCGACTACCCCATTATTATTCCGTTAGACTCAGATATTGAGGACATTTTTTCATCTACCAATGCACATGTATCACTAATGCTACCGAACTATACCCCAACATCTTCAAACTACACTTCATCATCAGATGATAATTTCTATTTTATTGAAGCATTAACCTCGTCTCAAGAAACTACTACTTTTCCATCACCACCACCACCATTTCCCTTTTTCATCCATACATGTGATGAGTTGGATCACTCATTGTGGATAGTACCACGACCACCATTGATTCAACAAGAATGTCAGCATGGGCACCGTAGCATCTCAGATCTAATCAACACATTCCTTCATGACACACTAAACCAAGAAGTTGCCAATCAACCAGAGTTACTAGGATATTCTAAACCTATAATACACTAGTGTGATAATACTAGTTATCTTTTGTACTACTAAACTGATTAGACTCGGTTAGAAAATCTATGTAATCCATGTAATAGCTATGATAGTAAACGTTGTAATTACTAAAGCGAAAGTTTCAGTTAGTAAATTTTGAAGAAGCTTGTAATAGGTTTTGATTTTGTAAATCAATCAACGTTATATGAATAAAACTCTTGTTTTATGCTATCATGTGTTATGGTTTAAACCTCCAACGTTATTATCCTATCATTCCAAATGAAAATCGTGCTTATTTTACCAACCCTTTTCTTACGAAATATCTTTTATATGATAGAATCATGCCGCCAAAGAAAGCTAAAGCACCGAACCAATGACTCAATTGCTATTGAGCGGATGATTCTTGAACGAGTGAATCGCGACAGTGCTTATTTGAACGAGCAGCCGATGCCATTGCCATTGCCGCTGCGAAATATTGAAGCCGCCTTGCCAGCCCGCCGAGGCCACCACCGCCGAGGCCGCCGCCGAGCCAGCCACTTGCCGGCGAGGCCGCCGCCTGCTGAGGCCGCCGCAGCTGAGAAGCCAAGCCCTTGTTAAGCCGCTTGCCTGCCGCCAAACCCTCGAACCGCCACGCATTGCCCATTTCGCTAGGCTTAGGCTTGCAATAATGCAACTAGAGGTTGCTCATACAAAGAATTTATGAGTTGCAAACCCACAAATTTCAAGGGTTCGAGGAGGAGCTGGGTTTAACTCGTTGGTTTGAAAGAATGGAGTCTTGATAACACTCAGTTGTGCATGTTTTAGTAGCATTGTGTGTACTTTTATATCATTATTTGGTTATATTTGTGTGATTTTAGTACTTAATCGTATCTAGAGATGTTTGTCTAGTATTTATAACCAAGTGCGAGGAAATGGAGGAAAATGTGGAAATATGCGGTTAATCGAAGATTCCGTCTCGATAAGCTAAATCCATAGTACCTTTGAAGACCTTAGTGATTGAAGAACCAAGTTCTACAAGTCGAGTGAAGAGAAAGATCAAGTTTCATATCTCGGAAGATCCAACCGGATCCGGTTACACCTTCACCGGATCGGTTGGCATTTGGTCGGAATTAATGTTGTTGCCATAACCGACCGATCGGTCATAACCCGCAACCGGATCGGTCGGTGTGTTATTATTGAAGACCAACCGGATCGGTTGGTCGTATGACCGATCCGGTTGGAGAAGCTGCAGTTGTCAAATCTTCATCACTAAGCTTCCCCTTTGCATCCAAACGATTCTAGGTCCTTCTCTTGGTGTATTCTAGTCCCTTCCTTACTCCTTGAAGGCCAAGTCAAGCATTTAACACCCTAGGCCTTGGAATTAGTATAAATAGAGGCTAATTGTGAGCATATTAGACACACTTCAATTACAAAGCTCTCTACTCATCAAACCAAGCCTTAACCTCACGAAATTCGTCCTTAGAAATCCAGAGAGTTTGGAGTTCGAAGTTCCACCTTTGGAAGCCAAAACACTAAGAAGTCCACCACGATCCTTTGGGAATCATTACTTCATCATTTGTAATCTTATTCCAAGCATTGTAAGACTTTCAATCATGTTTTCTAATGATCAAAGTTATGAGTTTATGTTCATGTTTGCTATGAGTGGCTAGTTTCTTTATACACTTGCTTAAATGATGTTGATTATTATATGATTAGTTAGTGATTGTATTAACATGTTTTAATTCAATTTCAAGTTGATTCTAAGATCCAATTGTGCTAAAGTTTCATAGTGACATTTGTTAATCAAGTTTGGCTAATTGGTAATTATCGTTAGGGTCGAAAGAACTTCGTATTATTCAACTAGTCATAATCATTTTGTCTATGGATGATTGTTTTACCCATTATTCTTGATTATACAAAGGAACTAAGGTGTGGTTGTAATAGAAACGCTTTTGATTATCAAATTGGATTGGTTGGAAACATCTAAATGGTCGTAAGATTAGTTGTTGAAAATTAATTGTAGCCTTTTGTCTATGATCGGGTACCTTTTGTATTGACCATTTCTTAAGCAATTTGATGAACAAGTGGATGTTTTTGTGTTTAAGTTTATGAAAGTAGACTTATGAAACTTGAATTGATCTTGAATTGATTGGTTAAACTTAAAGCTTGTTTTATGAACTAAAATCTTGACGAAGGTTTAACTTGTAAGAACAATAGATTAGTTTTCAACTAATTATCACAACCAACATGTTAAGTAGTTAATACAATCACATTAATCTATGATATGATACTAGTTTAAGCAAGTGTAGTTTTTAATCATCTGAATTTCATTATATCTATTTGCTTTGTTATATGTTTTGATAGACTCGTTAATTCAAACTTGTGCTTAGATTCACTCAAATCCTGCGAACGATCCCGACTTACCTTCATAATCTTGCTATAACGGACGAGTATACTTGCTCGTATGTGTTATTAGTAATATTGGTAATTCACCTTTATAAATTTAAAACTTGCACCTCTAGGGCACATCAAGTTTTAGCGCCATTGCCGGATTTGATTGTGTTTCAACAAGTTTTTGAATTTCCTCACCGATTCTAATTTTTTTCACGAAACCTTAACGGATCCGGTTGCCTCTCAACCGAATCGGTTCTGAGTTAACCCATCATTCATGAGTCTAACCGATCGGTCGCTTCCTCAACCGATCCGGTTACCTTCCTCTGCTTCCATATAAACCGTTTTCGTTGTTTGTCCGTGTGTTTAGATATTGCCCGGATTCTCTAGGACATTGTATGAACACTTTCGAGCAGTGAGAATAGAACCAATTACACCTCTTACCAACCCGTAGCGTTTGATTCGAAGAAGAAGAGAACACGTTTCATACCATTGGAAAACCGTGTACCAAAGTACCAAACCCACCATTTGATAACCTCATTGAAGCCAAAGTTGTTTACAACCCTTTCAACAATTTACCTTTTCCCATGGCGGACGATCAACCTATGTGGGAACAAACCGAACCGTAGCACCAACACCGAAAGTGCTATTGTTGCTATTAACCTTGGTGACAACTTCACCGTGAAGGGACATCACCTTTCTATGATCAAAGACCGACAATTCGATGGCGTGCGCGTGGCGATCCGCATAAGCACATTGCGAATTCATCGAAATTTGCGGAATGTTTCGTTATGGCGACACCGATGTCAATGCCATCAAACTCAAACTTTTCCCATCATCACTCGCCGGAGATGCTAAAGTATGGTACAATGAATTAACCCGAGAATCATCAATACTTGGGAGGAGATGAGGCAAGCTTTTGTGAGCCGATTCTTTCTACCGCCATGTTTGATCGATTAATGGGAGAAATTCGTCTTTCAACCAAAACCCAAACGATCGCTTGTCGAGCTTTGCTTCAATGAAAGATTTGCCGTAGTTGTCATGGACATGGATTATCAAAAGGAACCATTATCCAAATCTTTTACCATGGATTTGGATGAAATCTCTCAAAGCATCCTTGATCTTTGGAGGAATTTTCTCTATAAAACTCCCAACGATGCACATCAATTGCTCAAGATCGAGTACTTCTTAAACTTGATTGGTCCAAAGATTCCAAAATCAAACCTCTCCGAAAAACCGTTGCTTTTGTCGAAAACACCGATACCTCAAAACTCATGGAGAAGATGGGCGTTAACCTCACAAATCAACTACGCAATACAAGGATATCAAAGATGAAATGAAAGAAATGCGAGATGGATGCAACAATTGTGGGAAATCACCCATCGTCCGAGTGCGACGATAAACCTATGGGTGGACCAAAGAAGGAGAAGCAAATTACGTTCAAGGAGGATACCGTGGAGGAGGATATCGTAGTAACTATTACGGTCGAATTGCGAAATTGGCAAGATCGCCGACCAAGGGATGACAACCGTGATTCTCAACCACTTAACCGGCGATCCACCACACCAAAGTTCGACAAAAGGCGAAGAAACCGAATTCGAAAAAACCATGAGAGAATTCGTGGTGGACAAAAATCCGCAAATGATTTTATAAAAATCAATTTTTCAATCTTAAAGCCAAAGTTGAGCAAGGACGGAAAAATCATCAAGCATCTATCCAAGATCTTGAAAACAAGCTTAGCGGACTTCGACCAACATTCCTCTAGACCATCCGGTTCATTGCCAAGTAACACTCAATCAATCCAAAACCATCAAATGATAAAACGTCATCATCCACCCCAAACACGAAATGAACATATCAATCTTGTTTTCACAGAAGTGGTCTCTCGTACGATCCACCACCTAATCCTAATACTTCTATCACCGTTGATAGTGAGGATGAAAAGCGAAGAACCAAACACAACTCAAACCACCAAAAGAAAGACATTCCACCAATCAAGGCGTATGCGAAAATTCCTTATCCTCAACGCCTAAAGAAAGAAAAGATGGAAGAGCGTTATAAA